>CM067322.1:88517188-88864688 GCA_034231615.1 Meghimatium bilineatum
ATGTACGATTAGATGTATTGGTGGCTTCTAAACATTTCACCAATATTTGGGTTCACCAATATTAGGGTAGTTAGCAATGTGCTATATATGATAATCGTATGTATTGTACACACATCTTTGCGTTGGCTTATATACAGCTTTTACAAATTATTGACAACGTTATGTTTGAATGCAATTTTCTGGTATATACATTGCATTCATTTTCTGGTATATACATTGCATTCATTTTCTGGTATATACATTGCATTCATTTTCTGGTATATACATTGCATTCATTTTCCATTTCTGTTGTTGAAGATAATAATGTTGGTTGAAATCAGTTCCCCCCCCCCCTTGGGCGTCTATGTAGCGGCGTTTGACCCCCACCTTGGCATCGATTAGTAACACAACTAGGTCAGAAGCTGCAGCTGTTGCCGGAACTCTTGCTCCCGGGGCGAATTAGTCATTCCTACAAAGCAATGTGCACTAAATTCTGGTTTCTTTGTTTATTTCCATGTTATAACCCCAGTATCTGATGACTGCGTTCTCCCGGGAAATCAGAAAGTCAAATGGTAGATTTTGTGAGACAACGTTGAAAGTACGGGTCAGTAATACACAACACACGTAGTCACAAGTAAAATTACAAATGAAACAATGAATTTAAATTGTAAAAACAATTTTTAAGATTTACGGAAATAAAATAAAATAAAAGAAATTAGTTGCATCATTAAAGCTACATTACATTACTTTTACATTACTTTCGTAATAGGGCGTGTTTGAATTGGAGATATGTAAAATTAGCACACACAAATTTGTTAAATTCATTTCATTCAAAGTACATGTCCGATATATGTCCATCGTTTTATTCTTATTGTTGTAGAACCATATTGCTGTTTAAGGTCTTCTCTCACTAGCTTGTTTGACGCTAATGTTTCCCAACCAATATTTAAAAGTTTTCTAAGACATTTATTTTTCAATGAATTTAATTTGCGTTTTGGTTTTAAACTTTTGCAACCATATTGTAATACGTATAATACATTGGAGTTGAACAGTCGTAGTGTGGTATATTTACTTATTGCATTTTATTTCTAGATGTTTGTTCGGTGGTTGAACACACTTAATGCCAAAAAATTGTTGGTAGAGATCTCTTTTGCTATATCTTAATTTTGTGTCATTTTGCTGTCTAAATGATAACTGTTTTCAACTGTCCGAATTGTTTTTTGTGAGAATGATTGTAAAACTAATTCATGATTTTAGTTTGAAAGTACTGACGTGTTCCGAATTTGTTATAAAAGATTCCAACGTCGATTAAACATTTCTGTGCCTTATACTATGTTCATTCTAAGATTGAAGTGGATCAAAACACACCCATATATTACTCCGCAACAACAGATGATTTTTATACAGCTGATGACAGTTGAAAACAGTAACATAATTAACTATTCATAATTTTTTACATTGTATAAGGGCTGCCGTAGACTTCTTTGCGCCTGCGTCACGAAATAACAGCAGGTAAAGTAATTTATATTTATTATAGTAATTTGGGATATTAAAGATATATTATATGAAAATGTATTTTAAGTCATACATTACTATTGTGATAGACATGCTTCACTAAGCAATAACAGATTTAAATTAAGAACAGTATTATGTTCTAATGAACTATATTATTGCGCGCTTGACATTTGATTTATGCGTTCGTCGTCCAACAGCTTATCAGAAACTCTGACCTACTACTTCATTCTTAGAGAGAACAGAGTATAGCAGGAGTTGGATTTAATAACGCCAAGTCATCTAAAAAATTAAGATCATTAAGACTTCTATCGTCTCTCCCATTTTATAACAAAATGTTCATTTTTGGCGTAATTTGCTGTAACCCAAGTTAAAGCCAAACTAAAAAGCAATGGTGAAATTTAAACAAAATTTCTGTTTAAACGTAACATCATTCCGTTTTACTATATTTTATTCTAGTATAGCATCTTAAGTTATTGTATAAAGTCTTGTTTACATTTAAATATCAAGTTGGAAAGCCAAATTTGGTGAGAATTTTCCAGTGTTGGTCGGTGAAGACTATTAAATACCTTTTGAAAATCAATTAAAATGAATACGCGGAGATTGCATTTCAATGAGTCTTCAATAATTTTTCTAAGGTTGAAAATTAGATCAATACATAATCGTTGTGGTCTGAATTTAGAATGCCTTTATCCAATTTTATCATCTATCTTTCCCTTGAGCCTTTCTGACATCATATTTTTCCAGACACTGCCAACAGGGGTGCTTCGACGCCAGTTGTTACAATGAGATATCTCAATTTTCTTTGGGAATATTACTATGACTTCATCTTTCCATTGTTGGGGCAGTTTTTCTTTCCCCCCCCCCACCCACACCTCATTTATAATACCAAATATCTTTTTAAGGGTTGTATCATCAGCTGCATTCAGCATTTCACCACTAATCTTATCGTCGCCAACTGCATTGAAATTGTTTAGTTTTATAACTTCTCGTTTTATCTCATCAATTGTAAATTCATTGCATGATACTGACTGACATAAATGATATGTTTGGTTCGATATCAAAGTGTGGGATTAATGGTAGTTGTGGTCTATTTAGCACATCTATAAAATTTTCTAACCATGTGTTCTTTTTCTGTGATGAGTACCTTACTGTATTTTTGTCTCTGATAGGTGTAGTTGCAATGAATAGTATATTGCATAACTATCTTGTGATCTGGTATAAACATCTACTGTTCCCTACTTTGGCTGAATGTTCAGATTTAATAGTGTAACTGTTCTTCAGCCATGTAAACTGAAGAAGAAATACGCCTGATATCTTCCAAATGGTCGAATTCTGTGATTGAATTCAAAATATCAGAACGGTCCATTTAACTATCACTAGTCACTGTGGCCATGCTGGCAAATCTGTCTTGTCTTTTATTTCCCCTTAACACCCATGTGTCCAATTACAAAGATGAAGGTAATTCTCTTCAGCACAGCTTTCGTCCTTAGCTAAAGTCACTGACGGCGTAGATAACCTGACTAAATCTTTCGAGGCATACTCATAGAATAATTAAGAAAATGGGATACATGTAGCACTATGGCACGCCAGCCATATCATTTGCCTTCGTCACTGCCATTACGTTCATCGCTACACTACTAGTGGTTGTATAGAAAGCACCACTTTCTTCCCTAATATACTTCCACCTGCATTGAGCCGTGAATGTCCAAGCACTCCTGCCAAATTACAGATCCATCAGTGTAGACAATATAATCCCCATCTGAGGATATAATCGATTTCTTATAAATCGATCACATGTCTAAATCAATTGATGAACTGAAAAAAAAACCCTATAAATCATGAGATTATTTCTATCGAAGACATATAGATACAACGCACATTCGCCATGAGTCAAATAAGTGTACATCTTTTACGTCATGTTTATTACATTTGTGGTGTCTGATGAGTTACGTGCTAAATGTGGTACTTTCCGCAAGCAGTTTACCCTTTCATTGAAAAGAACGGTGTACTTCTTCTTCGTTAGTTCTCAAACGTCTGTAGATTAGCATGATGTAGTCCGGAGAATTGAATGCGATGTCACGTCATGGTTTACAGATAGGCTGCGATATATGCATAACTTTGCCTACCACATCTGTCTTCATCTTGGCTATTGTATCACTTAAACAATCTATGGGATGAGACGGCTAACTGTATCGCAAACCTCCTCAATCGCCTCTTACGACATATGTGGCAGGCAACAGTTTCATTATTTCTTGCTCCCCTTTCTGGCACTACTAACACAATTGGTTAAAGGAAGCGTATATATATAAATGAGGATTTTCAGGAACACATAGGAGCAACAGTGTTTTATTGTTTTGGCTTTGAACCCAATCTAGTTTATTGATTCGCGATTCTCTTGGAGTCGGAATTTTTTTAAGAGTGTATTTGTAAGTGGATGGAGAAGGATAGTAGGACGTTTCGGCAATATATATAGTAACCTGAGTATAGTGAAGTCAATCTTCTACGCATTTTCAAATACTTATAGAGTATGTATGACTAGTTTCCTCTGCTTTAAGTCATGTTTTCAATGGTGTTTCGTGTTAATCTACCTGTCTAATACGATTTAAAATGCAGTGTCACAACAAGTGCCTAGTCCCCGCGAAGATGGAGAATACACACGTGGGTCCCAAATGGCATTCATGACTGTTCTTGATCTGAATTTCTCGTATTCTTCCTTATTATCAATATTCTCAAGCGAAGTGTCTTTTCCCAATAATTATAAGCGGTCAGCTCTTACTTCATATGTGTAATGAGGTGTTTTATCTAGAGCTCTATTTGATACATGGGAGACTTCAACATGTGCAATGATGTGAGAAAAAAGTTTCCAATTCAGACTGAGGGATTTTGTGACTATTTACCGTTCAGTAACGTACAGAATTGGAGTCGAGTTTCAACTTCTCTGACAATATCACTTCATGTTAGAGGTTTCCATAGCAACGCAGCTTTTAGCCAACATCACTGGAATTTGTGTAACAGCCAGCAGTGCGTAACCCACCATCAAAGATGACTCCCCAATTATGCGTGGGTAATACTCCCTAACATGTTTGCGATGATTCCCCACTCCGCGCCACCCCAATAGATGTGTAACATATGACAGAACCCACAGTTGTATAACTTATGACAGAACCCATAGTTGTGTAACCTATGACAACCTACAGTTGTATAATTTATGACAGAACCTACAGTTGTGTAACCTATGACATAATCCACAGTTGTGTAACCTATGACAAAAAGTTCATATTTGCCTAGCAATGCTCATATATTTAATATCATTTTGTAAATGACGTCAATTTGATTGTTGTGTTTCATAGCTCACATTCCCTAGCCATTCCTACTAAATGTAATATATTTATTCTGATCTGTTTCTGTCATGTAACGATCTATTTCCCCTGGTCTTAACCTACACCCCTTAAAATAATCAATAACGGTTTTTCAGGAACACATAGGAGCAATAGTGTTTTATTGTTTGGGCTTTGAACCCAATGTAGTTTATTGATTCGCGATTCTCTTGGAGTCGGACTTTTTTAAAGAGTGTCTTTGTAAGTGGATAGAGAAGGATAGTAGGACGTTTCTGTAGGCTGTGATAAGAGCAATCATAGCCTTTTTTAGTTATGCATCTTTCTGTCATTGCGGAAGCAATTCTCATTACATCGTTGTATTTTATATTTGTAAATTATCATTTCTATTATTGTTTTCTTGTTCCATATATATATATATATATATATATATATATATATATATATATATATATATATATATATATATATATATATATATATATATATATATATTAAATGTTGTAGTTGTCAATTAATATTTCACTGACAGTTAGTTCTTTTGGACGATATATATATATATATATATATATATATATATATATCGTCCAAAAGAACTAACTGTCAGTGAAATATTAATTGACAACTACAACATTTAATAAGTCGGTTTTCAATAAGAAATATACGATATGTCAAATGAAATGGACAAAGTGTCAGAAGAAATAAATGAACTGTCAAGAAATAAACTTAGTGTCAAAAGAAATAAACGAACCGTTATAAGAAATAAGCGAACTGTGTGTGTAAAAGGCACAAACGAACTGTCAAAAGAAATAAAAGAAATGTCAAAATAAATAAATGAGCTGTCAAAAGAAATAAAGAAATCTTCACGAAGGGTAAAACTGACTACAAAAAAAAGTCAATTGACTTTCAACGAAATATAATCTGTCAATTAAAAAAAAAAGATATGTGAACACAAAATAAATGACTGTCAGATGAAAGAAGGAAATTTTCACACACAAATAAATGTCCCGTGAACAAGAAATAAAATTACTGTCATCAAGAAATCAGCAGACTCTAAACCAGAATAAACACACTTACCATTGTCTTTTAAAATCCGCACTGTCAGCGTTTAAATAAAATTAAAATATAAAACACCACAATAATATACTCAGCCCATTCAACAGGAAAAAGGTAATCGACCAAGGAAGGACAAATAACGTGGCTTCAGCATAACAAGTTTTCTGAGTACTCAATGAACGGTCGGTGCCATGATAAAACATACAAAATGATTTAAGCTTGAAGTTTTCACAGATAAGAGTAGGCCGTACAAGTGAATTCACCCATGTTGCTGCTTGTAGTTCTCAAAGCTTGAGGCTTCACCATATGAAAGGTTATTAATGTGAACAGTTTGAGAGCTGTGAATGAATCAGCTTGTCATCCCATGCAAGAATTGTGTGTGCGTGTAGATAAACACATACACATAAGGCTGAATCAATTTCAGCTAGAAAGTTCTTGCGAAGTCCATGGCCGTAGATACGCCTTCAGCAATGGGTTGGGGTTTTACCTAAAATAATATATAATTTCCTTGTTTTCGTTGGTTGATTCATATTTTTCGTAAACAGCACTCTCCCTTATGTACGAGGCGTAACAAAGATTATATACTGAAACGTCAATCTGCATTTCCAGTATTATTCTTTATTATCACTATTTTCATTATTAATTATCATTAGTAGTCTTTTGTAACACACGCGTACCTATTGGTATTTTATGTTAATTGTCGTATGTGTGTTACCACGGCCCACGTCAGATCGTGAGATTTTCTCTGGCGTTCTAGTAATTATACATTCATCCATGCAGTCACTAGTAGCCAATTGAAAACATAATTAAAGTTGTTGCTTAATGAAATATTGATGAAGTAGGCAAGCGGTTAGAGTGATTGCTTCGTAACGAAAAGTGATCTAGATAGTATATTGGTTTATAACGAGTCCTCTATTATGTGGTCATGTGGACTCATCGGTTTCATCCTTCGACAGTAATGCTATTTGTCTTTATCCATGATTTTCATTGGCTGTCGGCAGTAAGTGGGACTAATAAAAATCACGGGAAAAGTCGTGCCGTCACTTGTGAAGAATACAACCGATTAGTCCACAGGGTTATACCGTCGATGAACTCGGTTTATGCAAGCTTCAGTTGCCATAGTTGTAATTGTATATTAGTTCGAGAAGGTAAATTTGCAATGTTAGTGAGAACTCTCACTTCATTTCAACATGATAAGCGATAATAACCCGGGGTATCTATCACCACATACGACGTTAAATTCAGTGCAATTATCTTTCATGCATTGTGATAATGGTGCAAAAAATAATATCAATGTCTAACATTTCATTAGAGGCAACTAAGGACGTTTCGACTTGGGTTGACCAATCAAGAGCCGTTGTGTACCAGAGTAGTGTAAACGTCTGTAAATTATAAACTAGTGGTTCTTAGCCTATTTTTCCCGTGGCTATATTCTTGGACATCTTTTCCTTCGTTGTAAATTTGGTAGGTGTTTGTTGAAAACAATCCCATCATCCGATGACGTGCCGTTGGCGATCATAAATATTCCCAAGTGTATATTTCCAGTTTCTTTTATCAGGATTGATTTGACCTTCTGCCGTGCTACGATGTAAGATTATCTAATCTTTTCTCACGCTGTCTTCCTCAATCTGTTTTGCCTTCTACCTCGTCAGTTGTATCTATTTTCAGCAGATCTCCCTGTCTCATAGCGTGTATTCTTCTTCTTCAGCGTTCATTCTCAAACGCCCACTGGATATCTCTTGTATCAGGATCATGGTCATAGTAGATTTCCAGAAGGATGTAGTCCAGAGAACGTAAATGCGTTGTGTCGCAGTTTTATTTGTGTCAATGGCCCGACACATCCGTCTTCGGCGGTATAGCGTGTATAAAAATTAAATATTGTCACTTTCTTACACCAGTACTAGTATACTAATTCCCGTCTCGCATTTGACTCTTTCAGCACTTCCTCGTTAGTTTTGCTAGATGTCCATGATACTCTCAGCATTATTCCATAGAACCAAAACTCTGTTAACTCTCATTTTGCAATATCCTGTTTACTTATTATCCACGTTTTGCATCCATATGTTAGCGAAGGTGTTATGTAACTCTGAAAAACTCTCTTCATCACCTTTATTGGCAGAAACAAATTATATACACAGTATATTCTTTATTTTAGTAATGCTGCATTTCCCTTCCCTATTCAGTTTCTTATCTCTGTTAAAATTCTTCCATCATGGAATCGTTGTTTCTAAGTATTTAAATTGGTGGACATATTGAGACAATACTTTAAAGAAGAAGAAGAAGATAGACATAAATCACTTATTTTGATATTACAACTGATTGTGTGAATACAAGATCTTGCGAGGTCCTAGAAAGAAACAAAACCATTGGCATTGTTAACAGATATTCTTCTTCGTTCTCAAATTCTTGCTTGTTAGTAGAATATTATCGGGATTACTGAGTGTGTTGTGTCATAGTTTACAGCTTTGCATCGATGTCCGCGTATTTCAGGCTGATGTAATATATTTCAACAATGTGTATCATGCTTCAAAGTTAGCTTTAACAGCCAAGTCACCCCCAAATCCTCCTTAGTCGTTTTCGATGATATGCATGACATACACAGTGTTTACTTTCTTTGTACGCTTTCAGGCTCGACAAAATATGGAGGAATACCATTTATGACTTTCGGAGATATGGGAGACAAACAGCAGTTGCGACCTTACAAGAAAAGGTTTATTATTTTTGTTTTCAAAACAAGTATCATGTCATCGATCTCTTCGACTTGTAGTCATCCTTATATGACATTCGTTATTCCTCCCATCCCAGTTTCATAATTAATGAGCAAGAAACCAAACATCCGTAGAGAATAGACAATGAAAACATGACTCATTCTGAATTACACTAGCAGTAGGAAATATCCAAAATTGTATGACTCGTAAAGAACGTTAATTGTAGTTCTAGTGGGAACAAGGTGGTTGAGCTGTTAGTAAAGGTCTAGAAGTAGCATTATAGTCGAAAGTAGTTGGTAATTATTGATAATTTGTGTTTACTAATTGTCGTAGAGGGAAAGGGACATGGGGAGATGTCCTAGTTTATGTTTGCTGCTGGTTCTTGCTAATTGTTGCTTGTAGTTCGTGGTTGTTAGAAAGTGGTAGACCTACTTTTTCATATATTCGGGTATTTCTTTATTTCTTCTTTTGCGTTCGTTCTCAAACTTCTGCAGTTTAGCGGAATTCAGACTGAATAATTAATGCCTTGTGTCATGGTTAACACCGTGACTGCAATATCTGCGAGTTCCGGTCTGACACATCCGACTTCAGCATGCTATTTGAGTTACCTTGAATTTCAATGTGGGGGGACAATCAATCCCAACCTCTATTTCTGAGTAGCCTCTTAGGATATGCATTACGCAACACACTATTTATACTATTTGCTCCCCTTTTTGGTCTCGGCAACACTTGGGAGAATACTAGTAGTTGATTGTTGGTATTTAATGATAATTAGTAGTAGTTGTGCGTGTGTGTGTGTGTTTTAACAGTATTTTGTAGCGTATACTACCGGTAATTTGTAGGAAGGAGTAGCTGCTGATAATAGGTGCTGCTTAGCAGCACTTAGATGTTGCTCCTATGTTCAGTCTTCTTCTTCTGCGTTCATTCTCAAACTTCTGCAAATTAGCAGGATGTAGTCCGGAGCACGTACTTCGTTGTTTCATAGTTAACAGCTTTATTGTGATATTTGCTCCTTTCAATCTATCGCATCCGACTTCAGCATGGCTTCAGATCAGTTTGACCATATATGGTATGGGACAGCCGACTCCACCTCAAAACCTCCTTAGTTGCCTATTACTTTTAAAGACAAACAATTTTCAATAATTGATTCAATAATTGTTGATAATTCGTAGTTCATATTAATTAGTATATCGTAGAAAGTAGTGATTCTCACACAAGTTTGCAGCAGTAACTAATAGCTAGTACATATTAGTAGTCAGTTTGTAAATAAGTAAAAGCCGTTTAAAGTCTACCTAAAGATATGATGATGATGATGTTCCTCCTTAGCAAGAGAAGATGAGCATGGCATGAACAAACATTAAATGTGATGGAAAAAAATGTATATATAATAATTAAAATTGGTAATTAACTAATTTCGTTTGTGAGTTCGTAGATGCCAGATGAGTCCGATTCGTGCACGGAAAGTTCTGTTGCAGTGCATGCAGGAGTGCTGAAGGTTCGGGGTAGGAGAATTTACGGATTTGTCCTTCCGCTTCTTGCGCTTCTGGATTGGCCCGCAGTGTTCTTTCTTTTTTCAAATTTCGTGATTCCAGCAGTGATCTGGGTGTGCCAGGCTGAGCGATCAAGTGCTGTTGTCTCCCAGGATTTAGGGTCCATGCTGCAGTTCTTGAAAGTGCTTTTTATGTGATCCTTGAAGCGCTTTTTATGCCCTCCACTTGAACGTTTATCTTCGCACAACTCCCCATAGAATAATCTCTTTGGAAGGCGCTTGTCTGGCATACGGACGATGTGGCCAGTCCAGCGGAGTTGGGACCTAGTCAGCATTGCATGTATGCTTTGCATACGGGACTTCTGAAGAATTTCCGTATCTGGTACACGATCCTGCCAACGTACTCCCATGAGATTTCGTAGGCACCGAAGATGAAAAGAGTTGAGCTGTCTAGCATAGACAGTCCAGGATGATGCAGCATAGAGCAGTGTTGGTAGAACCACTGCGCGGTACACGTCCAACTTAGTTGTCAGACTGAGACCACGCCTGATCCAGACAGATATATATTAAGCACTGCAGCATGGATCCAAGCTAAATGGGAACTACATTTCTTTCTCGCCCAGCCTGATATTCTTATATTAATGCAGATTTTAAAACTGTGAAAAGAGTAGAACACTAAAATTCGAAAGAGACACAAGCGAAAGTCTCAAAGTCGGAACATCTTTCTCTTGTCTCAAGTAGTTGTCTTATATGCTCCGTTGCACCTGACAATCGTTCTACCTGCTGTACTAGCTATCAAAACCCAGCCATATTTCTCTCATCACCATGGGGCAGATATATTTGTGAACACTATGACATTATCATCCTCTGAGTTGTAATCTTTCAGTTAATTGATTTCCATGAGATGGCGTTTTTAATTATTGAACCTTGTGACCCTTCGGGATATCTTAGTCTACTATTTTCTGTAGTGTGTATATCTTGTCTATAATGGCACTGATATACACCTTTAGTTAGAAAATGGCGGGATCATATTGATAGAAGTCCCAAAAATATATCTCATTTTCACAGTGAGAGAGCCCTTAATGCATCCCGAGAACTATAGACATTTCTTCATTTTGAATACCGTACCATGCATTCACGATGAGAATACGAAAGTGTATGCCAAATTCGATTGCCTAATCCATAATCAAATAAAGGTAAAATAAATAAAATATTGTGGACGTATTAAAAGATCTTATTTAAGACCTTACTTGAAGGTAAAGTCGAGGGGAGACGAGCAAGAGGTAGGCAGAGATATAAGTGGGAGAGTAATATCACGAGATGGACAGGTTACAGTCTATTTGGGTGTATCACCAAAACAAGGGACAGGATGTTGGAGGTCTGTTGCAGCCAACCTTAATTGCGGAGATGGCACTCTATGATAATGAATTCATAATCCACAATAGATAAAATTCGTACTTGACTAACCGCATCTCCAGTAAAAGATGTGATTTTGTCAAGACATTTCAAACTGTGTACTGAAGTCACTAAGAACGGACCAATCGAAACAAGGACTATTATAACAACAGCGAACAATCTCGTACAAGTATAGAAGTATCCTCAGTATCGTATAATATTCATATTCGTACTACAAGGGCCAATAGGTCTTCTTGTGAACATAAATAGCATAGAGACAGTCCAGTGTTGCTTCAAATAATTGCTTATATAAGTAAATTCAAGTAGGTAGTAAGAGGATAAATAAAAAATTCTTGAGACTAACGGGAATTGAGCCAGTTCGTTCTAAAGCACCGAATCGCCTTGCAACTTGAGTAAACGCGTTTTATCGTAATTGACTAACCGCATCTCCAGGAAAAGATGCGATCTTGTCAAGGACAGGCTGTTGAATTTATACGAGATGTTCGTTGTTGCTGCTGTAATAGTCCTAGTCTCGATTTGTCCGTTCTCAGTGACTCAAATATATATATATATATACCATTATGCCAGGAAGGATGTGTTCTGCCGCTAGATGTCACATTACTGAACTGACCACTATCTACTCCAATAACGTGTCAGATACGCTTTGAAAAACAATGATACGGTAGCTACTCACTAACTCCGCATTCCTACTAGGCTATGCTTAACGGCACACGTGATAATGATAGTAGATGAGTAGATACACCAGACTTTGAAATGGTTTTCAATTGCTCAACTCACCCAGCTAGTGAATGTAGATACCATCAGGACCAGAATCAGTGCTTCGGCTTAATTCGAGCGCAAATGGATTATCTTTAGTTACTAAATCAGAATTTATCACTTTTACCATATGAATCCAGGTCATGCTAGAATCAATAGTAGCGAACGAGCCGATGTTTTAGTGAAAAACGATGTAGTAAATAGCACAATTCTGAGAAAAGACAGAGCTGAGTGTAATGCGTGAACAAAAAAATAAAAAATAAACTACAAAATGACGAAAAAGAGGTCGAGAGAGACAATGTGTATGTATAGAGGATAATCGAATTAGTAGCGACCACACATGTCAGAATATACGCTCTCTTTGGAACATTAAAAAAAAACGACTGCCAACAAAAGACTTCTAATTAATAGATGACTGATGAACTAAGATATTGGGCACTTATGGGAATGCTCCATGTGCAATGATTCCTAACGAAAAATCAAACAATAATCAATAATATATTTAAGAAATGTATACAGATAAACAATAAACAACTAAAACAAGTAGATGAATTCAAATATCTGGGCAGCACATTTAGATATGACAACAAACAAGAAGCAGAAATAAACGCAAGATGTAATAAGGCCTGTCAGATCATTGGTCAATTAATACTTTTACTAAGAAACAAAGATATTACACTAGAAACAAAGAAAGCGCTTTTCAACACCATTTTCTTACCAACATTGTGTTATCAGTGTCAAACTTGGACATTAGATTCTAGAACAATACATAAGATTAACACCACTGAAATGAAATGTGTGAGACGTATGATTGGAGTTAGCTTGAGAGACAAAATCAGGAATGAAGCACTAAGGAAACAATTAGGGATCAAGCCAACAATAGAATACATACAGAAACAACAAGTTAAATGGTACGGCCACATAACCAGACAGAAAGAGCAAAGTATTATCCAAAAAACACTTAACAAACGATACGAAAACAGGAGACCTATTGGACGCCCTCGTAAAAGGTGGATAGATAGTGTATTAGAGACACTCGGAAATATAACAGCAGAGGAGGCAAATAGAAGGGCAAAAGACCGTACACTCACTCTCCCCTCAACACCGAAAGGTATTGAGGACAGAAAGAAGAAGAAGAAGAAGAAATGTAAATTGTATTAAATCGTCGACTTTGCTTGCTAGCAGACATAAACAAATGGAGAGTTAAGAAATGTTGTGAAATGAATAGGTTAGTTCTAGCTTAACACGAAGTTGTTCTTTATGCGACAATATGGCTTTCTCTTCCATTCAAGATTCGTCTGAAACTGGATTTGTAAAGCTATTTCTGTGATTGCCTGGAGGATCTAGCTTTTTAATTGGCCTAATCCTGCTTATGCAAGGGCCCAGAAATAAGAGATACTCTCTCAATAACCGTGAGATTCAGACAAGGTTCTGTTGCCAACACTTCGATTCCATTACACTCACGGGAATTTTCGAAATGAATGGATGGAGAATACTCAAGTGAAGATCTTGGATCTGAAGATCAGAGTTCTGGAAAGCCAATACTAGGATTATGACAGCAAATGCATCATGTTGCAAAATGTAACTCAGTACAATAAGCAAGACTAGTAGGTCGGCGTTATATGGAAAAAAGGTCTAGAGAGGCTACTGTTCAGAAAAATAATTAGGTTGGATAATGTAGGTTTTTGAAAGAAATAATTTAGGTGGATACTGCTGTTTTTTTGTCTATTGTCTGTCCACAAATGTATCGTAGCTCCTACACAATGTCGTTGAGAGTAACGGTTTTGTGAAGGAGACGTCTGCTTTCCAGAGCCAGATGTGTCGTCTGGTTCAAGTGCAGTCTTGTTTATTCAGAATGGTCTTGGTGTTGTCTATCCATCTTTACTTCGGTCTGCCCATGGCTTTCTATCCTGACTCCATATTGTTATAAGCTCTTATGGGAAGTTGATCGTTCATCCTCATATGTCCAAACCATTTTATCTGTTATTTCTCTATATTCGATGCATGATGTTATACCTATTATGTTTTTGATGTTCTCAACTGCGCATTTTGTCGAGTCTGGTGACTTGAATAGCCTTTGTTAGACATTCCAATTCACAAGTCTCGATCTTTATATGTGTAGATGTCAGATGCCAAGTCTGGCATTGATAGCATAGTTAGTTAGTTAATTAGTTACTTATTTCTCTAGGACCAAAGACGGATATGGCGGATATTATAGATTTCCATGTCTCTCGTTTCATTGTAATTTGCTTTAGATCTTCATTGTTTCTGATACTGATGGTGAAACGTTCCCTTGTAATAGTTCTACGTAAAGTTTCTTTTGGTCTTCCCCTTTTTCTCTTGCCCTTTGGTGACCACATCAAAGCTTGACAGGGGAGTCTTTCGGCGAGAAAGAAAAAACTTGTATAGCATAGTGTTGGTAAAAAGATTCTCTTAATCCTCATTTTGTTTGACTTCCATGTTGATTTTTGGGTGCAATAGCAAAGTTGACAGCTGGTATGTCACAGCATTTGCCTTTTGACACCGTGTTTCTATATCTTTATCGAGAGTTGCGTCCTCTGTGAAGTTACTTCCTAGGTACTTGAACTCTAACTTGCTTTATTTTTGTGTTCTCTATTTTGATGTTTAAGTGATCTGTTGATCTAGTTATTTATGGACTACTTTTGAGAAAAAATAATGTAGGTTGTTACTACCGTTAAGAAAGATATTGTTGGTTGGTATTATCATTGAGAAAGATAATGTCATCATCATTAAGTGCCGTGCGGAATGGCGTTGGCGATCATAATTCTCCATGTACATCCATCTCATATGTCATCATCTCTGTTGATGTCGTCAATCGAAGCCATTTAGTCAAACTCTCCAATATCTTTTCACTAGGTCTTCCCCTTGCTCGTTTCCCTTCTATCTTTCCTGTTGTCACTTTATTCTCAATGCCTCCTCTTCTCATTATGTGCCAAATAAATATTGACTATCTTTTTCTTATAGTATCACATCCATCCTTCTAAGACATTCTTCATTAGTAATCTTTGCTGTCTGAAGGAATGCGTAACATTCTTCGAATAAACCACATTTCCGCTGCCTCCAATCATTTTTGTGATGTCTAATGTATTGTCGATGCTTCACTTCCATAGAGTAGCACTGGTTCAATGTAGCATTTGAGGACACATTGTCTAGTATCCATCGATATGAACTTGTTGCATAGGATATTTTTCATTTTATGGAATGCTGCATGCTTGTCCTATTCTGCTATTAATTTCGGTCTTGCATTTACCATCTTAAGTTATGCATGTTTCTAAATATTTGAAACTATTCACCTGCTTTTTTTCATTTAATGCTATTTTACTATTTTTTGAGGTACTATTTCCTGATATTATCATTGTTTCTGTCTTTTTTATGTTTAAACTAAGACATTCTTGCTCACGTTCTATCACCGTCCTGTTTAACAGATCTTGGAGATGTTCTTGGCTTTCTGATATTAACACAGATAGTGTATAATAAGATAATGTAGTATGGTACTACCGTTGAGAAAGATAACGTAGGTTGGTACTACCGTTGAGAAAGATAAAGTAGGTTGATACTACCGTTGAGAAAGATAACGTAGGTTGGTACTACCGTTGAGAAAGATAACGTAGGTTGATACTACCGTTGAGAAAGATAAAGTAGGTTGATACTACCGTTGAGAAAGATAACGTAGGTTGGTACTACCGTTGAGAAAGCAAATGTAGGTTGGTACAACTGTTGAGTAAGATAATGTAGGTTGGCACTACTTGTGAGGAAGATAATAGAGATTGGTACTACTGTTAAAGTAAGATTTACTTGTTGATATGATAGGAATATATCACCATGATGGATCTATATTCAGAGATGAATTTCTGTTGGTTCCACGTCTTCACTTATTATTAATAAAAAACGGTACATACAATTTTTTAAATTATGACCTGATTTTTCTCTCCTGCACCAAGATGACGTGCAGAATGCTCCTGACATTATTAACAACAATTTTAACAGGTTACAAGACAATGCCATGGTTAGTCTAATTTCACCACACTTTAAGTTTTTCATTCAAATATTGGGACTATTTTTGTTTGTTCTACGTTTCGTTTGTTCTGAAAGAATGCTCCCAGATCTTCGTTATTTGAATGTGAAAGACTTCTTTGTTTACTTTGGCATTTATTAAAATAGATTGTCATGTCTCATCTAATATGATATTCGCTAGTTTAATTAGGCAATATTGACAGAGTACTATATTGGATGTACTATGTATTACTCTACGCAAGACAGATTCATAATTATTATTTTTAATACATATCGGGGACATTGATTTTGTCGCAGTACAGACAAAGTGAATAAATTATTAGTTCAATTACTGCAAGAAAATATTTAAAAATTGTTCTTTTTTTGTTTAATTATTGAAGGGAACGAGCTACAAATTATTATACCTGGAAATATTCAATCACAAATTTGAGACGTAGCAGCCAATGACATGAAGTTGTGCGAAAGGATTGATTGAATATATCAATAGATTTGCTGTTAATTAGAAGCAACACATTCAAGTGCTTCTACTCATTTTGTTATCCTTTCGTTAGTCTAGATGTAGAGTTGTCTCTTCTATAAACTTGATTGTGTTTATTTTATATATCATTCATTTAAGTTCGTAGAGCATTTTTTATTTAATTGGTTATTTATTTTTTGTGGCCAGTATCTTTACCTCATTTTTTAAAATTAGGAAACTCTATGAAGTAACTATATATATCTGTAAACCCGTAAGCCGTAAGGGGCCTAGGGGTATCACAGTAGATGCTTCACCACACAGATTCCACGACCGATTTGTATCTTTAACAATGCGGACGAAGTGGAAAATGTCTTATCTAGTCCTTGATGCTGTCTGTCCATGCTTTTATTGTCGTCTGCATTTTCCACCTTCCAAGGTTCCCTGAACTATTGTTGTCGACAAGAAATTTTGTCGGCATACATGTCCATACCATGCTCAACAGTATAAAGTGCATGTCCTCGTGTAGACATTGCTGCACTCCAGCTCATATCTCACGTGCTAGATAATTCAGAGTGAAAGCAGCAGAATAAAATGTCAATGGTTTACGGAAACATAATACCCACTGAAGGAGCATCAGTGGGCCACAGCTTAATGGCTGGAGCATGGGGTACGAATAGAAAATAAAAGTTTGAGGTGGTGATTCAAATTTGTCTGAATATTCACAGAAATGTCTGACAATTATTTATATAATATCCACAAAAATATTTCTCATTATGAATAATGAAACTATTCATCATCTAGATCTACAGATTATGTACCGATCATGTATCTCAACTCTATATCTTTCATGTTTTGTATCCGGATCTTTTTTACTCTATAATAAAAAAGAAAAAATCGTAACGCAGCAAACGGGATTTGAACCTGCTTCGCTGAGATGGCCTACTCGCCACGCAACATGAGTCAATATGTTTTTCCGTCTTGGACCACACCGAATCCCAAAAAATATGTTATTTTAGTCGACTTTCGGCATGTATATACCCAAGCTACTATGAATCTTTATTCATCGAAGGACACACTAACAACATCAACAACACACACTGCACAGGTATGTAGGTTACCCGAGAGCGACATATATTTCAACATCATCAGGTGCCAGGAGACCTCAGTGTCACAGGGTTCAATTAGGTCCACTTATAATACACATAAATAACGCATAAACAAGGTTTCTTGAGATGTGACTTTGGTAAATCAATATGCAATACTACGTTGTCTAACTGTCTACTGTAGTCCGGAGAACAGAGTGCATTGTGGCATAGTTTATAGCTGAAATACAATATCGTATGCGTACATATTTGATTACTGAATCTATATAAAACCCAGACTAGCTGTGTAGACATATTAAATTGCGAATGGGAAGAAGAAATGTATAATTTTTCCTTACGCTGTCGTCCTGTTTTCCTCTCCCTTCGATCGTACCCGTTGTAACAATATTCTCCAAACCTCCATGTCTCATAACGTATTCAGAAAAAAATAAAGATGGAAAACCATCAATAATTACTCCATCTTCCTTAAATTCTGTGTAAAAAAAAAAAAGAACTGCAGTTGTTGTTTTTTGGTTCAGTAGTAGATTTTCTAAGAAAATAATTGGATTGTCCATCTCTTACCACTATTATTGAGTTTTTATATTGAGCACTAGGAAGTAAAGATACAATAATTTGTCCCGACTTAAATCTTTTTTAAAGATATGATTTTCACCTCTAGTTTATTCTAGACTCTACAATGCAGTCAATTTAAATTCAATATCCCATTAATATTTTAGAGGTAATGTAATCCATATGTTTATAGAAAATACTAATTCTACTTTAGTCTTTTTTATCTTCAGGTAACATGAAAATATCTGTTTTAACTTCTGGTAAATCAGGTGAAAAATCTGCTCTGATATATACCATTATCAGCTAATTTAAAACAAGTGTATCCGTCATTTCTACCTTATTAAACCCATCAACATTTTCTAAATCATCTAAATTATAAGCATGACGAGGTATTGGTTGAATTATGTCTACAGATGATTCATCACCCATTGAACCAAAAATATCAACAGGCATTTTAAAAAGGAATAGGAAAACTTTTAGATTTTATAAATATATTTAATTTCATTTTCACTTACATACTTAGTTGTTAATCTTATATGACAAATACAAATCATGAATTTTAATAGGTGTCAATTTGATTATTTTGTTCTCTACAAGTGTTATTTTTTATTGCTGGCGTAACAAATCTAACTGTATATTTTGTTGAACTTTAATTTTCATCTTCTTTTATTAGTATGATTTGAAAATCAAATTTAGAACATCAGGAGGTTGAGATTAATAATCCTGGTAATATTCACTTTTCATCACCGAGCTCTCCATTAATAATTCCATCAATTATAATTGTTGAATTACCAGGAAGATCCATAAACAATTTTACCTGTTCATCAACTTCAGCAAGGAATTCAAGATGAGCTTCCATTTGTTTTTGTGAAGCAATACAATATTTTAGATCATTTCCGTACACAAAAGCTGCAGTAACTACTAACCCACCTTCTGGCAGAGACATTAAACTTCCTATTGAAAACTATTAAACTTCATATTGAAAACTATTAACTTCATATTGCCATAATTAATTATTTTCATTTGATCTTCACTTCTTGAAAATGTAACTCTAGATAATTTAATATCTACATCCCAATCATTCAAATCGAATGATAAAATCAGAGAAGAGATACATCAAAATTTCATCACAGATTTTATCAGAAAACGCCGTTGGTCCTACATCGGGCATGTCCTACGCGCAGACACCATCAGAATACACCACCAATTTCTTGAATGGATACCTACAGGCAAAAGAGCAAGGGGTAGACCAAAAGAAACAGAAGAACAATACTTAGAGAAAGTAAAACAACAAATATTCATACTATTCAAGAACTGCACAGAATAGCTTTTAACAGACAGAATTGGAGAGATCTGACCTCTGCCCTATGCGCTAACTTCAGCGCACAAGAAAAATGAATGAATGAATGAATGAATCATACTTTACGGGTAGAGGAATCTATATATTATTTTCATCGAATAAAAATGTTATAGGTTTTTTTTATACTAGATTCTTTTCCATAATTAATCAAACCAGATGGTAGATCAATTCTAACATAAGTTTTAACTTCATTTAATTTAAAACAATAGTATCCACCTTTTTTTTAATCTTTATTAGTAAACCCATCCACATTTTATAAATACTCAATCGAATAAGCCAGTTCTATCGTGTGTTGCAAAGGAAACAAGGAAACTTAAACGATGGTTAAGAAAAGAACAATGTTATCGATTATTTCACACATGAAATATAAAACCTCGAGCTCAACTGGAAATAGGCCAAGAGATTCTTACAAGAGACAGAAGCTTGAGAAAGAATTAGCCTAAAGGAATACATGAACCTTCTATGGATAGTTTAATCAATCAAACAGGTTGTCGAAGCACATCACGGATATCACTTTATATATATATTTATATATTTATATTTTAGGAATAGATCCGTTATGTTTCTTCTCCGCACTAATGACAGTACGACAAATCTACACTGGCGTACGTCCCTGTTCCCAAATGGTATATTATATATATGTATGTGTGTGTGTGTGTGTGTGTGCGAATGTGCGTGCGCGCACACGTATATATATATATTCATTCATTCATTGGTGCCATGCTTTCCGGCGTAGGCGATCATGTCTCTCCACAGTCCTGTTTGTTATACATTTAAATTAAGTTTCTGATGATTCTGCATCATGCCAGGCTCTCAAGCCATCCAAAATTTTCTCACGTTATCTTCCTCTGTCTCTCTTAACCTCGATCTATCCAGTTGTCACAATGTTCTCCAACCCACCTCTTCTCATGACATGACCCAGAAACTGTGATTGTCGTCTTCTAATACAGTTAATAAGTTTTCTATTTGAGTTCACCAGTTGTAGGATTATAGCATTACTCTTTTTAGCTGTCCGTGATATTTTCAATATTCTTCTATAAAACCACATCTCTGTGGCCTCCAGAAGTTTTCTTGCAATATTGTCAATTGTCCGTGCTTCACTACCATATAACAGTATGGGATCTATGTAACATTTTAGTAGGTTTTTTCTTACTTCTATTGATAATGAATTATTGCACAAGATCTTTCTCAACTTCTGGAATGCTGCTTTTGCCTGTACTGTTCGAAGTTTTATCTCAGTGACACATCTATCATCTGAAGTAATAATTGTTCCCAAATATTTAAATTTGTCTGCTTGATTAAGAACTGTCCCGCTGACCTTGATGTTACATTTAGAAGGGTTAGATGTTTTAGATGTAACCATTACCTCTGATTTCTTGGCCTTCAAGCTGATAACGTGTTTGCGCTGTCTTCTTCTATATTCTTCTTCTATCAATGTATGTAGTTATTTTTCATTCTTTTCTACCAGGATCTTGTCGTCACCATATCTCAGGTTATTCACATTATACTCACCAATAGCTATTCCTGGCATATTTTCTATAGATCTAAAAATAATTTCACTGTATAATTTAAATAGATCAGGTGATAGCACACACCCTTGTCGGACTCCTTGTTTTATTGGATGAGATTCCACTGTTTGTTTGTTGATTTTGATTGCTGCTGTTTGTTGCCAATATATATTCTCTATTATTCTAAGGTTTTACTATCAATGTTGATATCCTTTAACATATTGATGATTTCCTTATGTTTAACTTTGTCATATGCTTTCGTATAGTCTATGAAGCACAAAAATAGATCTGTCTTCACTTCAATTGATCTTTCTATCAACATTCTAATGATATAGATGGTATTATTTGTCCATTTTCCCGTTACAAAACCATTTTGTTCTATTCCGATTTCTGACCTTAATTTCCTTCTTACTCTCATCATGATGATTCTAAGTACAATTTTAGTTATAATACACATTCAACTTATGGTGCGATGGTCATCACATTCAATAGCTGCTGGTTTTTTTAGGTAATGTTTTGAATATGGATTGTAATAAATCACCTGGTAAATAACCAGCGTTGTAAATATCATTCAATAGTTTTGTTATTACTTCTGTGCCAAAATCACCTATTGCATTAATATCTTCTATTGTTATATTATCTTGTCCAGGTGATTTTTCCATTTTCATTTGTTGAATTGTTAGTTGTACCTCAGATCTTAGTATAGGGGGACGTTCATATGTATTCTGACTTGCTGGGTTAGATCTATTGTCATCGTATAATTCTTTAATATATTCTGTCCATCTCTGCATTATAGGTTCGTGTCCATTTAAAACGGATCCGTCCTTAGACTTCAGACAACCGATGGATGCTGTTGCTCTTTTGTCAATAAGTACATTTATCTTTCTGTGCATATTTTTCATGTCAATTTTGTGTTCATGTTCTATGTCTTGACAGCTTAGATTTAACCACTTTGCCTTTAGACGTTTGTACTCTATTTCTTTATCAATTTTTGTATATTTTTCTTTATCTTGTTTATGTTTTCTTCTTTTTTCCATCAACTCTAGTATTTCATCCGTCATCCATTTTGCTTCGCTATTGGTTTGGTCTTAGCTGCGAGGAAGTTTGCTGTATTGATTCTTTTAACATAGATCACTGTTCCTCAATGTTCTAGATTTTCTTGATGGCGTTATCTCTATTTTGCATTGCGATGTTATATTTTTCTTTTAGTTCTTTGTCTGCTTGGAGTTTCGTTAAATCCAATCTCATATGCCTAGTAGATTACTTTATTTTCTTTAATATGTTTCTCAATTTACCTATTACCAGTACATGGTCGCTATTACAGTCAGTCCCTGGTCGTGTCTTGACGGAGATCGGACTGTTTCTACATTTACTTCCTATTAAAATATAATATATTTGGTTACGTGTGTTATCTTCTAATGTTATGTTATGTTATGTTCTTCCAGGGCCATAGGCGGCGCATATGGCAGAAAGCATAGCTTTCCATTTCTGTCTTTGTGTTGCCAGGTCTTTCAATTCTTGCGTGTTGTTTAGGTTCATTGACATGCCTTCTCTATTAATGGTTCTTCGTAGAGTTTCTCTAGGTCTCCCTCTTCTTCTTACTCCGGGTGGCACCCAATATAGTGACTGCTGGGGAATTCTTAGGCTGTTCATTCTGAGAATATGGCCAATGTAAGTCCAACGCCTTTGTCTAATAAAGGAAGATATATAGGTTTGTTTGCTTTCCTCTCTTATAGTAGTGTTAGATTTAAATTCACTCCACTTAACATTCAGAAGGGTACGTAGGCACTTGTTTTCAAAGGAGTCGAGTCTCTTATCTGTGGCTTTTGTGGCTTTCCAACTTTCGCATCCATATGATAGAATAGGGATGATGATGGAGTTAAAAAACCTAAGTTTTGTGGTGTTTCTTAGTGTGTTTGACGTCCAGTTGTTACGTAGTTTATTGGAAAGTACCCGCTGCAAGGGCAATACGGTGTATTACCATCTTCTAATGGTAACACACAATTGTAGGTACGCATTGTATGTATATCGTCCTTCTCAACAGCTATATTTTAAAATGCTGATGTGTACTTTGAACTTTTTTGACAGTCCAATTTCCACATTTATAGAAAAATATAAGTTTGGTGTAAAATTCATTCTATACTCATGTTAGTACATACATTTAGTCTTTATAGATGACAGGTACAGAAAACCGACGTTTCAACCTAAAAACTTTAATCGCACAAAATTCATAACGGATGCTACTAAGCAATAGTTAGCATGACACACACACGCGTGCACACACACACACACATGATTCCGTAAAATACATTTTCCTGCGATATGTAGCGCTAATTTCTTGCTGCTAATGTATCTTTATCTTCTTCTTCTTCTGCGTTCGTTCTCAAACTCCTGCAGATTAGCAGGATGTAGTCCGGAGAACGGAATGCGTTGTGTCATGGTTTACAGTATTGCTGCGATATCTGCGCCGTACGGCCTAACACATCCGACTTCATCATGGTTGTGGGTCTCTGACCCTATATGGGATGGGATAGCCAACTCCATCCCATAGCCTTCTTTAGTCGCCTCTAACGACATGCATGGTAGGTAAACAGTGTTGCTATTCTTTGCTCCCCTTTAACACATGGGATGCATCTTTAGATCTTGTTGCAAGTATGTTCTGTAACAAGTTCCAGTATTATGTTTCTAAAATGTATTACTTAATTCAACATATCTAATTTCATTTTCCAATCTTTTCTGTTGGTTTATTCTGTTGATTGCAGTCATCCAGTATTCTTTCAGTTTTTCTTTCAGGTCTATTTCATTGATATTTTTTGTTTGTTTGTTTTGCGTTCGCTCCATTGTAACCATCACGGGTGTCAGTGCGATTTCCGACGGGAGCGTGATTACGTTGTGCCACCGTTATGCGCCTTGTAGGCCTAGCACATCCGATTTCGGCATGCCTTGACAATTCGGGTGGGCTACCCTTAGCCTGTGACAGCCTCTATATCTGTCTCCAGGCACGCGTAGTGGCGACTCGTCGCCCAGACGATTTTTGCTCTCGTCTGACTCGTACGAGGTGTTCCACTGTCTATGAACTTGCCTCGTGTAATTGGACGTGCTGTGCCTGTGCCCATTGGGTACTGAACCGTTTCTCATCCGTGAGCCTGGTTCCTTAAGGGGAAGAACTCAACAGAGGAGTTGGGCCCTGGCTCTTTCGCTCTCTTAACCGAGGTGTCATTCACCGACATCGTGTACCCCTTGTCCAAGTTCGAGTCTCACACCACGCGTTTGAGAGCAAGGCGTTCTCGAGCTGATCGTCCTTGTCCCAATAGCGCCTGAGCCCATCAGGTACTGAACCCTTTCTCTCTTCAAGTGTATTTCCGGTATAGGAAACCTTGACAGTAGAGTTGGACCAGAACTACCATCGTTGTCCCTTTCTTGCCTAAGCCAATCGGGTACAGAACCCTTTCTCTTCGCGAGCATATCTCCGGTTTAGGAAGGCTCGACATTAGAGTTGGATTAGGTCTTCTTGCTTTACCAAACACAAATGAATGGGTTTGGGTCTCTGCCTGTAAGGAACACAGGTAACTAGATACTCGTCTCGAGCTGACGGAGCTTGTAGTTCCCCTTTTGTAGAGACTTTTCACTTTCTATTTGTAGTTCGCGCTGCCCTCTAGCGCTGTTCTGCCCTTTCATTGTACTCGGTATGAAATCTATTTGTCTCTCGCCATGTATCTACCTTTACGTGCATTTTACATTGGCCGCCCCTCCAATGTTCGGACTGGACTGACTAGCTTCACTGTATGTCGACAGTGTCGCTATTTTTGGTGGTGTCGGAGATATTGTCTGTCTCTTGTGCAGTCAAATCTCTTTCCATCTGCTACCTCCACATTCTCGGACACGATCCCCAAAAGATTTGGCCAGAATCAGCTCGAGCTACTGTATTTCTGTTTCCAGGGTGCACCGCGTGGAGGTACATTTGGGATCTTGGTTATCTGCTAACCATGGGTTCGCCTAGAGCAATGCGTTCCCTTTGCACCCCCTATTAAGAGTAAATAGTCAAATCCCATCATAACAACTTATTGCAGACCTACGAAATATGTATGTAATAGCATAAATATTCTATATGCACAGTACAAACAATAAATAATAAACAGAATTATGAATTTTCTTTATTTTTTAATATGAAAATTTCTTACATAAAGAATGAGATATAGAGGGATTCTACTATATTTTGGAACATAACAAAGTAAATATGAAAACTCCGTTTGAACCTGGAACAGGATGGTCAGTTAACATTGATTTTCATGTATATTAAAGAAATGAGTTGTGCATCAATATCCGATAGTTCTGAAAATGTTTGCTCTCTCTCTGTGGGGATGAGAGATTGCGTTTTGGGTTGTTTACAGTGATCAAACTACGAGCGGCTATCTTTTTTGAGACGTTCCAGCTACATAATTAGAATTATATAAACAACCAGTGCTATATCAATATATTTCTTTGATATAGAAGTTAATCATGGATGGTTCATTTAAACAAAATTTTATAACACAATTATAATTACCCAAACAACCAGTGCTATACCAATATATATCTTTGATATAGAAGTTAATCGTGGATGGTTCATTTATTTTTTATATTTTATAACACAATTAGAATTATCTAAACAACCAGTGCTATATCAATATATATATATTTGATATATAAGTTAATCATGGATGGTTAATTTTTTTAATTATTTTATTATAATTATTATCCACACAAAATCAGAGACAATGACCTTTTCTTAAATAACAAGAAGTCAGTAGTGGTGGTTGTTTGTAGGAAATACAATTCTTTAGTGTGAAAGATTAACGAGAATGACAATGCTTATGTGAACAGGTTCACAGATAATTAAAGCAACGATGAGATAACACTGATCCTAACATGTAGATACACGCTATGGGCAATGAATGAACAAGATAGTGAAAAATTGGTGGAATCAGAGATATAGTTCTATAGAAGAATGCTGAGAGTATCAAGGACAGCTAGAACAATTAACGAGTATGTAATGAGAGTCAAATGCGAGACGATGGTTACTTAATATCAGAAATAGACAATCTTTTTTTTGTCGTTGGTCACCTTATGATACAAGTATGTATGGAGAAAGAATATAGTTACAACGGGAAATATAGATGGCAAGTGACATCGTGATAAAATATTAGTTTGACATGGCAGAGAGTCAACAATCCTTATAAATGATACTGGAAATGGAAAGCTATGGAGATCCATGATAGCCTTCGCTAGTCGGCATTGCGCCCGATGATGATGAAACCCACATGAAGATAACCGTATGTAACGAAGCAGTAGCTTTATAGAAACTGTTAGAATACTATGGACTGGTAATAGTAGATATTTTAAGATGAGCGAGTCAGGCCACTGCAGAAATGAAGATAAACGCACAGCGTTTGGAAAGTTTAATGTCATGTGTTTTGTCTATGTAAATGATACGTTTTGTTGTGTGGTGTGTGTGTGGGGGGGGGGGGGGAGGGAGGAGTACATCGTGACAACTGGTAAAAAAATATATGAGATATACTAAAAAAAAAGACCTGGAATATCCGTTTTCATGACATATAGGTCTATACATCAGAATCGTTGGTAGAGGAAGCAAGGAATTGATTGACACCATAGCGATGTACAGTTTAAGAAGCTAAACCTCTAGCGTAGACATTTATGACATAAGAAGGAGTGGAAAGGAATCGTTGCTGATGTTAGCGTGAAAGTGATCTGACGATGTTACTAACAACGAACTGAATGTAGCTTAGCATATATGAGAAATCCTAAGTCAAGCAACAAGTACCTCGACAAAATAGCCCTGAATACATCGGTAATCATCCTTCTTAAGAGATGCTATTAGACTTTTCCGGTGATTTTCATTGACAGTCAACATAATGTATACACAGTTACCAATTAAAATCACGGTAAAAGTAAGAATCATCAAGATCCATGAGTGACTCGAATGACTATTGTCAAGCACTCGACAAAGACGTCGATTCTGATATATGCTTATCGGATTTCCTAGCGGAGAGGCTAACAAGACATCGGTTAGTTTCATCGCGCGAACTTTGTTAGTCGTAACGTCGCCCATGTGTTGCCGGGGCCGGGTAATAGAAAAAAGAATAGCAGCACTGATACATGTCATATTTGTATCTTTTCATCTTTATAACATCAGATTGTCGGTGCTCCAATGAGATCAAGAACAGGATAGCACAGGCCTAATCATCATTTCAAAAATTGAGAATCAATCTTTGTATTGGAGTAATATCAGTGCATATGCTAGTTCGAGTGATGATGCTATATTGAACCAATCCTTCTTTATGGAAGATAATCATGGACATAAATAAAAATTCCGGCACCTGGGATGTTTCTTTTTAAGAAGAATTATTACAATTTCATGGACAGCTAAGAAAGGTAATGTAGAAGTTCTCAAAGATGCTGGAATAAAACAACAAATTATAGAAAAAAGTAAAAGCATAAAGATTATTAGGGAGTGAGGAGAGTAAAACTTGAACATTTAGTAATCAAGGGAAGAAGCCAGAGAGTAAGACACAGAGATAAATTTAACGATGGGTTGTCACTGTGGCGCAAAAGAACGTCACCAACTGAATTTATTAACAACACAAGTCAGATAGTTGTGGAGAAGCATGATCGCCTACGCCACTCACCATGGCGATTGATTGATGTTCCAAATACAGCTATTATTCTCGTCAAACAACTGAGCAAAGGGCCAGATGAAATTATTAATTTGGGCATGGTGACCTCTACTTTTTATAAATGCCCAAGAGGCAGTTGGAGTTATTGAAAGACCGATTGCATTCGTTGAGCTGGTGTTTTATTTACTGTAAAATTTATTTGGCAGCGGCAGCTCTTTGATTTTTGTTCTGTTCATTGATTTGGAAGTGCACTTTAGCTGTGGAAGGGTAAGCTCTGGGCGTTCTCCCGAAAAATGTGCATATTTATTCAACAGGCAATTACTGAATGGCAGACCGAAGTTTTATGACACATCCTTTGTTAGCTTTGACCTTTCTCTGTTAGGTTTGTCTTCTTCCAGTATCGGCTAAAGAGAGCATACCATGTTGGTGTCTCGTGAAGTGGTTATGTTCTCACTACATATTTCAGTTCATACACATATCTTCTAAAACTTCTGAAAGTTAATAGGATATAGTTCTGATAACGTAGCGGGCTGTGTGTATTTACAGATTGGATGCAATATCTGCGCCTTTTGGCCCGACTTATCCGGCTCAGCATGGCTTTTTGGGTCACTTTGGCTTATCGGATAGTATAGTTAACTCAACCTCCAAACCTCTTTTGTCGCCTCTTGCGACATCCATTGCAAGTCATAGGAATGTTATTATTCTCTGCTGCCCTTTTAGGCACAAAAGCATACAGGCGAAGTTCAAGCAGACATCAGAAATATCCAACCTTTATAATATTGTAAGTACAGTCAATAGGCAGTAATTAGTTCTAGAGCACCTTGTTCTCGAATAATCGTGCGCCGATCAGGATGACGTGGCCACAAAGTTGGCATCATGGCCCTCACGGCGTGGTGATCAACTTCAGATGGCGATGTATGGGTACGTGACCTGAAGGGGCGTCGATATAGGGTCAGGAAGCAAAAGAACATTAGGGAACACTGAACCAATTAAATTGCACTTAATAAGATTGAAACCACATGCTATTTTTATTCGTACAATAAAACCTAAGTACAATTCTATTGATGTTAATTGAACTCTATCTAAAGCATGGTCTGAACTAGAAATATTCAAACAAGCGACATGCATCTGTTGGTAATGCGAAGGCTTAACTGTATTACAATGAAAATAATCTAAAAATTCATGTAACGTATATTCAGGGAAGAGGTAGATCACAACTGCAAAATATTCTTAACTCTATTTCAGTGGTTGGTAAAATACGGCCCGCGAGCCAACCAGGCCTGCCAAGCAATCTATTCTGGCTGTCAGAATATTATCAAGTTAATATGGATATGGACCAGTTGATTGAGACGCAGAAAAAAAAACAACAACATACATTTCCACAGATATACATATTTCTTGAGAACCACAGACATTTAATACAAGTACTTACCACTAGCCATTAGTACTGCAAGAATCGTTAGGCTTACTTATAACATAAATTACCAACAAAAAAAAGTTTGCTTTAGTTGTAACATGAATAAATTAATAATATAAATAATATGAATACATGAATACTATAAGAAGCATCGAGGACTTATTGAAGAAAACATAAGTTAGTTCACAGGATAAGAATCAGTTCCCTCCAGATGACACAGATTCGCCTAGCAACTTATGTCAACACGTTTTCCGAATTCGACGAATTTTCATCCCTAAGAAGCAATACGATTTTAGTCAAGACATCCAATGTTTATTCTTACTAGGAATATGAACCGGTTGATCCAGGCACAGACAACAAAAACAAATACACACTATACGGATTTATGGACTACTCGAGGACCACAATCGTTCAACAAAAGTGCATACCACTGGGCGTTCGTTCTACAAATTCCATCAGGCCTTATGTAACATAAGACAATCAATACAAGGTAACTGCGTGAAACGTAATAGCAATTGTACTTACGTAAAACACAGGTTTATATAATCGAGGTTTATATAATCGCTACAGACACGACACACTATAACTAAAACTATGTAAGTTTTTTACGTAAGTACGCTTGTAACATAAGTAAAAGTAAATTAAAGTTTCCTGTTTCTACGCTAGTGATGCGTTTTGGGGAATATGGTATTACGGCAGTTTTTTTAATTATCCAATTGCATTCCTAGGAATGATAAATAACACATAAAGAGAAAAATGTTGCTTCAGTTGTAACATAGACACATGAATAATATACATAGGAGGCAGCGGGGAATTATTGGAAATAAAAAAAGGTAACGAACTATAAATGTAGTAATTTGATCCGTTTCCTTTAAGCTGGCACCGGTTTTCATTGCAACTTAAGTCCATTCGCATTGCAATTTAAGTGAACATGTTTTCGAAATTCCGAGTTCATTATGTGTTATCGGGCGTAAAGTACATCATGAACCCCCAAAACATTCTTTACTATTTCATATTGATAAAATGTTTTATTTTGAGAATATCTTAAGTTGAGCGCAATAAAACATCTGACACGTGTGAATTCTTGGAAAAATTAATTCGGTTTCTAAAATTAATACTCTTATAGAAATAAAATAGTTCTTGTCAATGAGTGGTGTTAATGTCATATTATGTCCAGTGCGAACAATACCTGCTGTTCTATGGTCTTAGCTAAAGTACTAGATAAATGTAGCGTCATTAAGTGCAACATTGAGTATTGTCCTGTGATAGCAGAAACAGTATAATATTAAGACATAACATGATTCTATGATGATGTTACAATTAGTTCGGGACGTACTCTAGGGACTTTCCATTAAATGAAACATTAACCCCTTAAGAACAAATAGTAAGACTACTGAAAAACTGTATAATAATAGTGCTTACGTAGAACACAAGGTCGGTCATCCTTACAATGAACACACAGACTATTACACTATAGGGTATGGGTATGCAGAAATACAGATAACAGTATACAAAACAGTTTCAACCTTAATGGGTTTTTTTCTTTCAAAAAAAGGCAGGACAAACAGTGAGCAAATAGTAAAAATAAAGGCACTATTGCAAAAGCATTAGACGACAGACGTCTAAGGTAACAATGACCTACGTATACACAAATATTGTACACATGCCCTATGCATCACTGAAAGCAGTGTAGGCAGAACAGTTTTCTATATGCTGCCTAAAATTCTCAAAGAATGTAATCCAGGAAGACCCACTGTCTTTTTGCTCTTTGCTGATTGTTCTTGTCCTACTGTGCAAATCTGATTTCCTTGACCATTTTCCAACCCTTAGTAGAGCAACTCCTTCATTCTTAAAATATACTGAGCATGCATTAACAATATTTTCTTCTGTTAAGTTGTATTCTGACCGTACGTACCGTATGTTCTTACTTGATGTTTGTTCTTCATATAATTAAATACCTCATTTTGATGGTATTAGAGTATTGCAGATCTTTCTTGATAAGAGGCAGCATGTATCCATCCCACTCTTATCCGACTTGTGAACTCAAAGCATTGACATTGATACTAACATGGAGCCTAGGTATGCTTGCTTTTATCATGGGGCATTTGAACATCACGTTTTGAAGACTATGAAGGTTCTACTGTTTCGCCCCCATAACTCTACTGTTTCGCCCCCATAACTCTACTGTTTCGCCCCCATAGCTCTACTGTTTCGCCCCCATAACTCTACTGTTTCGCCCCCATAGCTCTACTGTTTCGCCCCGATAACTCTAAGAAAGAAACACTACTATTTTCATCGATGATCAACAACTTACACAGGTGAAATAAATTACTTACCTTGGAGGCATCATATCATAAAATGGGAACAACACCAAAGAAATTCAACACAGATGCAATATATAATGCAATATCTTAGGACAGATGTTTCCTATTTTCAAAAATTTGAAAATGTGAACATAAATACTAAAACTGCACTATATAAAATGAACATCATGCCATCACTGTGTATCAATGTCAAATGTGGTCACTAATAATAAAAGACAAAATAAAACTTGTTACAAGAGAAATGACCTGTCTACGTAGAATTCTTGGAATAACAATAGGGGACATAATCAGAAATCAAAACATTAGGCGACTAGCAAACACAATGGCAATCCTAGATTACCTCAGAAGACAGTAGATTAAGTAGTTTTCACAAATTTCCAGACTACCATAAGATAGTACCCACAAAAAAAAAGCATTACTATACAGACACGATCGATAAAAAGCTAGGGGCAAACCATGCAAAAGATGGATTACAGAAATAAAAGAAATAACGAAAACAAATATATATGTGACACAAAAATTCCATCTTCAGAGAATTCTTTCACCCCAGATGCTGCACGGCATAAAGGGGTATAAAGTGAAAAGAAAGCTCTACTGTCTATATAATCTTGATAGAACATTATTTCATTCTCCAGTCTTATCCTCTAACTCGTGCCGGTTTCCAAGACTTGTCTGTGATTGCCTATATGCTTGACAAAATACTTAACATCTTCCAAAATCACCTCAGGTATTGTGTCCGACCATGTTGGCACGGTTCGTTACGGACGCATGCGTTGATACACATGTTCCTATGTAATGCATATCCGCTCCGTGTTATTTCCTAAGGCCACATTCACGACCTCTTTAACGACGATGTCTTTACATGTGAATCTCATAACGTTATATGCGTTATAATTTGTAACGCTGTGACATGAAATATATAGGTAAAATTATTTTTTTTTTTCAAAGACTAAATGACCGTTTCTGCCAACATCTTCATATCATTAATTGCAGATCGCCTACTCCTGTCGCTATGCATGTCAACAATTACTTTGACTCCTTACGTTACCATATTTAAACGCTGTGACGTGCAATATGTAGGTGAAACTGATAATAGCCTAAGTTACCGTTTCTGCCAACATCTGCATGCCATTAACCACAAATCGCCTACTCCTGTCGTTATGCATTTCAATAGCGCAGACCAACCTGTAATCGCCACACCTCGCAGTAGATAGGGATGTACTACATTAGTAGCAGTTTATTAATTGAATAAGGTATCAAATTTCTTTGATATGCCTTCTTCCCTAAAGTAACTTCTAACATAGTGTATGATATCTTTTGTTTCTGATCACGTAGAAAATCGCACATTTGCTCTTTTAACCCAGCACTTGTTATTGTATTCAGTATTACTGTAGCCCTAATAATTTCATTTCAATGACTATTTTACATGTAACGTAGAAATGGAACAATTGAGGTTGGCAGAAGAAGAGGTTCGCGAAGAGAAAATTGGATTCATTAATAACCGAATGATCCGGGATTGATTTTTCCGCACTCGTGCGTATGACTAATGACATGGATGTTGTCCTGACATTTATGTGATGATAACTTCGATGTTACTCCCCTACAAACCTAACGGGTTATTTGTGTTGTTATTATTATTATTGTCATTTCATTAAGATTTTCTCAAGGTTTGGTTTTTTCCTAACATGTCTGTCCCTATGTTTTTCCTAGCTTTATGTATTATTATTGTGTTCTCTTTCACAACTAAGTCGGGATTATTACCTCAGGCCATCTGATACGAAAGACGCAATATTACGTGAGCACGCATGCAAGAACTCACTGGCAATCTTTTGGGAGGGAAATTCTGTAATTTGGAAATAATATTCTTGCTTCAAACAAAACATTTCTAATCACGTAGCTCAGATTCCCCATCAATCTGTGTATGGCTTCTATTATCTGTTTTCATCGTTCTTATATGTTTGTGTGTGTGTTTGTGTGTGTGTGTATGTATGTTACTATAGATTGCAATCTGCTGTTTTATGGTTTTGTTTTATTACTATAATTATTTGGGTTATTATTCTCTAATATTGTGTCATGTGACACATTCTTTCCAGAACGTAGTCTTCCCTATGAATCTCCTGAAGTCCACGTGATCTCTGGCAAGTTGTTCCGCTTCCTCTAGCGACATGTGCATGCAGTACTGAATATCTTTTGTCCAACGACGTCGTGGTCGGCTTCTGCCTCTACTGCCTTATATATTTGTCTACTCTAATATTGAAAGATGATATTCTTTTATAAATATTACATATTTAGTTATTGTAAAAATTAAGTTTTGTAAATAAATGTTGCTTGTTATAGTGATTTTCTCATCCCCGCCGTCTGATAGATTTTGTAATCTTGCTGTTGCTTCCATTGCCGTTATAAGTGGACTTCGTAATCCTCCTGTAATAATTCGGAGACCTGGGTTCTGAATTTTGTCGAGCTTCTAGAGATTAGTATTTGCTTCTGTTGCATATGTGCTCAATTCATAGTCAAGAATTGGGCGCATAAAACATACTTAGACTCGTCTTATGGTTTTTAAGTCGGCTCCTCGATCTATCCCAGATGTTTTTTTTTGCAATAATTTTTAGTCCGAGTGTCGCATTTTTGTCTCTTGGATATGTTATCCACATGTAGGTGGTCTTGTCAAATTTTAGTCCCAGATAGACTGGGTTGTTTTCTTGCGACGGTTGGGTATTGTCTAGTGTGAGAGTATATTTTTCTAGTTTTATTGTGTGTGCAGAGTGGGGATACAGTCATGCTTTTATTTGTTTGAACGCGACATGTTTTTGTCCACTCTTCGAATTTGTTTGTCTCTGTCATTCTCACCTTTACGACTCCCGTGTAATCTGATTTGGTCCATATTGCCTGATATCTGCACGGAGAGCCCTATGCATGTATGGTATGAATAGCTTTGCTGGTCATCTATATTAATGATGAAGATTATGAGGGATAGAACTATTCCTTGTCGGACGCCCTCTATTATGTGTTTTTATAACAGTAATTGTCTTCCAATGTTTCTGTTGGTCCTCTTAATGTATATTTGCATCCATCTCCAGTTTCCTTAGTTCTTCTCCACTGGAGCTCGTTTAGTTCTTTGCACGAATTTATCATTGCTAATGTTCTTATAGTGCCATTTTATTTTTTATATTATACACAGGCATCCACTGATAAAGAAATATATACTACTGAATACATATTTCTATATAAAAGAAGAAAGTTAGCAATGCAACCCGCGTTCTCCGTTCAGGACATAAGTATCCAAACTTTTGAATGTTTGGATCGTGGCAATTTCAAAACGCCTACATCTTTACTTGACTGCATTAACGCTGAAACTCTTACTAGTTTCATAGTAATAAAGACGAAAACATATTGTATTATTTTACTCATGACATGACGCTGTCATGGTATTCTATTATTGCTCATTGCATTTCCTGTGCGTCAAGTGTTATTTTATGGTATTTCGATCTGGAAGCTTCAGCAGTGCCCTTGAACTATCTCTTCCAGGCTGCGATCTTGCTATGTTGTGACATGTCATCTTGGAACCGTGTCAATTTTCATTATATCCAAAACATTTAATTCATTCTGTAGTTTCTTGTGCATTTATTCATTTTAAAATTAATGTCTTGTAACGTGAAGAAAATGGAGAACGAAATTAATGTATTGACAGATGACATCTGAGATTTTTTTCTGAAATATTGCTGAATAAACTCTGTATTGAACAAATCGGACAATATGAACACATACTTCATTGAGTGTGCAAATGTTAAAATTAAGAAACGTATAGAATGAAGACAAACAACTTTTGATATTGAACATTCAGTTGAGTGCTGCTTAATTCATGTAATAGCACGTATGCAATCAAGGGTTAATGTCGTAATCCATAATACACATTCTTGGTAGAAAATTGAACTTGATTGCTTCGTCTTTTCTTTTTCTGGTGTTATGAAAAAACAACACAGATGTTGACTACATCTGCATAATTTCTGTCCACCTTTTTGTGATCAGAGTCGAATAGATGTTGCTTTTTCTATGTTCTTCTTCTTCTTCTTCCGCGTTCATTATCAAACTCCTACTCGATATCTCTTGTAGCAGGACCATGGTCCTATTAGATTTCTTGAATAATGTAGTCCAGAGAATGGAAATGCGTTGTGTCGCCGTTTTATTTGCGCCAATGGCCCGACACATCCGTCTTCGACGGTTTTTTCCTATGTTCTATCACCTTTACTGTTTACATCTGCAGTGTTATCTCTTGCATATATAATAGATATGTTTTGCACAAAGAACTAATACTATACTTCTAGTATAATGATAGTGGTTTATACCCTACTGTAACCCTTCAATTGCTAACGGAGACTCCAATCTCTATAGTAATTATATTGTCCGATTCTTAGTCATGCTTAGAAATATTTAAAGTAGCCGGGGGTAGATATGAGTGAATAAGTCTTTAACTGCTTTCCTGCTACTGAGTTTCACATACATCTACTGCTGATATTGGCGGTAGTGAGAGAACAGATGGACGCGTATCAGATGCATTTATAATCGGTGGATTAATGATGAACAAAGATTTACTTCCTGGAGCTACTTCGAAAACTTGCTGGATGCAGGCAGTGTAATAGATAACGAAGCTGGGCTTCGATTGGACTAATTGGGTAATAACTGTGGTACTAGTGGAAAGGGAAACGTGTGGGGCAGTGAAACAGGGGTTTTTACAGAATGTCAGAATTCATTTTTGAAGCTTCATCCTATGAAGCTACACGTAGTTGCTATCATCAAATATGGTCTTCAAGAAAGTATCGTCTTTTAATATGTCCAAACTATTTTTATTTCTTTTGTTTTATATTTATTTCCTTTAATAGCTCTTTTCTCTTATGTTGTGTTGTCAGAGCCTATGTTTGCGCTTTCTTCTATTATTGTTTCTTGTTTTCTTCTATTATTCTATTTCTTGTTTTATTTCAGTGAAGGTAACTTTATTCTTGTGTAAATCTGCATCTTAAAGGCATCAAAGCTATCTTCGAACTTTCTGTTCATTATCCATGTATCTGAGCCATACATTAATGTAGAATAAATGTTGCATTTTTTAACTCTCATTCTTGGATTGTTATCATACACTACATTATAAATATTTTAAATTTATTTCTTGTTGTCATTTACAAATTTGTAAGCCTAATGCAAGCTATATCAAGTTATTGTAACACAGACAAATTAGTGCCACAAATATGATGTACAGCGGCCAAGGGTATGATAAACAGAGAAAACTCATTTAGAATTGATTAGTGCCATTTCCGAGTAAGGTCTCTGGATACGCCAACAGCCTCAGGTTGTCAACTGTTTGAAAAAAATGTATTAACTTGAGAGCGGCAGACATGAAACGTTATGGGGGATAATAAAGATAATCTGTAACCGGAAAATCAGTCTCTGGAAAATTGTTTTAGACCAGAAGAAGGCAACCTTTTTCGGGTCGACGACCGGTTCGAGCTTTTATAGCGTGGTACTGGGAAAGGAGCGCGGTAGCCTAGTTGATAGAGAGCTTGCTTTCTAGCACTGGGTTACAGCGTGCCAGGTTCGAAACCACGTCTGGACACAAAAAACACGACGCTTAACACGACTACTCCTCCAGTTGACTCAGCTGTAAATGAGTACCTGACGCATGAGTTAGGGGAGGTAAAGACAGCAAGGAACTGGCACCCCAACTAATAGTTGCTGTGGCTTATTACATGAAGAGATATCTTCATCCACAACGGCAGATTGCTGCCATGGGACATACCTTTACCGGGATGAATACGTCTGTATACGAATACGGATGTTCTATGTTTGTGTTCTTGGGGATACTTCAATACTTGTTCGTTGTTGGTGTAACAGTCCTAGTCTAGATTGGTCCGTTATCAGTGACTTGAGTGCACAGGTTAAAAGTCTTGACAAGATCACATGTTTTTGAGGGGATGTGGTTGGTCAAGTACGGAAAATCTGTTTACTTGAGTTGCCAGACGATTATGTGCTGCTGAAACGGACCTGGTTTAATTCCCGACAGCGTTAAGAATTTTTTACTGGGATGAAAAACTTGTATTTAATCTTATGAAGCTATGTGTATTGTTTTCAGCGCCTGTGTATATAGTACTATTTGATCAACTTGGCTGTCTAGAAATAAAACGAATTTACGGTCAGGATTTGGCCCACCGGTCGAATTTTGCCCATTTCTGTGTTAGATCAGAATTCATGTTATTTTATTTGTGGAAATTTATCATTAAGAAAACGAAGGTGATACATATCGCGTTATCTACGTATTTCACAGATATATATATATTGATATATGACATTACATATAAATGTAGATCATGCGTAGTGATTGGCAATCTTCAGAGATCATATCTATTGTCTAACCTCAGATGGTGTTGTCGTAGATTCCACCGTTGAGAGTAGGGGTTTGTGAAGGACATGTAGTCTTCTTTCCAGAACCAGACATGTCGATTTGGCAGAGTTTGTCATGTTTATTTTGGATGGTCTTGATGTTGTCTATCCATCTTTTCCTCGGTCTGCCCTTAGCTATGTATCCAGATTCCATCTTGTTATAAGCTCTTATGGGACGTTGATAGTTCATCCTCATAAGATGTCCAAACCATTTTATCTGCTGTTTCTCTATATTTTCGATGTATGATGTTATACCTATAACCTCTCCGATGTTCTCTCTGCACGTTTTGTCGAATTTGGTGACTCCAACAGTCTTAAAATTTCATTTCAAAAATCTTGATCGTTCTCTTATGTGTAGATGTCAAGTGCCAAGTCTGGCATTGGTAGCATAGTATTGGTATAAAGATGCTCTTAATCATTTGTTTCTCCCAGATCCTAGTCTTCAAAATGATATTCCTGAGGAAATGTGGTTGGAATAATTAAATAGATACCAATCGCAATCATGACAATATTTCAATGTGTCTTTTTTCTTCTGCGTTATTTCTCAAACTATTCTTTATTAACAGGATGTAGTAGAATGAACATATGCTTTGCAATAGTTTACAGCATAGTTGCGATATGTGCGTCTTTCTGCTAGACACATCCAACAGTGTAGTGTGGCTATTGTATCACCTTCAAGAATGAGATCAGACAGCCAATCCCATCCCACACAACGTCCTATTCGCATCTTACGATTTGCATGACAGACCATGGTGTTGTTATTCTTTGTTCTTCTTTTGGGCGCAGTCAACGGGAGTGTCAATGTTCAAAATCTCACCTTACATAACATACCTAAACAAAACGTTCCTAATTCAGATGTATCGGTAACATCTGTGGAATGGAAGAGGATCTAATACAACAAGTATGGGAATCAAAGAACACGGGTTGCAGACTGCCTGAAGATCCAATGTCAGACGAGATTATATTAGGTAATATTTCAGGGATCAGGAATTAGAGTGAAACCAAGACTGGAAGAAAATGATGGCTTGAGTTTTTTGGGGAATATTACTGCTGGCAGTAGAAGGAGTGAGATTTGGTGAGTAAATATATTCAGTGTACGAGCGAGATTGTGGAAAGATTAGATCACCGATAACAAGTCAGTAGGTACAGTATATTACCCATATAAGAGAGCTACCTCATTTCCCGGAGGCAGAAGGGTGGTGTCGCGAAAAATTCGAAATGGGGGAGGACACAGGAAAAACTTTTAAAAAATTTATATTTAATGAGATATATTGTAACGAGCCTGCGAGGACGTCAACAATATTTAATGAGATATATAATAACGAGCCCTGCAGGAAGTCAACAATATTTAATGAGATTTTTAATGAATATTTAATAACGAGCCTTGGAGTTGGCAAATGTTTTAGGCTCCAATGGAACCACGTAGGAATAATTGTTCCGAACAAGGCAAAATGGTACCATGGGTCCAAAACGGTTCAAACCATTGTGGTAGTAGATACACTGAAAGTAAAAAACAAAATACTAAAAAATACTATGTCTTCTAACAACTCGATGGACGCTCTATTCTTTTGACATATATTTGCATATTGTGCTAGTGAATGTACCTGTAGTAAACTGTATGCCAAGAGATAGTAAAACAGAACAGAATAATACGTTTTACAGTTCACAAAACAGACTTAATCCATGTTGTGATTAAAAAAAAAGACTAGCAATAAACACAAAGTCCATTTGTAATATTATATTTATTTTTCATCTTTTTGGTTCTATTATTTCTCTTGATAAAAGCATTTTGTCCGAAATGTGAATTCAATCAGATGTGTAAACTGTGAACTATATTTTTGAGATGTTCAGTCTTGCTGTGAACTATAAAATGTATTACTCTGCGTTTCACATTCTCTGTTTCTCTCTATTCATAACGTGCTAAGAAAAAGACTCGGCCAAAATAATTATATAAATATATTTAATATGTTCACATGTGTTTATAAAATGAAAGGAAGGATCACAGAACGACTAGACGCAGTGTACAATTGCAGGAATTATATAATTACGTTTGGTAAATATTTATAACTAATATATGTTCTACAACGTTTTTCGTAAACGAGAACATTAGCTCTGTGTATAGAATTTATATGATCGGAAATGGAATTGTATTGATCTCGAATACTTAAGTGTGTCTTACGTATTATTGACTTTGATATGGACAGAAGCTTTTTCTGATATCTTTAGTCACATGTGGAAGAGATTTGACTAGCTAACCAAACTAGCTAACCAAACAAACGGTAGATACCTAGTGTATAATAAAAAAAGGGTTTAAAAGCCCTAGAACATTGACTTCACTGTACTTGGTTTCCCATGTACTCTGTCACTCTCAACGAAGCGGCACGCCGCCTGCCGAGAGTACCACTCATAGCACGTAACTCCGTAGCTTCAAGTGATAATCCACAAGGATCTCCGAAAAAAATCCACCTTATAAACAAGATCAAGACAGCCGGATTCGAACCCGTGACCTCTTGAACAGAAGGCGAACAGCTTAACCACTACGCCAGGGAGATCCACAACCTAATATATAATATATAAATTCTAGAAAATGCACAGCTGAGCATCTTTACAATTTACGTTTATTTACAGGCTCTAAGTTGGATGATGCATCCCACGGTATTGTGTCGCGTTGAGAATTAGAGTTCTTTGGCTATGCGATATGCTTTTGAGAAAAGCAGCCAACCTTCCCTCCCTTCGTTACCGGCACTATAAATTTTCACTTGCTGAACAAGTCCTCCCCCTTTTTACATAAACTAAGATTTTCTTTGGTTGTGGATGACACAGCACATTACGTTCTCCGGACTACATTCTGATAATCTGCAGGAGCTTTAGAACGAACGCAGAAGAGGAAGATTCGGGCGCCCATGAATAATGTCCACTTCTTTCGCCTCTGCCTAGTTTCTGTGGTGCCCCCCCCCTTCGTCACTATAAATGCACAAAAACATATTGCTTGTAATAACTAGGGGTGGTAACAATCAAAAATAACATAGTATTTCTAAATATAGTTATGTTTAATTTCTAAATCTAAATCTAAATTTAATTTCTATGTCTTCACGAAATAGAAATAGATGAGAAAAAACATCAGATGAATAGAAATATAGATTGGGAACAAACTACATCAATCAGGTGTAAAACAGCTATTGTATACATAGAAATAAAAAGAGGGGCATGAAAATGATGTATTTTATCATCCAGTCCAACATATACAGTAAATCTCTACATATCTGTATATGCAAGTTTAGTTAACCAATAAGAAACAAAACTGTTAATATCTAGAGACTATGTGCACCTACTTTTGTAGAATTATTTCACCTGCTTACGTAAAATTATAATGTGGAAAGGTTGCAGGCGCAAACAACATAACAGCAGACATATAATAAAAACTCTAGATGTATTTGGTGTGGGAAACTATCACATAAATTTGCAATGACATATATGAAGCAGGCCGAATACCTAAAGATCTAAAAGCAACATTATCCGTACCACTACCTAAAAAACTCGGGGCTGTGAATTGTACAGAATACAGAACAATAAGTTTTATGTGCCACATGTCTACAATACTACTCAAGATAATACAGGACAGAATTAAAAACAAGGTAGACATTGAAGTCGTGAAGAATAGTTTGGGCTTAGGAAAAACAAACGAACTAGAATAGTCATTTTACTTATTATCAGACTATTGATAGATAAATGCATAGAAGTCCCAAAAAAAGTATCTATATTTGTCTCATAGACTACATGAAGGCATTAGACAGTCCAACGTGCAAAATTAATTGAATGTCTTCACGAAATAGAAATAGATGGAAAAAACATCAGATGATTAGAAATATAGATTTGGAACAAACTACATCAATAAGTTGTAAAACAGCTATTGTATACATAGAAATAAAATTGGGGCAAGAAAAGGATACATTTTATCACCCAGTCTATTTAACATCTACACAGAAAACATTTTAAAACATATAGAAGGAATGCCACGACTCAAGATCAGTAGGAAAATAATAAACAATCGGCGATATGCTGAGGACACTGTCCGTTTAGTAGAAAGTAAACAGAAACTACTAAAAAATACTAATAGATCAAATGGATATATGAAGTAAAGAATATGTTCTAAATATAAACATCCAAAAATCAAAATCTGTAATAATCAGCACAATCGCAGAAAAACATGTGTTAAACATAATAATACATAGAGATATGCTACAACAAGTAGAGCATTACAATATCCTGGGCATATAATAACAAATGATGACATGTTGTAAATATTAACATTTAAACAAATTACAAGAAAACTAAAAATTGCAATTGTCAAATGCCATTTCTATTCTATACTAATGTATGGCTCAGAAACTTGAACAATGAAGAAACAGCTAGAAGACAGAAGTGATACATTTTAGATGTGCATATATGGAAGGGTAGGGAGAACTTCATAGAACGAGAAAAGAAACAACAAAGATAACTAACAACACCTCGAATATAAAAAAAGAACTATTAAAGGAAATAAACAATTAAAGTATTTTGGACATATTAAAATCATGACACCTTGTTTAAAACCTTACTTTAGGGTATAGGCAAGGCGAGCATGTAGTAGGCAGAGATACAAGTAGGAGAGCAATATTACAAGATGGACAAGATACAATGTAGGAGAGTATACCACCAACGCTAGAGACAAAGCATATTGGAGGTCCGTTGCAGACAACCTTCGTTGTGGAGACGACACTTGATGGTATTGATGATGACGTAGAATTGTCAGTGTAACAATAAGAGACAGAATTAGAAATGTAAGCATCAGGAGACTAACACAAAGCTTGTCCTAGATTACATCAGACGACAACAGGTTAATTAAATTATTTTCAGATATCATTGCTAAAAAAAACAATGCTACACAAACACAAAGGTTAAAACGTAGGAGGCTGACCATGCAAAAGATAATTACAGAAATAAAGGAAACCACAGGAATGAGCATGTATAACGTAACTGAGTAGGAGTCTTCCCACACACACACCGCGAAGAGTTAGTCTTCTGGGTATGAAAGAAACGCCACTGTGTATAGGAAGTTAAGTGTACTTTTCTCGTAATTTCTGGGGATCATGAAATTTTATCACAAATAGATATCTATATATCACAAATAGATATCTATATATATCTACTTTATCACAAATAGATATCTATATATATCTACTTTATCACAAATAGATATCTATATATATCTACCTTATCACAAATAGATATCTATATATATCTACTTTATCACAAATAGATATCTATATATATCTACCTTATCACAAATCGAACGTCACAGAGGAACTATTTCAACCATGATGTTGCAAGATGAGAAGTGATAAAGTTAAAAGAAAAAAGAAAAAAGGAATGAAGGGAAAAAAAGAAGAAACATTTGTCTATGTTATTTAAAATAACAGATTTTAAGTATTAGATACCCGATAAATTTTTAGTTTTAGTTGAGGGAAGATGTAGCGGATTTTAATTTTCTGATAAATAGGAATTTAATTGGGGAAGACGGTGATTTTCAGGGAATGTGACACGCTACTCCGTTTGTTTTGAGCGACATTGTCAAGTGTTGGAAAATTTACATTTATGCAAAACTTGATTTCCTCGAAGACCTCATCTGAATGGAAAGCTTTCTGTCAAGGCACTGAGGTCCGAAAAACAGACATTTTTGATTTATTATATACAAAAACTATGGGAGTCTCTACGTGGGTACGTTGGGGGGATCAATTACCAGACACGCGCCTTCCAATGAGATTATTCTATGGGGAGCTGTGCGATGGTAGACGTTCAAGAGGAGTGCAGATCATCATCATCATCAAGTGCCGTCTCCGCAACGAAGGTTGGCTGCAACGTATCTCCAACATCTCCTGTCTCTTGTCTTGGTGGTGCACTCTGCTAGACTGTAACCTGTCCATCGTGTAATGTTACTCTCCCACTTGTATCTCTGCCTACCTCTTGCTCGCTTCCCTTTGACTTTACCCTCAAGTAAGGTCTTCAATAAGGTGTCATGTCTTTTAATGTGACCAAAATATTTTATTTGCCTGATCTTTATTTCTCTTAGTAGTTCTTTCTTCATATTAAGTGTTTTTAGTACCTCTTCATTTGTTTTCTTCTCTTTCCATGATGTTCTCCCTATTCTTCTATATACCCACATCTCAAATGCATCAATTTTGTCTTCTAATTGTTTATTTAGTGTCCATGTTTCTGAGCCATACATTAATATGGAATAGATGTAGCATTTTATAATTCTCATTTTTAACTTGTTTGTAATTTGTTTAGATATTAATAATTTCCTCATGTCATTGAAGGTACTTTTAGCCATTCCTATTCTCCTTTTAACTTCTGTTTCACATCTGCCATCATTTGTGACTATGTGTCCAAGATATTGATACTGTTTTACTTGTTGTAGTTTCTCTCCCTGTATGTTTATGTTTACCTCCTGTTCTTCTGTGTTTTTGCTGATTATCATGGTTTTTGTTTTTTGAATGTTTATATCCAGTCCATATTTATTACTTGATTTATTGACTTGATCTATTAGTCTTTGTAGTTCATGTTCACTTTCTGCTAAAAGAACAGTGTCATCTGCATATCTAATGTTGTTTATTATTTTCCCATTGATCTTGAGTCCTGGTATTTCTTCTATATTTTTAAAGATATTCTCTGTGTAGATATTAAATAGGCTTGGTGATAAAATGCATCCTTGTCTTACCCCTCTTCTTATTTCTATGTACGGTGAGTAGCTGTTTTCACACCTTATTGATGCAGTTTGTTCCCAATATATATTTCTAATCAGCCTGATGTCTTTTCCATCTATGCCTATTTCTTGAAGACATTTGATTATATTGGAGTGCAGATAAAGCGCTTCAATGATCACTTAAAGAACTCTCAAGCACTGCAACATCGATCCTAGCTCCTGGGAGACTGCAACAATTGATCTTCAGCTTGGCATACCCAGATCACTGCTGACATCACTTAATTTGAAAAAGAAAGATCACTGCTGGCAATTTACAAGAAAATGAAGCGGGAGGAAAAATCAGAAAACTTTTCTACTTAGTGCCCTCTGCACACACTGCAATAGATCCTTTCTGGCACGAATCGAACGTATGTGGCATCTGCGAACTCACACACCAAAACCAGATTATACAAGCACCAATGATCTTGTTTATTTCCCTGTTTGTTCACCATTTTTATTGTGTTTTTTTCATGCCATGCTTGCGAAGAAGGAACATCATCGTTATCATCATCATCATCATCATCATGCAAAACTATGGGGACAAATTCATCTCCCAATGACATATTCTCCGAAAGCACAAAAGCGTATACTTTCAGATGATCAAATTTAACCAAATCAACTTTAACAAAAATGCAGTATCAGCAATATACAGTGACTTGTTCATAATTGTATGTGGTCCTGAGAAAACTAAGACGTAAATTAGAAATAATTTTCAGTGCTTTATATCATGTATCTTTCGTGTATGTTCACAACCAATTATTAGCATGACGTGGCAATATCCAGTTATCCCTGTCTAGAGATCAGTGATTGGCTGGAGCAAAACGATTTACTCATAATATAATAAGTGACCTAAATTAGTACTGAAGCGGGGTATAGTTTACAACAGCAGTGACTCTATCAAGCGTTTGTCTCTACATTTCCTACCGCTCATCACAGTTAAACCATCATATCAGTTCAATAATATGGTTAACGAAAAGTTGTGATATGTTACAAAAAAATCGAATGAAAATACTAATAAAAACGTATAAAATGTAATAAACATAGTGATAACTTCTACTTTGCGACCAATGCGGGCTGTATTCGGGAAGCATAGACATAACACGAAAAAATATATTGAATACAAAATATAATTAACAAACTAGACTACTCCCACGTAGAATTAATGTGAGAAGGATACCAGCCGCTTGGTGATGGCGTTCTTGTTAGATTATTATATTATTTATTCAATATTTGTGTTGGGTCTATGTTTCTTGAAAAGGGCTACATTTGCCGAAACGTAAAAGTTTCCCCTGTTTATACTACATTGTATGCGATTTTATTGTTGCAATAGAAAAATATAATTAAAAAATCACCACTTATAGTACTTTCCGTTTTTGTGGCCCTCGAATTGTTATCAGATATTCTGAGGCTTCTTGGATATTAGATCTCAGGGTTATATTACTATACACGTTTCGACACGTCCTGAAAGCAACACAGCACTTGTAGGTACACTCCGAGTGCCGTGATGCCGGTCCAGCTAATCACTAATCGTTACTTTTAGTCATGTATTACAATTTCTGCAGATGTAACCGGGTATGTACTCAAACGCACAGACACTGAGACTTTCCATTAGTGAAATAATGTTTTTCTCAGAGACTCTTTTGATACATGTTTAATGATTTATGGAATCGATGTTGGCGTCTTTCAAATCGCATCTGCGGTAATAAATCTGAAAATCAAACGTTAATTGTACATTCTTTACTCAACAAGCCTCCGGACTCAACTATATATCCCACTGATTTTATTTCCCCTCCACATATCTGAACATTGTCCATGTGTAATTATTTGATACTTCAAGTTTTCTATTGAGTTACCATTTCCAAATAGTTCATTAGCAGTTGACATGTCTCTATGCCAGTATTTCGTGCAAATAGGTAATATACTTCAGGCGAATAGCTCAGCGACAGTCACTAAGTTAGTTTTACTCACGAGATTATAATGTTCTATTTCCTGAACGAAACATGGGATCCTAGACCTGGAATTAATCGTTGCCAAAACTACGCTGTAATTACTCTTAAAGTGGCATTTTCCACGATCAGAAATTTATGATGATGATATCCTTTTAGCTGTGACTTGATAGCTCTTAACAGTACATAGCCTTTCTGACATAATCACGGGTTCTTCTCATTTGTGTAATTGGGGCGACACACGGGCTCATATAAGACCGTATCAAAGGCATGATTGTGTACAGAGGAAAGGTGGTCTATTAATCATGTACAGTTCCCGAAGGGAGGCATCCTAGTGACACTGGATTATCATATCCTGCCCGGAGCACAGCATACACTTCATGCTATCTGATCATTCTTCTGTCAGATTTGTTGATCCATCTGCAGGGAAGGCACATCAAGAATTCCCCGTCATCTATGAGTCTGCTACAAGAGGACAAAGGTGTAATGTCGACTATTTTGCATATCTTAGTCATCCGTGGGGATTATCTTATAATAGAAAAAAGTAAGACATTGAGACAAATTGTGACAATTTGTTCACTGGTGACAGATTGCCAGTCTAACCTCCGACCACTGGTGACAGATTGCCAGTCTAGCCCCCGACTTTCCTTAGTCTTCTTCTGCGACATGCTTGAAAAGAAGACAGTGAAGCTATTCTTTGCACTCTGAACTAGAAGTCCAGACCACGGTTACCACACTGGCGATGCGATCAGAAATTGAAGAAATACATATAAATCACCTTTAGTTCATGGACATGTAACTCATTTCTCATATTAGTAATACTGCAATATAGTAACACTACTAATTATAAAAATAACAACAACAACCAATAAGAACAATTAATAAATGATGATTATCCTGTATAGGACAGTGCTGTTTAAATAATGAGTAATTCTTCAACATCACTAATGCATTCTTCTTCTCCGTTAATTGTAAAACTTCTGCAGACTGCGGAATGTAATCCTGAGAACGGAATTCGTTGCTGTCGTGGTTTACAGCGAACCTGTGATATCTGCGCCTTTATGCATGACACAGTCAAACTCAAAATAATAATACCACTAGAAATAGTGGTTTATATTAAGTATCCATTGCTCTCACCTTTGCTATTCAATATATACATAGACATAATAATAAAAGAGGCAAAAAGTACAGAGGGCAAATTCACCGACTCAGAACAAGACAACTCAGAGCAACTAAACAATGAAATAAATGAACTACTTTTCGCAGACGATCAGAGCCTCATATACGAAAACGAAGAACACCTACAAAATAATGTTAGCTCACTATCTGCAACATGTAGAAAATACACCATGAAGATCAATACACAAAAGACGAAAACTATGAAAATATGCAGAACACAGAGTCCACTAAACATACAGATAGACAATATAGGAGTATAACAAGTAACAGAGTTCAAATATCTCGGTAGTATTTTTACAGAAAATGGAAGCCTCGATAGAGAAATAGAGATGAGATGTCAAAAGGCAAATGCAGTAACATACCAACTGTCACTACTACTTCTTCATCCCAAGATCGAGATGGAAGTTAAGAGACAAATGATTTACAGTGTATTCCTACCAACACTGTGTTACCAGTGCCAAACCTGGTCTCTGTCATCTTCACATTACAGAAAGATATTGACATGTGAGATGAAATGCTTGAGGAAAGCTATCAGGCTTGATAAATTGCGAAATGAATATATCAGAGAAAGAATAGGAATAATATCTTGTACAGATTACATAGAGAGAGAACAGATCAAGTGGTTTGGCCACATTATGAGAATGCATCACGAAAAGTTGCCCGTACAAGCATATAACCAAATGAGATCAGGGTATAAAGCCAGAGGAAGACCACGGAAAAGATGGATAGAAAACGTCAGGGACATCCTGTACAGACACGGTCATAGCACAGCCGTGGCCACACATCTGGCTTTAGAACGCAAGCTCGAGTTCCAATCACCCCTACGCTTAACGGCAAGAGTGGATCACAAACCACCTGGGGAAAGACAATAGACAAAAAAATCCATTTCTTGTACATAGAAGCTGAGTGTAAATCTAACAGCTTGAGTTGCTTTTTTCAATGTTGGCAGTTACATGGTTTCTGTCTATCCACTTCTCATGTTTGAGTATTAGTAAGATGTTATTAGGACACGCAGAGCGTCGAAGATGATTAAAGTGTGCGTGTTTAGATGTGTTTACCACTTCTACGTCTAGATCGGCTATTATTGTTGACATTTCTAAACCAACGTTCATTACAACACTTATATTCTTCTTGTCGAAGAAGTAATTCAGGGTAAAAAGATTATGTTAGCGGTGTTACGGTTAGTTGGTATACATAATCGGTTTCACTGCAACTTGGGCATATGGGATGTCCATATATTACGTCAACAGGGGGGAGGGGGTTCTTCACTGTCCATTCCTTTTTTCTCACATGTGAACCCCAAAACTTGTTTAAAGTTACTATTTCTAAATGGTGTTACAAAACATATATAGATGAAACTGACAAAAGACTAAATTACTGTTTCTGACAAATTCATGTCATGACAGAACACATACTTCTGTCGTTATACATTTCAATTTTGCTGATCATCGTAGTGCCCATCATATTCAGATCACTGCCTTAAGATATTGCACCACAGAAGATAGAGCTAGGCAAGTCTTTGACAATCTCTATACATTGGAGTTTGGTACTCTTTAGCGATTTGGTCTTAATGCCTATCATTAATTTATTTAGATTTAGGATGTGTGACCTTCGTTCATATTATTATCAGGGATATTTGTTTTATTTCATTCTTATTCCCACATTTTTTTAGTGCGCGCTTCTATGACAATACTTGTGTGTATACGTCTATTATCGTTACTTCAGATTTCTCTGCTGTTAAATGTCTACCGTCCAATGCTTTTGTGACAGTGCCATTATTTTTACTGTTTTTCACTTGTCTTGTATTTTCTTGAAAAAGACCTTAAGGTTGAAACTTAGAAACTGTCTTGTATTCTTTTATCTGTATTTTCTCTACTACTCATATCCATAATGGAGTAAGACAAGGGTGTACATTGTCGCAATAACTTTTAAACGTATATGACAAGAATATAATGAGACATGTAAAACACAAAGCAATGCAACAAGAATTCAGCCCCATACGCTTCGGAGGTCTACAGATTCCAGAAATTAGATACGCAGACGACACAATACTATTAACATCAAATGAAAAAGACGTAATGAACATAATAAAATCAACAAAAAGGCTTTAGCGAATAACAAAACCTATTTCTAAATATGAAAAAGACGAAAATAATGACATGCGACAAAGTGACAACAAGACATACAATTAATACCGATAACAATGTTTTAGAAGTGACAAATTTTGAGTATCTAAGAGCTAACATAAACAGTGCAGGAGCTAACATAAACAGTGCAGGAGCTAACATAAAGAGTGCAGGAGCTATCATAAAGAGTGCAGGAGCTAACATAAACAGTGCAGGAGCTAACATAAACAGTGCAGGAGCTAACATAAACAGTGCAGGAGCTAACATAAACAGTGCAGGAGCTAACATAAACAGTGCAGGAGCTAACATAAAGAGTGCAGGAGCTAACATAAACAGTGCAGGAGCTAACATAAACAGTGCAGGAGCTAACATAAACAGTGCAGGAGCTAACATAAACAGTGCAGGAGCTAACATAAACAGGGCAGGAGCTAACATAAATAGTGCAGGAGCTAACATAAACAGTGCAGGAGCTAACATAAACAGTGCAGGAGACTGCAGTCGAGATCAGGAGGAGAACAGCAATAGCGATGTCCAAATTAAAACAACTGGAAAGACTGTGGCATGAAGCAAACACGGAAACTAAGGTATGTTTGTTCGGTCATGTGTGTTCCCAGTGACGACCTGCGGCTGCAAAACATGAGCAATACATAAGATTCAATCAATCAATAAACCCGTAACCCTTCAGGGTCGTAGAGATACCACATTGGATGCCTCAGCACACAGTCCTCCAGCGAATTATATCCTCAGCGATGCGGATTAGTGTGGAAATATCTTGCCCTGTCCATTCCTTGATGTCTGTCCATGCCTTTATTTGGCCTCCTCTGCTTCTTCAACCCTCGACAGTTCTCTGGGTATTTTTTATACAAGGAATCGTGCCTGCATACATATCCGAACCATGCTAGTTTATTACATAAGATTATAGCCAAGAGAATAGAGGCCTTCAAATTGAAGTGCAATAGAAAAGTCCTGAGAATACCATGGACAGCAAGAAAGACCAACCAAAACATGCTATGAAAAATCAACGTTCAAGAAGGCTGGCTTTTAAACACCATATTAAGAAGGAAGTCTAGGTTATTTCGACTATTTGAAGAGACACGATGGCATGGAAATAGTGTTACTAGAGGATGCAATAGAAGGCAGTAAAGACAGGTGCCGACTAAGACGTTGTTGGACAAGAGATATTCAGAAATGAGTGCTCATATCGCGAGAGGAAGCATTACAACTTGCCAGAGACCACGGGGATTTCAGGAGATTCATAGGAAAGACTACGATCTGGGAAGAATAGGTCACATGACAATATACCCAATATTTTTGAGAAAAAAATAACATATCCATGTAATTTTCTTATCCATGGAATTTTTCTCAAAAATATTATCACAGCAGCCTCCAGCTCATTTTGAGCTTTCTTGTTTACCATTAATGCTTCACAATCATAAAAATGGATTGATTCGATATAGCCTCATAATACTTGAATTTACATATACCGCATGATTCCTTGTCAAAAACAACACTACGGGGAGCAGTCGAAGGTCGAAAAGCAGCGGGGGAAGGAGGGAAACAAAGAAAGTCATGGACAAATAACATCAATGCATGGACAGATAGGGATATTTCATTACTTATCCCCATCGCTGAACATAGAAATCGCTGGAGGAGTATATGTGTTGATACATCCACTGTGGTGCCCCTACAACCCTAAATGTTATGGATGCCTGAGCCATTGATAGTACCCTATTACAAAGAATGTTTATCTTTTGTTTCAAATGCTAATTTTACATGCTAATATGTTTGTTTAATATGCTGATAAAAGATCACATTTTGCAAAATAAAAAAGTCTCCACAAACTGATTTGATCCTGTTTTGCTTATACTACAGTATAAGTAGTCTGATAGAACACCCATTGTAAAACTGATCGACTTTGTGTTTTACGACATTACTACAGTTGGGGAGATCTGAAAATTTTAATAGTTGTTAAAGTCAGCACCCACAGCATTGTAATTGATTTGATAAAGTTGTCGTTAACAAATGTTTCTATACACCAATTAAATAGTTTGAACACATCAAAAGACAACAGATCAAGTGGTTTTCACACGCTTCCAGATTACCAACATATAGCATGCCACAAATGACCATGGCACATAGACATAACGGCTGTAAAGCCAGAGGCAGACCATGTAAAAGATGGATCCCAGTAAATCAAAGAAGCCACAGGAACAAGCTTACAAACAGCACACAAGAATGTCATCTCCAGAGAACACTTAAATTCTTGACACAGCAAGGCAAACAAGTGCCACAGCGTATAGATAGATAGATAGACATCTGGATTTATTGAAAAACACATACATATGCGTTGCGTTTCTTATTTATTATTATTCATATTAAATTTTTAAAATCTTGAATCTGTATTTAACACCAAAACACGAAAAAAAGAGAAGAGATTAGAGAGAGAGAGAAAGAGAATGGAAAGAGAAAGGAAGTTGAGTTTCTGTATTGATTTGAAACCACCATTGACAGATGCTGAATGTGAGCTACACGAGTAATGGTCCTGGCTATTCTGACGTGACAACTGATTTGATTAGTGCTGAAGTTAGCCGGATCATATTGGTTCTAACTGTTTGGTATCTCATCTCATTCAGTCTAGACAAGAAGTCGCCCCCCAAGAGAAACCACAGACATATTTAGCAGTCGTTAGAACAACGATAATATCGTTTTGACTCAGCTGTCTTCTCAAACCAACCATCACCATCTTGTGTCATCAGAGTTAGTACCAAGTTACTTCTTCATTATTCTTGTCAGCACTGCGTTATGCATTATCACTGTCGCCATAGATTCCAGTTTCTCACTAATACTTACATAGATTTTTTTGTGCTTCAATACTTCCTTTATGAATTTTTTTTTTGCGTCTCTGACAAATAACCTGTTTTCAAAACCTTGGCATAAACCTTAGCACTAACTACAAATTAGTAAAAATCCATTTCGCTCGTTGTAGAGTAAGTTAGCAAAATCTCGCCTTGAATATTTATAAAAAGCGAAATATTATCACACGGTTAATTAGATGTAGACCTTATAAAGTAAAGAATTTGTATCAGCAACTCATCGTAGCGACATTTATGAAGTAAATGTTACACCCGTGTATTGACAGGAATGGTGAAGCAAATAATAGCAATATTGTGACATCCCTCACATGACGTAAAAGCTTACTAAAGAGATTTGAGCATGGAATTGGTTATCCAATCACATGGGTTAAAGTTACCCAAAGGCTATTATGAAACCGTATGCATAACGGCCGAAAGACACATACATTACACCCAAAGTGTAAACCCTGATACAATGCATTCCGTTCTCTTGACTACATCTTGCTAACAAGTAGAACCTTGAGAATGACCGTAGAAGAAAGAGGTTACAAAAATAGAGTGTTTATAAAGTCAGTGAGCATTCATTTAAATTGCAAGTAACACTACCTCATATGAATTGTAACTAATGTAGATATATGTGTCGTCAGTGCACAGCGACTTTATAGATTGCCTATATAATTAAGATAAAAATTGTCAATCAATAAATCAATCAATGAAGTTACATGAAGAGTGACGTAGGGAATTGTGTTTTTCCACAACTCTATCTATGTCTCTTATGTTTTTAATGTTCAGTTGATGACATTCTCATGTTTCACAGTGAGATCCAGCAATCCATCCAGCAACTTCTCTTTTTGTCTTGCACTGTCTCTTCTTGCCATGATTTTTTCTGGTGGTTACTAAATGTTCTGGTTCAGCTCTTCTCATCACTCTAGCAATCTTGACTGGATGATTTTCATTTTTACTATAATGTGTCTTTTTACTCCAGCATCTCTGTCAGTCAGTCAGTTCCTCTTTTGCTAAGTTTGGCAATAGTGCGGATGTCATAGTTATCCATGCCTGTCTGTCAGTTGCCAAGGATTGCAGGTCTTGTGCATTTATGCCTGTTGATTTTAGTTCATTCATAAAAGTTCTTCTGGGCGTTGTTTTTGGTCTTCCCTGTTTTCTTTTTCCCGTCTGGTGTCCACATGAAGACTTGTCGTGGAATTCTATTTTCCTTCATTCTAAGTATGTGACCGATGTATGCCCAGCGGCATTTTCTGATGATGTTCGTCACATATTCTTGTTGTGTCTTCTCTCTTAGTATGTCGTTTGATTTGAAGTTTTTCCAATTAGTATTTGTGATTTTTCTGAGGCATCTATTCTCGAAGGCAACTAACTTCTTATCCATTATTGCGGTAGATTTCCAACTTTCACATCCATATGTCAATGATGGAATCACACTTGCATTGAAAAGTCCCAGTTTGATGTGTTTACTTGCAATCTTTGATCTCCAGATGTTTGAAAGTTTGTAAAAGGCGTTGGAGCCGAGAGCGATTCCAGTCTTGATTTCTGAGTTGATATCCCCGTCTGCTGTTATCTCGCTTCCTAAATATACGAAATTTGAAACGTTTGTCTAGTATATTATCATCTAGTTTAATTGATTCTGTCAGGCCGGTAAAGTTCATGATTTTCGTTTTATGTGCGTTTATTTGAAGACCTATCTGTTTGTGCAAAAAATGTGACGCATCTCTGACGACTTCTATATTTATTTTCTTTTTCGTCCATGTAATTTTCTTATCCATGGAATATTTCTCAAAAATATTTTCACAGCAGCCACCAGCTCATTTTGAGCTTTCTTGTTTACCATGCATGCTTCACAACCATAAAAATGGATTGGTTCGATATAGCATCATAATACTTGAATTTACATATACCGCATGATTCCCTGTCAAAAACGACACTACGGGGAACAGTCGAAGATCGAAAAGCAGCGGGGGAAGGAGGGAAACAAAGAAAGTCATGGACAAATAACATCAATGCATGGACAAATCGGGATATTTCATTACTTATCCCCATCGCTGAACATAGAAATCGCTGGAGGAGTATATGTGTTGATACATCCACTGTGGTGCCCCTACGACCCTAAATGTTATGGATGCCTGAGCCATTGATAGTACCCTATTACAAAGAATGTTTATCTTTTGTTTAAAATGCTAATATGTTTGTTAATATGCTGATAAAAGATCACATTTTGCAAAATAAAAAAGTCTCCACAAACTGATTTGATCCTGTTTTGCTTATACTATAGTATAAGTACATGTGTTTTCCCCTTTGATGTGAACGAGATTAACTTATACACGTTATAACGTTTGTTTAAAATAGAGCAAAGCTGCAATTTTTGTGCGCTTCGACATATAACATTTTTTTCTGCGCACGTTTTCTTAAAATAACAGCATGGCTTCAATATTACCACACAATCCGTTCATAGAATGTGTTCTTCATCTTTTTATTATCACTCATCATCCCACATATTCCGAATCTTTTTTTGTCCGGGAAGTAGTTCCGGATCATAAATATCTCAATTGTTATACGAGTGCTTGACTCACGCACTTTCAATGTATGAGCAATATTAATCAGAATCTGTGAGAAATTGTTGTAACAATCAGAGCGTGGCAAAGGAAAATAGAACTCAGTGCATTCTATTGGCAACTCTAACCTCAACTTGTCAAAGTATATTTTCCCAAAAAAAGAATGTCGTTTTATCACGTCGTTTGAACGCACTTTCAGTTACAGAAATGTTTTGAGAAGCGAAATAAATTTGACGCGACATTGAGTTAGCAATAGAAGATTTAAAGAAAGAATTTGATAGGGAAAAGTTCAAAAGAAAGGTTCAGAATTCCTAATAGATTTACTTAAATGTTCTTGGTCGCCATTTGTTCTGTCCCATACCAATGTCTCCGTTCCTGTGATCGCAGCTGCACGCCGCCTGTTGAGAGTACCACTCATATCACGTTCAAAAAGGGTTTAAAAGTCGTAAAGAATTTACTTAACTGTACTCGGTTTCCCATATGTACTCCGTCACTCTTAACGAAGCGGCACGCCGCCTGCAGAGAGCACCAAGTGATAATCCACAGGGATCTCCGAAAAAATTCACATTGTAAACAAGACAACACGAGCCGGATTTGAAGTCATGACCTCTTGAAGACAAGGCGAACAACTTAACCACTACGCTAAGGAGATGCCCGAATCATATCACTTAAACTCAATGACGTCGAGCGATAATCCTCAGGGATCTCTGAGAAAATACACTTTGTAAATAAATCACCAAAAGCCAGATTCGAACTACCTACCTCTAGAGCACAAATCAACCGACTTAGTCACTACGATAAGAGATCCTCTTTAAAGGAGTAAATGATTAGGTCAAGACTGAGACAACATGAAAAACTCTGAAGTAATTGGAGGAGAGGAACCAATTGAAAGACGACATGGAATTCGAATTACATCGACAAACGAAAACAGAATCGGAACACGCCAGCGAAATTGATTTCAGAGAAAATATATACCCAGTTGAAATACAAACAGTACGACACACGAATCGAATTGCACAGTTATGTAAATTCCTCGGGTAGCAAACACCAACACATTATAGACCCAGAATTGAAATGGAACTACCGGGAATTTATATTTATCACTAAGCAGCATATCTCATTGTTTTTGTTATGTTTTTATAATCCATAGAAATTACAAGTAGTCGAGCACTGGTATGCTCTTGCATAATTTTCCCCCTTCTTTTTAGATAACTGGGCTCTGCCGAAGACGGATGTGTTGGGCCATTGGCGGAAATAAAACGGCAATACAACGTATTTCCATTATCTGGACTATATTCAACTGGAAATCTTGTAGGAGCATTGTCCTGTTACAAGAGAAATCCAGCGGGAGTTTGCGAATGAACGCTGAAGAAGAAGATGAAGAAGATAACTGGACAGAGGGAAGAATCTTTTAAATGAGACTTCTATACCTGGCAGCTTCGTGTTACTTTCCGAAACAGTGTCATCGTAGTGGAGTAAGTCGCCTGCTGAGAGTGCCACTAATAACATGTAATTCCATCTTTTGAACGATAACCCACAGGGATCTCAGAAAAATTAACTTTGTGTATAAATCATTTGAATGGCAAGACTCAAACCCCGGAACCGTGAGGTCTCTGAGTTCTTTGATTCAAACCGCCGGTTGAAACAGTATTTTATCATTCGGAGATAACAATAAAAATCCATCCGGTGATCGTCGTGATGATTGCTATGGCAAGCGATCTTTATTTCCACTGTCTATGAAAATCCACACTACACTCCGTAATATGAAAGTTAATTCAAATTCTTGACAGTGTCAAGAACACTAATACATATCAAGAAGCTTTTATCAACTCTGACCATAATCCAGTGGTGTGCAATAAAAATGTTAAACTTACAGAGATAGAACATAGAAGACATCAAGATCCACAGATAGACACATCAGCAATAAAACGCATAGACATACAACAAAAATACCTTGTAGATGTAAGGAATAGATATGAACATCTAAAAATAGTATACATGGAACAATGTAGAAGGGAAAATCCAGAAGAGAAAATAGACAATAAATGGGACAGCCTAAGGAAAAGTATTCAAACATCAAATAAAAAATGTACAAATAAGAAAACCCAAGACAATACAAAAATGGATCATAAGTGAAAAATTAGAGTAAATATCACAATAGATAAGATAACTAAAAAATACCTCAAAATATTCACTTATAGACAATGAGATACGTATAAATGCAGAACAGTGAAAAAAAAATTGGCTAGAAATAAAACGCAGTGAAAACAAGTGGAAGAGTAATATCACAAATGGACAGGTTGCAGTCTAGGAGAGTGCACCACCTAAACAAGAGACATGGAATGTTGGAGGCCTGTTGCAGCCAACCTTCGTTGCGGAGACGGCACTTGATGATGATTGTTATGTATAATTCCTTTCAAAATTCACTGAAAAGAGCGAGGAAAATGGGAACAGCCGACATAAATGAGAATGCTTGGGATATGCTCGAAGCACTATCACTAGGAAGGATTTGCCATTTACCCTTTGAGTCGTACGGGTATTGCATTAGAGGCATCAACACACGGCCCTGCAACAATTTCTGTCTTCAGAGATGCGGATGAGAGTAAGAGTATCGTATCAGGTCCATTCTTTGACGTCGTCCATGATTTCTTTGTTCTCTTCTGATCTTTCTGCCCTAAACTGTTCCTTAGGGAATCATTTTACATGGAATCTTAAACTATTCTTTAAAACATGTATTTGTTCGTTGGACTTTGATGTATCATTTTATTGAAGTCTACATGTTGTATAATTTCGCTTGCTCGTGCACTATTACTCAACCAATCAAGTCACTAATTCTCATGAAAACATAGAAAATGGACGAATTCTCTCGTCTATATTATCCTTTGATTTTCTCTCCGGTTCCTTAAATGTGATACCACACTCATAGAGATCATTCACTACCTCTCTTCTCCAAATGTTTCTAGACCTTCTATGTTGTCTTTGTTCTAATAGACTAAAGTCAATATTGTTAGTTAGACTTCCGATCATTATCATGGTATTCTAGACATTTCCATAAGTTCACCGATATCATATTGAGTATGCCCTTCAGCATATGGCAACTGACTTCTCCTGTTCTATGTTGGTTGATAACTTCTTTCTATTTTTACAAGCCGCTAGTGTTTGCGACACCACCCTCTCGTGCAATACATTTTCTAAATAATTATTGGGTCTATATATCGTAAACACAACCAGTTTATCATTGTTGGATGCCGAAGGCAATATCCAACACAAATCCGACGAGCATCCATTATCTATCTATATCCAATTTCATCGCCTGATTAAATAACTGAAAAACCTGATGGTTTATTCTGACCGGTAGTATAAGAGGACCATATAAGTAATTCGCTTACTTAAACAGGAGCACTCAGTCGATAACTTCATCAGTCCCTCATAATACTGCTCAGAGAGTGGCAAGCAAGTTTCAGTATCCGACCAATTGCTTCCTGGACTTGTTACCGACATTACCTTTCTAGATTTTTGTGGGGTTTTGCAACTCGTACGCCAGACTAGTATTCTCCAATGATCAAAAGGTGTTTTGTCTGTTACGGGTCATATAGTCATATAATCGTATCTGCCATTTGGTTCATTGGACTGTGTGTCAATTGTCTAGCTTTTAGGTGAAGAAAATTTTTGTTAATATCTTGCGCTAGCAATTTAGGCTTCAAAATGGTGTCGATGAAGTTATTTCATTGTAGTTTACCCATACGTACTCCGCCCCTCATAATGAAATGACGCGCCGTTCTGAGAATATCATTAATATGCACATAGTACGTAACTTCGTCGTAGCTTCAAGAGATAATCCGCAGGGATGTTTGAAAATATTAACATGCACGTTTTATGATGTCACGATCTGGAATCGAACCAGTGTGCTCTTGATCACAAGACAAAAAGTTTAACCACTACGATCGCTCGTGTTTTGCCGGCGAGGCCCGAAAGGGGAGCAAAGAATAGCAACACTGTTTACCTTCCACGCATGTCGTAAAAGGCGACTAAGGAGGTTATGGGATGGAGTTGGCTGTCCCATCCCATATAGGGTCAGTGACCCAAAGGCGTGCGGAAGTCGGATGTGTCAAGCCGAAAGGCGCAGATATCGCAGCAATGATGTAAACCATGACACAACTCATTCCGTTCTGCGGACTACATCCTGCTAATCCGCAAGGGTTTGAGAACGAACGCAGAAGAAAATCACTACGATATATATGTTAAATAAGTTTCTGTTGCATCTCGTTTCGAAGAAATTCTCTTTACCACTACTTTATTTAGTAGGTGTCCATGTTTTACAACAATAGACTGCTATGTATTCTACAACTCCCCGCGTTATGTTGCTATTGTTAATATATAGAGGAATATCAAGCGCTTCATGGAAATATAGGAAATCGACTTATTATATGACAAGATGTGCAAATGATGTTTCAGAACACTGCGTATGAAAACAGAACTATTAAAGGAAATAAATGTCCGCTTCTTCTTATTGTCATGCCGTGTGTTGTTAGTTATAATGTCTTTCCACAGCCTTCTAGTTCGTGTGCTGTCGGTCATTTCCGATAACCATGTTCTTCGTTGCCGCAATACTAGGTTGTCAAGCATCTTCTCTCTTGGTCTTTATCTACCACTATCGCTCTTCAACTTGCTTGTAATTCTGAAGAAGAAGAAAAAGCTAAAGTGTATTCCATCTTTCCTTATCTGAATATGTGTCAAATAAAATGTGGACTATCTCTTTCTAATGCAAGTAAGAAGCTCTATTTTTTAATTAACTTTATTCAAGATATCTTCGTTATACTTTTTATCTGTTCATGGTGTTCTTAACATTCTTCTATAAAACCATATATCTGCTGCCTCTATAATATTTCACTGTTCTGCTGGGTATCCAAGGTTCACTTTCGTATATTATAATTAGTTCTATATGGCATCTAAGAACTCTTTCTCACCTCCGTGTACAAAGATATATTACATAGATCTTCATCTGAAATAAATATCAAACATATAAAATATCTTGAACATAGTAAAAGACTAATTTGTTGAATACTTTACTCCACGAAAGTGCTGAGTGGAGGCGAACATGAGGTAGGTAGAGATACAAGTAGGAGGGAAACATAACGAGATCAACATAATACTGTCTTAACAAAGTGCAACGCCAATGCAAGAGACATGGGATTTTGGAGGTCCAATGTAGCAAGCCATCGTTGAGTAGTCGGCAGTTTATGATGATGATGTTGTAACATATACAGCGAAGAAGAAACGGCCAAAAATATCACAATAAGAATACGAAGGTCACAACGAAGCTATACTTCTTTGGAAAATACGAGAGGATTGATGATAACGATCAATTTCCAGCATAGTCCTACGTGCTTAGTCATTCAATTTGGCTGATGCGACTGTTCATTGATCACGTTGCGTATGCTTTGTGTCGCCAGCCAATGGAAAACACGGAAAAAGCCAAGTTAGCTTCACTTATCTAAGATGATCCGCGACCTGTGCGCAGGGCTATCCCGGAGAGAGACTTGCGTTAACCCTTAACGTTTACCATAAAGAGGTACCAGAAAAAAGCATTGCACTTGGTCTATTTATATCTCATTCTGTTTTCATTGAATGTGTGCAGGTCTAATTTTTTTCTTAAACATACTTTTTTCTATGGTGCACCGAGCAACATACCTCAGTTACCGGAGCAGCTGTTTCAAAGAGCATAGAATCTAAATAATGGAAATGTCAAAGACCATTCCTGTGATAAACTGTTTGATGTTATAGGGAGAAACACCTGAAAGTACATTGGTAGATGCAATCAGTTTGTCATGAAATTCTGCAAACCCTATGCTTTAGTAAGAAAAGTATTGTAGACATTTCATTTTAAGTGTCACCTGTAGAATTACCATGATGATAGTTAATGGAACTTTTACTTATTTTGACGCTGAATTATTATTATTGTGTACCCATTTTCACACGCTTCATGACAATATGATCTGTCGTGGTTTACAGCTAGAATGTGAAATCTGCAAATTTCGAAATAACCTGTCCTACTTCAGCATGGAGTTTGGATTATTTTGGCATATGGAACCTCATAACTTGACCCAACCTTTGTTCATCGTTTCCTATAACATGCATGACAGGTCCAACTTATGCTATTCTTTGCTCCCCATTCGAGCATATGCGACACATGTACGACTCTAAATTCAAATGTACAACATGTATGTGAAAATGCCGGACAGGCAAACACCTATAAAGCCGAGAGCACACACATCTACAGTGAAAGTGATACTAAACTCTTTCTTGGGATCTCTAATGTGCCATATTAATGCACTACATTCCTCATCGCAACGCGATAATGGACAATAATGTGCAGGTGTCTCTTGCCAAGCTAAGGAAAGATGTAACCAGGAAAATGGAGGTTCCTTCATTTACTTCAAGACAACGCATTCTCTCACACAGCACGACATAATGCAGTTGAGTTAACGATTTGATTATAAAGATTATTTCACATTATGGGGAGATCCCGGGATTAGTGAGAGACACTTAACTACTACCATTTTCCTTTTGTGGTCTGAGTCGAAACCCGGCTCGTGATGTATTGTTTACAAAGTTAATACTTGTGGAGATTCCAGCGGATTCTCGCCTGAACCAACAGTTACGAGCTATGAGTGGTACCCTTGGTAGGCGTTGGCGTTCTTATGTGAAAACCTAAGTAAAATTAAGTTAATCCTCTACCCCTTTTAAGATTTTTCAAATATATTTCACATTGATCTTATTCGTAGAATTTGGTTTCTTCATGTTTGTTTTTTTCTTTTTCCAACTCCTGATAAAGTAGCTCTAAAGAAAGTATGTTGATAAGAAAGTGGTACTGGCATGGGATGAGTGATTTACTTCATAAAATATGTTGATCTGTTTCCAAAGTAATTTGTAGATGGAGCATGTTTAATAGAAGTGTGTCCATTCAGATTATGGTTAAAGTGAAAAGAAATAAAACACTAAATAAAATTACTATGACATATCATTTCTGGCCCGATAAAGTCTTATGCTCTTGATGATGATGACGAGGATTCAATCCCTTTTGCTGTGAGCAGGAGACTCTTGACAGCTCATAGCCTTTCTGGCAAATTTACAGGTTCTCCTCAGATGTGGTGCAAATGTGTGAAGTGTGTATAGTTGGATGCAATGGTAGTAGTTCTTGTCGGATGTCTGCGGATGTCTGTTAGTTTTGGGCACTGCATTAATAGGTGTTCAATGGTCTCCTCTTGTGCGTTATAGTGTCTCCGCTTTGGTTTGTGTAATGGATTTATTCTGTTTAGATGGTTATTAACCGGGGCGTGTCCTGTTCTTAGTTGGAACGTGAGACTGACTCGCTCTCTCTCCCTCTCTCTCTCCCTCTCTCTCTCCCTCTCTCTCTCCCTCTCGTTGTTTTAGAGGATCCATTGGGTTGGGTTTCTGTTGGTATTCATATAGTGCTGCTATTCTTCGAACAAAGAATAACACCACGTGACTTACCACGCATGTCGTAGAATGCGACTAAGAGGTTTTGCATTGAATTTGTCAGTCTCATCATGTAGATGGTCCCATGAAGCCAGAAGCCATGCTGAAGTAGGATGTATCTGGTGGAAAGAGGCATACATGTAAAATGTAGCTAACTGTAAACTATGGCACAAGCATTCGGTTCTCCGGATTAACTTATGCTAATCTGAAGGAGATTGATAACAAACACAGAAGAAGAAGAAGAAATCCATCAATACTTTTATATACATTCAATTGGTGTTGTTGATGAGTTCAGACACATTCAGAGCAAAACAAAGGGCAATATAAAACAACAGACTCATCGGACTCTTTCCTTCGTAAAATAGACAACATAACATAGTGTGACAGCACTATCAATGAGAAATTCGTAAAATGAACTAAAGATATTCTCATGGAGGGAGAGCTTAGTAAACGGAGCTGAAGACGGTTAGAACATAAGTTAATAAGAACAACATTAAGCATCACAAGACTGACATCTTCTGAAACCAATAACAAAGTTGAACAACCAGAAAGGCAGTGAGAAAATACAGCTTATTTATTTCTGCTTGTTTTGTTTTTTTATGATAAAGGTTCATGTTTGACCGTAACGTATAAAACGTCTTTGTTTCTTTGATTGTTTTTATTATTTCTTGTTAACATTAGTTTTACTGATTGTTAGTTATATTAGTTTCCAAAACAATAACACAGTGTGATAGTTGTTATCGTTTCTAAGAAAAATACAGTAGAATCCCTTTATAGCGTATTCTTTTATAACAAGTTTCCCTCTTTAACACTTTCCAAATTCTCATTATACTGTTACAGTATATACTATGTAGCAAATTTATTTTATTACATAAATCTTTCGTCAAGGGCACAACTGACAAGATAGAAGGCAAGAGGTATCGCGGACGACTGCGTGAGATAATATTACTCTGACATCATGGCATGGCAAGAAATAACAAATATGATAAAAGAAACCAAAAATAAAGAGTTGTTTAGCTCCATGGTTGCCTACACCAGTCAGCACAGCACCTTATGATGATGGTTTCGTCGGTCCGGACCATGCTTTTATGAAAATTGACTGTAGTTAGAAACAAATAGAGGCATTTAAATTTGCTTAATAATACACCTGTGAAATTTATATTGCTTTATGACATGGAAACATGGCATACGACTCAGAAAATCGCATTAAAACTGTAAATATTTATCAATAGATATTTCCGTCGTTGGCTTGGCATTAGCTGACCACATCAAATGATGAATTGTGGAAGGGAAAACACCATTGTCCGGTGGAGGTAGAAATAAAATTACGTGGAGATGGATAGAATACATCTTCAGAAAAAAGCCTGGCAATATAACCAGACAGGACTAAACCCATATAGAAAGAGAAGAATTAGGAGACCTGAAGAAGAACAGTGGAGGAAGAGACCCATTCAAATAATTGGGACTGCGTGTGTGCAGAACAAGAGGTCAGCAGAACACAGAAATGGTTGTAAAGTCTCACTTTCTGTCTTATGTTCCACGGGTAACTGAAAGGAAATGTATAAATAGAAGGCAAAGGTAAGACACGAATAGAATTGGAACAAACATAAACAATATGGAATACGTTTCTTAAAGATGTGTTGTACATGTATTCATAATAATACGTGTTTTGACACTTCCCGTCTGTGGACTTCAACCTATATTGGAATTATTTTTTTGCTGTTAGAGATTACATTGACTGATTTCCTTTTCCATTTCTTTCAGTGGCTAGAAATAAAATATAATCTGTGTACCATGGTTGTCTCAATAAAGAGGAATTACCATGGCGTGATTATTGGGAGGTCGATAAAAAGAATAATAACAATACAAGTTAGTATAGAAGAGAGTAGAATATGAAGGAGATATATGTTGTTGTAAATCTGTAAGATAAAAAAATTAAACATGAGCAAAGTATGACAATTGTAGCGAAATGGAAATTGTGATTGGAAATCGTAGAAAGAACTGATTACAAAAGGCACTCTGGAGAACGGCCATTGTACAGTATAAAATGTCCGTAGTCGATTCAAAGCCTCGGAAATGCGACTAGCGACGTCTGAGGACGTCTATCTAGGTTGAATGTATGAGTGATGTTGAACATTAATGGACCCATTTCCTAGGTTCCTGGTTTGTATTGTCCCATGTTGAAGGTATGAATAGGAGGAACTTTAATAGAATCGACCAGATGTATGTATTCGTCTGTACAGATGGAAATTATATTTTTGTTGTGGGAATATAAGCTTAATAGACAGTGCTGTTCTTAAAATTATTTTATTTGAAGATTATGTCAATGAAAACATTACAGACATTGAAAAAAGATATCAAAGCAGACATATTTAATGGGGCGGGTGGTAACACGAAGTCAGTTCATCCAGTCAGTGTCTCTCAATCGTTTCTTTGCCATGACCCATTTTATAAAGATCAGTCTTTCACAAAAATGTGTGTGTGCGCATCCGTAGCCTTTTAAAACTAATTTCCTGCTGTGCTCCTCTGGGAGCTAAAAAAGATTGTCAACTTTCTGTAATGGTTATTATTATATATCTGATTAAATATCACCAATATATTGTTTTATATTGATCAGTACCTCAGATAGACTTGTCAGCTGCTTCTAATTTCCAATTATTTCGTACGAGAAATGTGCTGTGAGCATTGAGACAGGAGAATGTGAGGACTATTTGTATAGATTATATAATTCGACGCCCCTTTCACCAACACATCCTCATATTAATTATTGTATCTCTAAGTCTCTATTAGTACATACAGTAGACAATATAAAACTACGGCTAAAGTGAAGAATACAAATTGTTAAAGTAATATAACTTTTATTTTTTTAAATAGTCACATAATCTGAAACATTAGTTTCTTCTAAGGTAAATTAAATAGCTTTCCGTATCCAGAAAAATCCTGCCACCGCTTTGAATAAGCGTATCTAGAGATCGATTTCTATCAATATAATTCGACAACTCGATCAAATTGTTCTATGCTTCCATAGTTTTTTTATGTGCTCCAATTATTTTATGCCACTTGATTGTCTTGTTGTTTCCTAAAGATTCAACGTACCCTGTCACCCCTTGACTTGTCCGCCCCGCTTGAAGAGGTTATTGTTCCATGGGGGCGCTTTCGCCCAATTTGAGAAACCCTGAATCTAGTTGAATGTTCAAAAGAAAACATACGTATTAAAATTGATTATATTTGGTCGTTACTCTACTTATGGTGTCTTAAAGTTATTGAACTGACATAGAAATCAGATTTACTGTATGGAAGTAATACATTCATATAGACTATGCGGTCAAAAGACATTTGGTACCACCAAATGGTTGCAGGATTTCTAATTACTAAATGTCTACTTGCAAAATGTTGAAACATGCCTTCAACACACGTTTTTCTCAAAGCTTTGCGTACCTCCGAGAGTTGTATGCTTATGGCTTTAAAATAAATCTCTTGAGATACCCCACATAGCACATAGTAATGTGGTGTTTCATCGCTCACAATTTGTAGAGATCAAACGCATAAAACTATGTAGTACTATGCATAATTAGCTTTAAGGCGAAGGGTGTAGTACTCATCCTCTTTGTGTTCACTTTCCACAGTTGTGCGAGTTGGAAACCAATTGTATTCCTTGCTCGTCTTTAGATTGTTGGTAGCAATGTTGAACATGGAGTCTGTAGATAAAATTGATGTCCTGCCGATTGAGCATAATCCTGCATTAATTTATACATGAACTGTCTATATTGGCGGTGGGTAACCTTTTTTAGAAGGGGCCGGTTTTAGCTTTTTTCCTGTGGTATGTGGATCAAGAAGATTTTTTATTTAATCCTTTTGAGTTTCAAGTAATGTTTGTTTTCTTAGCGCATATCGTACTTTTAGATCAGTCTAATCAGGTAAAAATGGCCTGGCGGGACAGATTTGGCTTGGAGTCCAGAAAGAAATGTCTTGGTGTGCTTGATTTGGCCCGCGGGCCATTTTTTCCTACCACGACATATTCCACTACGACTTGTACGACTTTGAAAGCACATAACCGAGACTTTCAGCGGCATATATATATATATATAGAGAGAGAGAGAGAGAGAGAGAGAGAGAGAGAGAGAGAAAGTGAGGGCGCACGCTTTTAATGCAATGCAAGTTTCCATGGAAACTTGAATAGCAAAATAATAGACGGCATCTTTTCGTATTTGTAGTTTAAAAAAACTACAAACTTGATGAGTTCTCAATAAATCGCAGCCATGTATTCCAATGTCTCAATGTTACAGTTTAATTGCAGATAAATCTGATGTTATCCCTAATATGCGGGATGCATGCCTAATGTAAGTGTCAATGATTTCAGCAGTATGGAATATTTCTGTCTATAGTAAACACAACTTTTAACAACTGTATCTGGTGTATGTTTAAGACATAATAGTAGTGATAAAGCAAGTGTCTTTATTCACAATACAGAAAATCTGTTGTTGTAAACTGGTGACTCATCACTTCTAGTGATGTTGTCTGCTGTAATAAGGTGATCTGCGGCGGCGAGGTTGCTCTGAATTCTGCTGTAAATGTATAATATACTAGTAACCATTGAAAACGCATGGAAAACGTGATTTGTTTTGACACTTATAAATTGTATGTACGAGTTCGATGATTCAACCCAGATCGCGTGCAAATGAGAAGTTCGTGCAGTGTCATTGTTTTATATTGATGTGATGTTTCTTTCGCATTTTTCGTGCTTTTCGAAATGTCTATAAGCAGAGAACCCAATACAATCAACATACTTATAAATGATCAATTACTCAAACAAGTGCAGGTATTTAAATATCGTGGGGGCATTTAAATATCGAGCGACAAAACAGGCCAAATTACAAACAAGCTAAAAATGAGAATTATAAAATGTTACATCTATTCTATATTAATGTATGCTCCGAAACATGGACATTGAACACACAATTAGAAGATGGAATTGATGCCTTTGAGATGTGGATGTATATGTAGTGCCTATTTGTTTTTACTCCACGAAATGTTGTTTTGGAAAATTGGAGAAACATGTCTTTATACAATTTCAACATAAGGATCTATTGGCTTTGTGGTGGTCATCTTTTTAGTGCTTACTGTATCGCTGGTTCTAAACCGGACGGGATGTCTTGTTTACAAGTGTATTTTTCAGATGTTTCTAACCATCATCTCTTCAAACTTCGGAGATATTTGCTTTGAGTAATTCTTTCGACAGACGTCGTACTTCTCTGCTGTCTGGAACATAGCAAATATGGGAAAATACAAGACCAATTAAGTCAATTCTTTACGACCCTTGAACCCTTTGAACATGAAAACATAAATGTGTGCATATTTTTTACAAATAAGACATGCGAATACGTGTACCATTAACCAATTCAGAATTGAGAACTGATGGACTCGGGTATGATGTTAACTACATCTGTGTAAGCTGTATAGAAAATAACTAAATGTGAAAACCTCGTTAAAATGCAGTCCCATTAACAGCCATTACGAGCTTTCGACAAAACACAATCTTACTTCTGGTCAGGAAGACGTCCAAGATTAAGATGGATGATGTGCATTAACGAAATCCTGAGGGATTATCCTGTAACGAATGGAATTGCAGGAAATCTTTTCCAAGAAAAAAAACATGTCTTGTAAAGCTAAGTAGTGCAGTAGAAATGGAAAGATAAACTAGCATCTGAACTTTATTAATCAACTTGATACCGGTGTTCGGAAACTTACTTTGTTAATACTTACACAACTCAACAACCCAGATGATAGAACAGAAGCTTAGTGATATAGCTCATCGTGTACTTTTCCGTATTCTGAACTTCTGCTTTAGTTACGTTTAGTTTAGTTTACTTTACGTTGCGCTGCTGTACATTAATACAAGCCCTTATCCAAAATAGTCATGTGTGCTAATCTTAAACAGCGTCATTTAACTTGGCTGATGAGATTTGCCATTGGTAACTGTGTGTATATTTCACGTCGTCGGCACATGAAAAACACGGTGACAAATTCGTTTCAGTCACTGCAAGTGACTCTTGAGACCAGCGAGCAAGATTATTCTGGAAAAGGATTAACATTAATCCCTTTTAACATTAATTACTGAGAGTGAACATTAAGAAGGTTTAAAATTAGCGTTATAAAAACTTACTTAGTGTCTCTCCTTCGAATGGGGGAGGGGAGAAGAGGGGCTTTTGTGTAATCTCCAATTAAACCAAATATGATTTTATGATGTTGTGCTCTTGAATTGTATTATGATACCTTCTCACCGTACCCTTACCGACAGTTCTTTTACTGTAGGGTTTGGGGCCGACTTAGGTAGAGTTTAGAAAGGCATCAAATGGTAATGTCGACTCACAAACTCATAGAGTACTAAGAGCATGCGGTTGTGTCTGTAGGTCTAACCAATGGCTCACTAGACAAACCAACCATGCAACAGAAAACTTTAGTAGATGACATGCCTTTATATTGAGGTTATCTTCTTATAGAAGCTTCATGGCACGTCATCTATTCAATCCCGTAGTCGTAACCTTCTATAATAGTTACCATGTTGTTCCGACAGGCCGACGTTGTGCTTAAACTAGTTACGGCACCGCGTGGGTGGGTGGAATAACAAAGAAACCTGTCGCAAGGACCAGAGTTGTGCCCTGATGTCGACGTCTGTTTCGGCGGCATTGGACTCGAAACACCATCGAGTCGAATGACTGCTTGAACAAAGGGTGGAGCACTTATGGGAATGCCCCACGTGATGTGAGGCCAGTTTTCTAATCAAGAATCAAGACTCAAGAGTACAACTAAGTGTGTGTTAACCACAACATAACTGGACCACATCAGATTTCCCGGACTATAACAGAATTCCTGCTTAGAGTTAAATCAGACTACCCATATGTATAACAACAAACTAGTTATTGACAACATATTCTCTTAATAGGTAACCACAGACTAAGCGCTGATAAAACACTCTCCACATCATCACAACCGATGTATAGATGCGTTATATTGAATATTATAAATACGATAATTTCTGCATTATAGCTAAACTCGTTTTTGTTAATCATTTTCGAAACCAATTTTGACCAAAAAAGTTTACTCTACCGCTTCATTTCCTTGGGAATGTTACTTTGGTCACATTGGCAGACATGAGTTAGTTACAGCTTTCTTTGTAAATATTCACGTTAAACTTTGAAAAATAGGGTGACTACAAAGTCGATGTACACTGACGTTGCATATAACCACAGTAAATACTCACAATGCATATGACGCAGTGTCATCGCCAGTGTAAATGCTTTCAACTCTGAAAATATTCAAGTTAAATTTTGTTAGAAAACATTGAAGTTAAACTACTATTTTTGAATATACTCAAGTTGAAATTTATTTGAAAATATTCAATTTTAATTTATTTGGAAATATTCAAGTGTATTTGCTTCTTAATATTCGTAAGACTTAGTTTTTTAGTATTCAGTATTCAAATTTCACATATAATTTCTTTTCTATTTTGCATATTTCATATTGTTCTTCCTCCATCGCCACTAGTAATGTAATTTGGGCCTGATGTCTCTAATATTAGCATTACAACATAAGAAGCAATGAATATAAATACATTTTCATGATTATTAGCTAATGTGTTCCCTAAGGCAAGTCAAAAACGTAACGCTATAATTATTAATATTGAGTAAAGAAAAGTCTCAATATCACATGAAAAATAATCTAGGGATTGTGCATGTGTGTTGATCCACATCCTTCACGAGATATGTGCAGCTCGATAGTTATACACGACGTCATCTATTTCAGCTGATTCGTATATTAAAAATGTGTAACTTTACGCATATTTTGTGTCATTGGCAAAGGAGAACTCGATCGCTTCAGATTAGACACTCTGTATATGATAGAGCGGTAATGAAGTCCTACTAGATGACGACTAACACACTATCACTGACGGATGTTTACATGAATAAATATGGTACATACAACAAAACAAAACACAGAATATAATCATACAAATGACAATAAACAGGACAAAGTCGACGTTTCGGACCAATAGGCCTTTTCAAGATACGCACATAACATACAAACATAAAAATACCACAAGTAGAAATGAATGCGTGTTCATGATTTAGTTTTGTTGTATGTACCATATTTATCCATGTAAACATCCGTCAGTGATAGTGTGTTAGTCGTCATCTAGTAGAACTTCATTACCTGTCTGCCACGTGAGTATTATTTTCAATTATGTTCTACTAGCAGTACCACCTTCTATTGAATGTGATAGAGCATGAGTTATCTGTAGAATGATGGGTTCACCAATTCTTCTTTTATTACATCCGTGACGTCGAAGAAGCGCATATCACTTCTGCTATCGGACCAGAATAGAGGATAGAGAATAAGCAACATTGGCACATTCCATGCATGTCGTAAAACACAATTCAGCATGACTAGAAGTGTGTAGATTTCTACTCCACTCACGCAGAAAGTCACAGCTAGAGTAAAGTTAAGTTGAAGAACACTGAAATAAAATAAACTGGAATGGCTAACACTAGTCACATAACAATATAAAAGAAGTGTGTTCGGGATCTGTATTAATCAAAGAGCAGAAATATGAATGTGCAGTACATCAATAACATCTAATGACAGTGGTGAAATGTCAAAAACTTGTGTTACGTGTGATAAGACACGATTTTCTTTTCAAAACTGTCTTACGAGGTACAGTTTAGGACGGAAGAAGAAGTGGTCAGAAAAAAGTGTGCATTGGTAATATTGAAAACTGGACATGATTCAGATTTTCCACACATAAATGAAGAACTGAGAACAGAAAGACGTGGCGAAATGTTTTTGTTGATGCTTCCAGGGTGACACGTCTATGACCCTGAATGGTTATGAGTTTGATTATATATATATATATATATATATATATATATATAGAGAGAGAGAGAGAGAGACTATTTTTATACAGGCGTAATTTTTTTAATGAAATTATTAGCAAAGAGGACTGTCTCTCTCTGTTCTAAAATATTTTGTTGACTAGTAGAATTATGAATATCAAAGACCGCGTATACAAATAACAAGGTAGTTATTACTTGCTCAAGTAAGGTATATATAATTATTACTTATACAAGTAAGGTAGTTTTAGCTTTTGTACCGGAAGGCTAGTGAGCACGGTTATGAGTCTTAACTTGCGTGAACCTGGTAGCTCATCGATGGTCGATTCGTTTCACATAACACTGACAATGCTGCTGAAACGTAGACCATGAAAACGTAGTTCATGAAAATTCGACAATAGTTTAATGGTGATCTCCTATAAAGGAAATGATTCTATTATTTAAATATATATGATAGTTTAACAATGTGCCATAACAGATTTGTATCTACGTTTTGACCAATCGTTTCTTATTAATGGATGCACGATTCATAGTAATCGCGGTGCGAACGATGCTCACGTGTCTTTGTAGCTTTATGCCTTTGTTATTTTATTCACAAATGTTATAACTATATTGTTGTGCAAATATTTTTTATAAATATATTTTGGTGGAAGTTTTGCTTAGTAAATTTATTTTAGCTGATTTTTTTTGGTAGAGATATTATGGTAGAAGAGTTCATTGTTCAAGATATGTTTGTTGAGGAATAATTTGATTAAGATATTTTGGTCGAAATTGTGTTTTATAAGAATTAGTTAGTTTTTTCCTTTCGTGCCGCGGGCAGAGATTTTAAATACTCCACGTGTTGCGGTCCACTGCCTGTAGTTTGATGTTTTTTAGGGTTGCTTTAGGCCTTCTTCGATTTTGTTTTACCTTCAGGTGTTCACATAATGGCTTGTTGGTTTATTATTTTATCATCTAGTCTTAAAATGTGGCCTATGTATTTCCATCTGAGTTTTCTTATGGCGCTTGAAACATATTCTTTGTGTGTTTTGTTCTTAAACCACTATTTGTGACGAAATCGCTCCATTTTATGTTCATCAGTTTGCGGAGATATTTATTTTCGAATCTGTTTAATTTTTGGTCTGTTACTTGAGTTGATTTCCAGCTTTCACTTCCATACGTTAATTCTGAGACAATACATGACTTGAATAGCTTTAGCTTGGTGTTTCTTTTTATTCTGAATATAATAATAGCTACATTTTTTATTGGATATAGGTATATTTATCAAATAATTATACACAGATATTCTGGTCACAGCATCGATTGAGTCTCTTCTTGTACTTGTTATAAAACTACGCTCAAATTTTGTGTTTTTTATTTCTTAATGATTTATCCTCAATGCTTTATTTATGCTTCACACTCAATAAGCTCTTTCGTATTTCCTGACATTCTGATATTTTATTTAGCAGCAACGAAGTATTTTCAGCGTTCAGTGAATGTCATCATATTCCTATATGGTTTTGAGACCTGGACTTTAACATCAGCTTTAGATATAAGAATCCAGGTGTTTTAAAATAAATGTTATAGACCGACCGTGTGTTGCCGGGGCCCAAAAGGGGAGCAAAGAATAGCAAAACTGTTTACCTTCCACGCATGCCGTAAAAGGCGACTAAGGAGGTTATGGGATGGAGTTGGCTGTCCCATCTCATATAGGGTCAGTGACCCAAAGCCATGCTGAAGTCCGATGTGTCAGGCCGAAAGGCGCAGATATCGCAGCAATGCTGTAAACCATGACGCAGCGCATTCCGTTCTCCGGACTACATCCTGCTAATCTGCAGTAGTTTGAGATTGAACGCAGAAGAAGAAGAAGAATGTTATAGGCGTGTGTTGGGCATGTGACATAAGACCAAAGTTTTTGTGCATGACAAAATTAATTCATTAGCTGGGCAACAAGAACCACTGTTGACAATAGTGAAACTTGGTAAATTCCGATGGTACGGCCACGTGATGAGATATTTGCCTCCATGACAAAAAATGTTCGTGAAGGTACATTGTAGAGTAAGAAAACTCGTTGGAAGAAGAAGACATGGCTGGATAATATTAAAGAATGGACAGGATGTGAAGTTTACAAACTCAACAGGATGGTAAAGGACAGAGATGCGTGGAGATCTTTCTGTACCAAATGTCTCATTGTGACACCCCTTCAACCCTGATGGTTTATGGGTTTATTATTATACCATTGTGCATGGATTACGTATGAATCATCTCTATGATTTCATTGTTCAAACGTAACACTGAGCAATTATATCACTTCTATTACTAGCACTTGTTGAATATGCTGGTATTCATGTTCTTTGACACTGTTCCTGCATGGCATACTCTACTCATTGATGTTCTACAGCGACGCCTCCCGTCGGATATGTTAAGAGTTTTCAAGTATTGAAATGTATGAATTTTTATTTTGTTAATTACCGCTTTGCTATTGAACGGAGTCTAATATATAAGGGTGTAATAATTTCATATTGCATCCATGACAGCACATGTTGTTATTTGAGTGCATTTAGATTGTTTCTCTTTCCTAACGCCACCCATGTTCCGTCTTTTTCTCTATCTCCACTGCTTCTATGTATATATATATATATATATATATATATATATATATATATATATATATATATATATATATATATATATATTGTAGTTAAGTGATAAAGGCCGCATGCTCTTGCTGTCGCCAGGTCATATACGGGGTGAGTTTTATTTTAACTTACCCTTCTTTATAGAGTATAGGTTTATAACAGAATTCTCCATTTAACACTTTTCAATCCCCAATTAGTTTATTATGTATTGTATAATACTTTAAAGTATATAGCGAAGTTTCAATTCTCGTTTTTTTATAATAAGTAGCAGGATCTAGCGATTAACCTAGAATTTTTGGTTGTCGTGATTGTTTATACAATATAAATACGTTCAGTAGGTTGTCATAGTATCTGGACAGTCCACATGCACACTTGCCTTCAGTGGGGATTGAACCCGATACGTTGGCCGTCAGATACGCACCCTCTACCTCTGCTTATTACATAAATATTTCATCGATCTGGACAAATTTTGTGTGTAGAGATTCCGCTACACCTTATCTGATAGAACACCGTGATTAAGGAGACACGAAATGAGAGTAATGGTCTTATTACAGTCGCATATGCCACAGGGCTGGTATATACGAGAATAACCTGCGGATATTTCGGGCTTCAATAACGAGTCATGTATTCACATAGTTATGTACTAGTCTTCTAAACGTACATTTCCATCTTCGTGTTATATAATAGCGTATATGCCAACGTTGTGTTTACTAAAGAGAGAAATAATATTTATAGTCTAAGTTTATTCCAAAACAGTGGTCATATCCATTGTCTAAGTGTATTCCTAAACAGATGTCTTGTCCACCAAGTCTATGCATAAAGATTTGTTCTATCCATATCTACTTTCCATCTCTAGATGTGATGGTTGACATCCGTGAGAGGTCTTCCTCATTACATCTGGTCATCTTATAATGTGCGATGCAAATATGCGTATAAGATGAGTGGATAATATTGAGTCAATGAAAGCGTAAATTTCTGATCAATTTAGGAAGATTTGCTTTCGATATTGTAGGAGAGGAATAAGTAGGGTGGAGCTTTCATCAGATGTAAACGATACAGGATGACGCATCTAGTCTGATGGAGGCATTAAATGTAGCACACGCTAGGTTTTGGACCGTGACCGTTTACAATATAAGACATACTGGCTAATGGGATACCAGTCTTCTTAATGACTCATCTGACTATTTCCGTAATTTTAATTGGCCACTATGACTATACTTTGCGTGGCATCCAATTAACATCAAAGAATTAGTAAATTTAGTTATTTTAAAAGAATTGATTTTCCATTAGCTATTGGGTCTTATAGTTTAGACAGTCATGTGGAGAAAGTTGATTAGATAGATCCAGGTTTTCTGTGCATTTAATGCGACATCCGCGTAACCGCGTAGCGCAGTGGTTAGCGCACTGGCTTCGCATATTAGTTGTCCTGGGTTCATTACCCAGTTGAGGCGGAAATGTTTTTCAGATCTCAACAGCTCCAGAGTCGACCCAGCCTTAAATGGGTACCGGATTAATCCGGGAAGTAAAGACTGCGAGGGAGAGGAGATAGCTACCGCCCTCATTTGCAGAGCCACTGAAAAGTGAGATCGCTAACATCTCACACCCTTGCGCCATTAATAAATGCTATGGGTTACTTTACTTTTACTTAATGCGTCATTGTGATACTGACCACATTAACCATTGGTATGTCGTAAGCCATATTTCCCAATACGACTGGTATACGGGAAACTTTCTTATATTTTTAATCTGTCATTATCTATATGTATTTTTATGTGCAGATAGAGGAATCTCAGGAGTTTATTTTGTACCCAGAATACCCTATGATTCAACTCTAAACGGTTTGCGATACTTTGATCCAACGCTAAACGATATGCAATACTTTGAAACAACTCAAAACGATATGCAATACTTTGATCCAACGCTAAACGATATGCGATACTTTGATCCAACGCTAAACGATATGCGATACTTTGATCCAACTCTAAACGATATGCAATTCTTTGAACCAACTCTAAACGATATGCGATACTTTGATCCAACTCTAAACGATATGCGATACTTTGATCCAACTCTAAACGATATGCGATACTTTGATCCAACTCTAAACGATATGCAATACTTTGATCCAACTCTAAACGATATGCAATACTTTGATCCAACTTTAACGATATGCGATACTTTGATCCAACTCTAAACGATATGCGATACTTTGATCCAACTCTAAACGATATGCGATACTTTGATCCAACTCTAAACGATATGCAATACTTTGATCCAACTCTAAACGATATGCAATACTTTGATCCAACTGTAACGATATGCGATACTTTGATCCAACTCTAAACGATATGCGATACTTTGATCCAACTCTAAACGATATGCGATACTTTGATCCAACTCTAAACGATATGCAATACTGTGATCCAACTCTAAACGATATACAATACTTTGAGAATAGACCAACTCAGATATTCGTCGTAGTAATTGCATTGCAAAAATAGGGACCGCAACTATATGTTTTGGTTGTGAACCTCTATAAAGTCGCGTACCTCACCATAAAGTGGTACATTTTACTTAACCCAAACTACACGCACATATAACTGCAACATTTCATCATGGCCAACTGAACAAATATATAATTTTACTATATTTGAGTAATTTAAAGAATTCGCTATGTTGTATGCTGTGCACTGGTTGTGATATAGCTTGTAGATTTATCTTGTTGTTATGTGATATGATTTGTGTCCTTCTGACAGCACTGCGTTATGTACAGATGCATCGGTTTCTACTATGCGTATCTTTTTTCTTGTCCACTTCTGAAGCGTAAGTGTAATATGCTCAAACAAAAATTCAGTCATCATTCAATATCAAAATAAACGAAAATAGGTATATGTGTTACCTCGTCGTTATTTCGCTTTATTGACTTATATTGGTAAAACATATACCTATATACGTTTATTTTGATATATGCTCTGTGTTACTGCAGCCACCTTACTTTTAGGTTCGAAATGTTACCCGACACTGGAACTTATATTTCGTCATCATTCAATAGTTTCCTCTGATATTTCTATAAATGGCTCCAGGGACTCTCACAGTAAGATTTTTTTAAATATTAATTGAAAACTTCTAGACATTCGACAAGGAACCGGCACCACCTCAATCTTAGAATATATCAAGACAACAGATAAAATGGTTTGCACACATCAGCAGATTACCATCAGACAGCATACCTCACAGCAAAATATACTACACAGATAAAGTGAAGTCAGACCTAGAGTCCGACCACGAAAACGATGGACCGCCGAAATAAAAGAGGCGACAAATTCCACAATATACTCAGCACACAAGAGGGCCGTCTCCAGAAAACGCTTCTACCCCTAACGATGAAATGCAACAAAGGGTTTAGCGAATAGATGGATAGATAGAAAACTTCCAGCAAATATTATAGTCATTATATTTGCACCAGCCGTGGTGGGCGAGACTTATTAAGAGATTAAAGCAATTTGAAACTACTAGGTGAGATAATGAAGAACTATTAAGAGGTAACATGAGGAAGATATACGGGCTACGGGAGCTGTCGACGAAGATATCCTTCGCTATCTCCTGAAAGAGACGGAACACCGATGGGGATGCCCATAGTGGACCGCCGTCGGTTCAGAAAATCACAAATCACTATTTTCGTGCAATACACTCTTAAGTTTATACCTTCATTACAGATTGTATTTGAGTATCCTGTTGAAAAAAAAAAAAACCTGGTGATAGTAGTAACTGGTTTACCAGAACCCCGACCTCCACTATTTTTATGGTTGTAAGGCTCTGATTTAACCAAATCGGACGAAAATCCACGATTGAAAGGAGCGCACCTCATCATAAGTTACGTTTTACGTAAACCAAATTGTACTTGATAGTCATTATCTTTATATCTATCACATTGAAAATATTCTAACTGTAATAGATTATGTCTGCTTGACAACTTAAAAGCTAAAATAATAATGTGTGCTTCTGAGAAACATCATTTTTTCCATCAAATAAATTTACATTTAACTAAGCTATTTTGATTCTGTGTTTAACAATAGATATATTTCTATAAACAAATTGATGTTCGCATTAGTTTTTCTGCTCTAAAAATTGTTTTACAGCTAACCATCCTATAATGTATAAATTCAAATGATAAAACGTGATAACTTGCATTGCTATTTATTGTGTGTTGTGTATACGTATAGAGCTGTTTTTTGTTCGTTTTGTGTTAAGTCGTAGCTATGTGTGTATTCTCTGATTTATAATGGTGTTTTAGTAGAAATGTGTCTCCTGCCGTTTTGTAGGTTAATTAAATTAGTACTACTTGTATATCACCCGTACGTTTCCGTGACCCGAAAAGGAAATAACGTGTAGCGATACAGTTAGTTACCTGCCGTACATGTAGTAAGAGGTGATTATGGAGAATTTTGCAATGGGGTTGGCTATCCAGTTCCATACACGGTCAAGGTTAGCTTAAAGCCATGCTAAAATCAGATGTGTCTGGCCGAAAGATGCAGATTATAGAAGCCAAACTGTAAACCATGACACATCAACTTCTGGTCTCCGAATTACATCATGCTAATCTGCAGGAGTTTGAGAATTAGAGCTGAAGAAGAAAAAGAAGAGCAAGGTATTGTCATGTATCGGGGAAAGTCTGTCCATAATGTACATCAACAAAAAAAAGGAGAAGAGAGGTGGTCTCAACATGTTTGACAGATGTTCACATGTGAGGAGGAAAAGTGGTTGACTTTTATTTTAAAATTAAATTATTTGACCTGCAATCATTTTTCTAAAATTGTGAATCAAATCATATAGTTTTTTTTTGTTTTTTTTTTCTGCTGCATAACTATTAGGAGGAAGGGGGTACCTGGGTGTTGATCTCACGCATGGTCATTTATCTTGGCTGATGTGACTGTTTTCGTGATTTTTATTTGTTTACGGAGCAAATTATATGCAAAGTGACCAATGATCGCATCAACCAGGATTAGTGACCCCACATATATGATCTACAATTTGGAGAAGGGACTTCATGACCAATATCGAACTACTGTTCGTTCCACAATTCATGTTACTCAGAATTATTTATTACTTGTGTGAGCTGCAGTCAAAAGTCAAGTTGCCTCACTAAATAAGACGTTCAAAGTGTGTGATGTAACAAACATAACACACGATGTCCTCGCGCAAATAGGTATTGAGTACTGGAGAAAATGTGAAGAGTATGTCCTTCAAGAAGAAGACACATATTGGCAACGAGATGATTTGCATTTTATCCAGCACTTATCAGTAGTCAATATTTTCGAGTCTTTAGAATACGAATAAATTAGTTGATGTACCAATCTCTGTTGTTCTCACATCGACCAAATTTCTAACAATATCACGGACGTATATCAAAATCACTTGTACTTCATTGTTATGCTTCTCACAACGATTTGTTTGCAGTCACCTTTATTTATGAAATGATCAAATACACATATTCCTCTTCAACATCAATGTCATAAGAAAAACATAAGCCTATTTGATCATCAAAATATCAGCAACCAACCCATCATCAAATTTAAAATCTGCTTTACATAAACTCTGGAAGTAATAATAACTATCTCACATTTCCTGTTAATATTTGTAGTTGGGATACGCCTTTGCATCCACAATTTTGTGTATTACGGTAAACTGTAAAATATGAGTGATATTTTTCTCTGCTTATACAATACTATATAGAAGAAAAACTTTTTGTGTATATTCCAATCTACCTAGAAATTTGTAAAATATGAATTCCCTAGTTCGTTCTGTGCATAAGACTAACTGCGAAATATGGTTGCTATGCATTAGGTAGTTTTCGTGAAAATAGCTCAAGTGAGTAACATGAATTATGGAACGCTCTATATATGAGTAACAACTGATCTCAGAAGAATACTCTCAATATTGACTAATATTGAGATCAATATTGATCAGATATCTCTTTATCTATTGATTTCCTTTGCACTCTGACAATGTTTACTATCAAACTTATTTTTCTTTGAGTGAAGAAAAACTACAAATACAGTTTAACAAAACACGAAAATGAAATGCATGTGCTATACCAGCAATTCAAGAAGCAGCACGGGTGAAAACGAATTTCTTTAACAACCTTCTATTGTAGTTGAGTCGTTCTTGTTTTTGGTTGCTGATCCAGCGGTCCATGGGCTCATGCCCTTTGACCCAATGCCATTGTGTGATATATGCATGTGTTTGTGAGTTGTTGTTTTGTTCCATATAATGTGTTCCATTTATATGGCCCTGGAGGGAGTTCTTGTTTTTAAGCTAAGTAGTTTACCTTTGTTGAAATTATCTTCTCTATCAGTGTGTGCTTTTATTCTTAGTTATTAATATTAATGACATTGGATTCATTAATCTTAGGGATATCTATACTTTTTCCTTGTCATGTTTCGTTTGCGTGTTGTTGTTTTATATGGAATGTGCCATTAATATCATAATATTAATATCCGTCCTTAGAATGCGAGGATAACAATAGTTTCAGACTTGTATTATTTCATCTCGCTAGTGTGCGGTGATAACTAAATAGGACCAATTTTGACATAGAATTCTCTGCCATTTGAGACACATATAGTTAGATTTGAAAATGTGTGCATTTGTTATTCTGTCCTTTCTGACAGCACGTTATCTCTGTGCCTCTGAAATTTGATGCTTCTCAGCGATGCGTATATCTTGGCTGGCGTTGCTGTGCCAGACTGGACTATTCTGAACGACGAATTCTCATGAAATGACGTCGATGCTGAAATTCTTTAGAGAATCTTTGAGAGGGTGCTTAAAGATTTGTTCTGTCCACCAGCCAGTCGTTTCTCTCAAGGTAAAGATAGGTCACATGACAGAAACGTGCCGTCGGGAATGAAGATAACTCTTCATGTACATAGTCGCAGCAAATATTAGGTGGGGCGACCAGTTCCCTTTCCGCCTGTGTTTATCTTCCCCAACCCATGCGTCAGGTACCCATTTCCAGTTGGGTTGACTAGATGGAGCGGTCGTGTCGTATGAGAAATCGCTTCCACGGTTTTTTGTTTAAAGAATTGGGGGGGGGGAAGGTTCGGACGTGGTTTCTAATCTGGCACGCTGTAACACGATGAAAGTAAACAAGCTCACTATCAACTAGGATACCGCGCTTCTCTTTATGCGCTAATCATAAATCAGCTGCTATTTTATGTATATGGCAGGGATGCGCACAAGAATTTAAGACTTCAGTAACAGATGGAAAGACAGAGATTGTGAGAGAGTAACATATTTAATTGGCCGCTTTTGCGTTATTTATGTCGGCAGCCAATGAAAATTACGGGAAATATCAAATAGCTTCACTTTTGAAAAATAAACCGAGTCCACTGGACTATAATTGATGAGGAATGTGGTTTGTCAGTGTTTATATACCGTGGTTTTACATTTCATTGAATTTCTGGGTTCCCCCCCCCCAATGTCTATGGGGATTTTTTTTTGGGTTGATCTCTCAATGACTTGTTTTTTTTCCCATATCTTTCGGTATCCAGTTTGTGCAAATTTTCAATGTTTTGTTTTAGTATGTATTTCATTTTTCTCGCATGTTTATTCTTTCTTTCCTTTAAATTTGTATGCCCTTTTCTATCTTATAACATTCTTAAAATGATGATGTTGTTATTAAGTTAGCTGAACTTCGATCTCTCAATGTGTGTATAGTCATACCTCCTGACATAACAAATTTGCGCTCACGTCCGGGGTTAAAAGCTGCTTACTGCATTAAAAAATGACTCTAATGACTATAATATCCATCACCACCTACAAAACCATTCTTCTTACCTGCATTTCTCTATTTTATTTTCGCCTCCTTTTCTATACCTTGAATTTACCTGTATTTCATGTTTGAATATCCTTCTTTACTCTTCTAAGTATGTCTATTACTATTACTGACCTATGTTTCTGTACATCAAATCTGTCTATCTTTCAATACTTCATGTCGACCTACATAAAGTATGTCTACATTTCTATCTGTTTAACGAGGTGTGTTTACTGTGTCTGTAGTTTACTTTTCCACTTTCGCTAAAATCCATGTGGATGTCTCAAAGACAGAAAAACACACAGAACGTGGGATGTTTACGTCAGGTGAGCAAGAATCGACAAACAGACGTTCTCCATTAGGGCTCCCGTAACGTAAAGTTTACCTGCATTGTGCGTTTACATAAAGGATTGGCATATGCCCCAACGAGTCTGTGGTACAACAGGAAATGTGTTATAAGATCTGACCGTGGCTCTCGACTGTACAGACCTTCGAGCTGAATTGACTTGGACCTTGTTCGTTACGTTTTTGATTATTTATGGACTTTAATTGATCGCTATTTATATAGTTAGAGTTGCACGCTAAAAATAGCCAAGGTCAGCTAATGTATTCACGCAAATCGGAAACTAGTTCATGTTTACGTTTTAGTTGACAGATCTTCTATATCATTGGCAGTCGCGGATCTGACGCTTGTGTTATGCTCAAATTGATCTCTATTCGTACATCTGAAAAGAATCAGTGGTTATGCACACAATGCTAGTGCATATGTAATCAGTCCTTTTCAGCAAGTTTAAAACTAATTGACATCATCAGCTGTGGAGGTCTGAAATTATCAGTTTTGGAACTAGCAAAATATCAGTTGCTGAGCTATGAAGTTGTCAGTTGTAGGGCTCTGAAATTATCAGTTGTGGAACTAACAAAATATATGTTGTAGGACTTTGAAATAAGCAAAATATTAGTTGCTGAGCTCTGACTGAATATATTTACATCTCTTAAATTATTAGCTGTGGTGTTGTCTATACATTGCGTCAACAAATGGAGGGAAGGATCTTGACAAGTTTGACAGTTGTTGACAAGGAGGATGTTGGGAGTTGTTGACAACAACTACACTGATTGTATGCACAAAATAAATTGTTTGAATTTTAAACATTTAATCTAAACAATTTAAGACATTAAAAATATTGTGTTCGTACTTTTATGGCAAAATAAAATTTACGCACGAAAGTTTAATATTCCATTGGACATAATTTCGAGGAAGGTGTGGGGGGGGGCTGAATTCTTGACTTTTAAAATTTTCTGTAGTCTTAATAGTGAACATTTCCGCAGGGACGTTATGATGACCATTTAACATATTTAAATCCATGACCATCCACAACAAGGGTCGGCAACTTGGAAGCATTGATGATTTACCCGGTACCTTTAAGCTATCACATTATTAGACGACCTAACCTAAAAAAAAAGGTTATTTTTTTCTATTTATTTTTTATATTTTATGGCGATTTTTCTATTTTACTCAGCCTCCCGTGTCGTAACTGAAGCCTGGTCTTCTAGTTCAAGTGCAAAGAATGTCTGTCTTTTCATGCAACGTCTTTTTCATAAAGTGGTTGTTTTTCTCGGATACTCCTTGGTATTATCGTTTGGAGCTACGGAGTTACATGATCTGAGTAATACAGAGCAGGCGAGATACTGCTTCGTTGAGAGAGATGTTGTAAATATGGGATAATCCGAATATAGTGAAGTCACTCCTCTACGCATTTTAAACCTTTCAACCTATTGAATAAATTGGAAATAAATCCTTCTTAATGACACATTGACTATTTTAGTAATTGTAATTTGTTTCTGAAATTACACTTTGTATGACAGCCAGTAAAAATCAAAGGAATAGTCAAACGACTCATTTTAAAAGGTTTGATTTGCCATTAGTAATTATATGGCGAGGGCCATGTTTTATCTGTATAGTCCAAAAAATGTATAGAAATTCATATTACTCTAAATGAACTTCCAGCAATTTTTTCTACCAACTGTTATGGTTACGTGGGAAATCCCAAACTAGATTCTTGTATCTCTAGATCCATGGCATTATTGTATGTTCGTTTCTGTTCACAAATGTCCTACGGAAGTTGTTCTCAACCTGGTGGTTACGAGGGCTGTGGTGCTCTCGTAAGGACATGCTCGCGACATGCAAGTTAAAAATGCTCGCGAGCACTAACGATTACATATGGGCGGTGGTCGCCATCTGAAAGACTGAGAACCTCTTTCCTATGAATTTGTGTGATTTCATGAAACTGTTCAAGTGACGCTCTTGAACTTAACGAAATCTAGCCTTAAATTGAGTTTGATAATTCGTGAGATAGTAAAGGGCATGTATTTCGATCCTATTAATAGATCAACTTTATCATCAATAATTGGTGAACTCTGGTAATAACTCTTGGGTTTCTCTTTGGAAATATGCATCACTAACATCCTGGTTAAGTGATAATTATTAGGACATTTCAAATGACATTCTCGCTTTAGACTGTTTCCATTGTCCGATTAGTATCGACTGAAAGCACACCTTCAAGTTGGTTTATATAGGTTGTGTATAAGACGATCACTTTTGGAACTTGTTTAATGCTGAAGAAAGGTTCGGGGAGTAATCTTATATAAGGTAATGCTTAATTTTTGAATAAATTTAACACTCGTAAAAATATTAAAACATGACCGAAATAGACTTGCATGTGCATTTTGGCTTCTTTTGTATTTAGACTCATAATTCTGAACAAATTCACTCATATCCTGCTAAACTAGAATTAGTGTATGAATTTCACTGCAGTTCAATCAACCTCTGTCATGGAAATATCAGTTTTGAACGAGTTAGTTGCAATAGATTTGTGTTCCTTTCGTTCTCAAACTCACACCAGATCTCTCGTGTAACAGGATGTTCGTAATAGATTTCCTGCAGGATGTAGTCCAGAGAAAGAAATACGTTGTGTCGGAGATTTATTTGCAACAATGGTCCGGAACATACACTTCGGCGGCAATCATTGCATTGAATATGTTTATGTAGTAAGCTAAAATTATATTGAATTATATTACACTAAAAATATTTTGTTCTATCTACATTTACCCTATTAAAATCCGTTTTAAATGTATCGGTTCCGGAGTCACTGTGTTTCTATAAAATAGAGTCATTAGTCACTTGCTTCTATACAATTATTTCAGGACATCGTTTGGGAACCTGTGATATAGAACTATAACACACACAAAAAAATTTCTTACCCTAATACGGGCACAATATCAAGGAAATGTACATAAACAGGAATTAAAAGCAATATTTTGCTTTCTGGCAGCATTACCGTGAAGTGTATGCACAGACACAGACATGAGGGTAAACATTCACCGTTTAAATCTTCACTTGATATTCTGTCATACGGTCTTTCTCATTTTGCGAAACACTTTCAGATATTCTGACACATTTGCCCACAATCCGTCACACTCAAACGCAATTGAATTTATTTGATAGCTCTGTGACACTAACATATATATATGCTCTGTTATATAAGAAATCTCTGGAAATTACGAACGCTTAAATTATTGTTTATGTTCAGAAACAAGTAGTGGGGGTGGTCGATTCACCAGATCTATTTTTCATACCATAATTCTATTAACTCTCAGTGGAATGATCATGAAGCCTCATACTCAGAGGGTGTATATGTGTACATGTAGAATGAATGTTTCTCCATTTTGTATGCAGGAAATCAATCACATCAAGACATCTTACGATTTCAGTGATGTTTCGACCATTGATAATTTCTGACCACACAGTCGAAATGACAACATTGCTTCAATTCAATGTGACCTACCTTTCTTTGGGAGCCGCGTTAGCGCAGTGGTTAGCGCACTGGCTTCGCATATGAGTGGTCCTGGGTTCATTCCCCAGCTGAGGCGGAAATGTTTTCAGATCGCAACGGCTCCCAGGTCGACCCAGCCTTAAATGGGTACCGGATTAATCCGGGAAGTAAAGACTGCGAGGGAGAAGAGATGGCTACCGCCCTCATTTGCAGAGCCTGTGAAATGTGAGATCGCTAACATCTGACACCCCTACGGCATTAATAAATGATATGGGTTACTTTACTTTACCTTTCTTTAAGAACTCAACAATATAACACATCGCACATATATGCCTCATTAGACTGTCTCTTTATCCCTATCTCTTTCTTTCTCTCTTTTTATATCAGGGTAGATTGCTCAATCCCTCATACATTAGACTACCCAATAACTAAGAGAAAAATATGTACACGAGCGTTTTCACATTTAGTGTACATTCTGAGTCGTCGCTATCTGGTATGATTGTATTCCCTTTCATTGATACCCCATCATTCATCGGAAATGGTAGCATCTATACACTACACAATATTATTAGAATTGATAACACCATGTCATGTAATACTAATAGTAATAATAATAATAATAATAATAATAGTAATAAAAATACAAATAATAAATAATAATAATAATAATAATAATAATAATAATAGAAATAATAATTAATAATAATAATAATAGAAATAATAATTAATAATAATAAAAATAATAATAATAATAATAATAATAATAATAATAACAACAGCAGCAGCAGCAACAACAATAATAATAATATGGGGAATATATGTGTATGTAGAATACATACTCCTCCATTTTGTATGCGGCACCCAATCACATCAAAACTTCCAACAACATCAGTGATATCAATGTTGGTCACTTCTGACCACACAATCGATATGACAACAATGTGATCAAGTATATGAAATGGAGGATCATGTCTATCTACATAAACCTGTGATATAATCTAATGGAGTCATCAGTTATAAATGTCACCCCTACGTTGAAATCCCAGTACTTTTCCAAAAATCGAAACGTAAGAGATAATGTCTGAACTGTCGTCTTTTACGTATAGCGACAAATCTGACTATATTTATTTTTCTACTATGTTTAGAATATATCTTTTCCATTTTTTGTATCACATTGGGATGATGCAAGGATCTCTAGATACAAGGATTACCAAGGGATTTGCCCAATTGCCATAACAGTTGGTTGTAAACACAAACAGGAGATCCCTTGCAGTAAATGTATTTTCTACCTATGGATGTTCGTCCATCACAAGTGATGATGACCATTCTCTACATCCACTTTTAAAAATTCAGTTAGAGTTATGACCATGCGTAATAGTTCGTAGATGGCTAATGAGCTATATTCGATCTGTAAATGTTATTGGACAGATGGAACATGCAATGACCACTGTAGGCGGATTTTGGTCTATCCGTGGCTTTCTAACTGCTCTCTCTTTTGGGCTGCAGCATTTCTCCTCTTTTCACAAGATGATGCGCTCTTTTTTACTGTAGAACGCCATGTAGATCTATTTTATGCACGTTCTTTCCATGTATCTTGGAATCTACCTATACTGGTGAATATTGTATCAATGATGTTATAACTAGTTTGATAGGCTTTCACCCTTCAGCTCAACGGTGTATATATAAAATTCGGATTATAAGAACTCCCATTTAATGTTTATATACCACCAACTGTTATCGTGACATAGCAAATTAATATTTCCTTGTATTTAGGGATCCATGGAAGTTGCTACTCGGAGTGGTCCACACCCAAGCACCACCTACCGTGCGTGATGCCACTGTCTTCTACATGCGTCATATAAGTGGGCAGACGTCAATTCTATTCCATTTTTAATGTATTTTATTTCTTCAAGCTAATATCCTGATCAAACAGCATTTCTGGTGTCGCTTTTTGTGTATGTCGTCTAGTGGTTTGATTATTCAGACATCATTAATTTTAAACCAAACACAGACAGATCTGTTGGCTTTGGGCGCCATCTGAGACCTAATGAGTTATGGGTGGTCTTGTGATGACGAGCCAGCAACATGACATCAATACTCCATCAGTGGCTGCGTTCATTTTCAATCATATTTAATATTAATGTAGTCATATTCATGTAAGCAGCATTTGAAAACTTGAGAAAGAGAGACAGAGTTAAAGGTATAGAGAAAAAGAGTGAGATAAAGATAGGGAGAGGAGAGAGAGACAGACAGACAAGCAGACAATATGCCTACAAGCACATAGAAGGCGAATGCTTAAATTTGTAATCATTGAAAATCCTATTTGTTTTCCACATACACACAAATCCATTCTCACCTATCTTTTTCCCTCCTCATCATGTTTGGCTATTCCAAATTACTTTAAGAGATCGTTTGATGTCTTTGTGATGCATGTTGTTTTGGTAGCTGTCTAAATTACATCAACAGTTAGAGGGAAGAGAAGCGTGTCAGACAAAAGTTGACGTCAACAAAACATTTTTATATACCAATTACATTGGTTGTATTTCAATCATGTTTTGAAAAAAAAAAAAAAAATATTTTAGTGTTTTGGTAAATGCTGATTAAAGGTACAACATTTTTGACTGTTTATTGACAGGGAAAGGGGATAGGTAAAATTTGTCAACGATTGTTGTCATCATTTATGGACAGTCCCCCTTACACACATTGTGCCTTCTACATCGTATTAGCTCTGAGATGAGCAATATTTGTTTGGTCAACGAACGGACCGTATTGACAATGTTTTTGTCTGAGATGAGACCAACAAGCTGTTATTTTAGTCACTGTGCTTCAAGTAATATTTTCTGAATTTATCATGTAGAGCATATCAATCTACACGTATAAAACTTCATCTTTTGTTGAATTGTTTGCCGTCACAAATATATCGTATCGCCAGTACAATGTGAACGACTGAATTTCGAACCACGAGCAAATTCGACCTAGTTGTGTTTGTGAGATCGGCCTATTGTTTATTTTACCACAGAGCCGATATTGTATATATTCATTTATTCTTAGAAATAATGTTACAAATGTAATTTATTGGCTTGATTATGCCCAATAATTGGAAGATGTTCAATTGTGTAAGACTAAGCAGTTATTATGTGATATTTGTTTTGTTTCTTTTTTTTAATGAAATTCATTGTTGGTTAGTCTTGTTGAATTTACAAGGTCTAAAAATAATCCGCATTATATGTTACACCAAACAGACCAGAGCAATTCAATATTAGTATATGCTCCATGATTCTTGTTTGGAACCCGTACCCCTGATGTGATTATTGTTGACAACGTTTGTCAGTTTGTTTTTATTTATCATTTATTAATTTTAATACGCATTTATTTAGGGTTAGGTTAGGGTTAGTTATGTAAATAAAACCTCACCTAACTCAAACCCTAAGGTAAAGTTATGTCCTATGGCATCAACCTTGCTTTCGGGGATGAAGATAACTCTTCATGTACTAACTATTAGGTGGGGTGGCCAGTTCCCTTCCTTGCTGTCTTTACCTCCACTAACTCATGCGTCAGGTACTCATTTACAGATGAGTCGACTGGAGGAGTGGTCGTGTCAAGCAAGAAATCACAACCCGGGGTTTTTTTTGCACGGACGTGGTTTTGAACCTGGCACGGTGTGACCCAGTGATAGAAAGCAAGCTCACTATCAACTAGGCTTTCTCTCAAACCCTAAGTCTAACCCTAAACAAATTAATAGTTAAATTAATGATTGATAAATATCAAGTGACAAACATTGATACGGGAAATAATCAAGTTAATCATCACATCGGGGACACAGGTTCCAAACAAGAACCAGCCCTATTACTGTAAACTAATTCTTAATTCTATATTTTTTATTGTAGCAGAGCAATGGCACTACACTATTTCCAGCTGGATGTAGTCCATATTATTGACATACGTTGTGCCTCCGTTTTATTTGCACTAGTGTCCCGACACATCCATTTTTGGTTTAATTGCTGTAAACAATAATAATAATAATAATTAATTGATACACTTGTACAGCATGTTTCTTTTCAATTAGTGTTGAATTCTTAAACACAGCATCTACACCCAGTAGTGTTGCAAGTATAACATGAACTATGCGAATTTTTTTGTTACTCAAACTTCGAGCAACTCACAGGGAGTTCTGTTTGTGTATTTTTTCACTAATCCCTACTACATCGATACTATATGTCTGTGTGATGTATGGTGTATGTTGTGCGTAACTTTCAATAAGTTAACATATGGGAGACGGCAAAGAAGACATGGCTAGTATCCTTGAAGTAATCTGAAGTAATGTATTATGTTGGTTAGAAACCATATCGGTATATATATATATTTATATATATATTTATATTCTCTGGAGACTGGAAATTCATTGTAAGAATCTGCTAATGTATTGTCTCACTATGTCACTAATGTTTAACATAAAATGTCAATAAAGAACCTGAATCACATAGTTATCTCTGGGGAAACGTTTGGTTATTTATTGTGCCTTCCAGTCTGGAATATAAAGCGTGCTGGTGGGCAAATAATATAATAAAAAATAATCATGAAAAGAGAATCTGGAGAAAAGCGAAAAAAAGATATGTTGAAAGATGTTATGAAAGCATTGGATTAACCTTGAGGATTAGAGATATCAGGGGAAATGCTGGGAATTGATGTTTTGGAGATTAAAAAAATCAAGGTTGTGATCGGGAATAGTTTTCTGTGTTTGTTCCTCGTTGGATCTCTCTTATAGAAGGAGAAGGCCAAACTCGATTACCAGCATGATCTATTCCAGTGAATGGTGATGCGCTGGGTCGTGATTATATTCTCCCAGCTGACCCGATATATCCGACTTATATGTATTAAAAGTTATATGTATAAATTCGATGCTTTACTAATTCCACTATACACATTTACAGCAAAATACATAGTAAAGTAGATGTTGCGATATATAAACAGTTATATTGCTGAAAATATGGAAACTGCTAGGAGAGAAATTTGCAAATGTGTGACCATATTTCCTGGTGTCCGCTGTGCACTCATCCTTACGAAATTGTTGACCACCACCTTTTTTAATACCCAGCGCTGAAAGATATTACAAGAATATTTTTCCTCCAAAGCCAGATAGATTTAACATCATATATGGACCAAAACAGTAGCTCACAAATTCATGCATGTACTACAAAATGACATTAGGTCTAAAGGCATCAGCCCACGGACCGATGGATCAGCAACCAAGCAATTCCACTAAACTGTGAATGTATGTAGTCATATCACTAGTAGACCTGCCTGTGCACTGAAACATGTTCACCAGCTCACTCTCACAGAGCACTAATCGCTTCTGTTGCCCATTCGAATAATGCCCTGCTCTTTATTGCTTGACGTTTTTACCCTTATCTGGGTAATCATGGATCTGACCACTGACACCCTATGTGAATATACATATAAGAGAGAAAAATGAACAAATCCATCTAGATGTAAAGATAGATTTGATATAGATTATAAAGTGTTACAGCTAATGAAAAACATAGAATAAGATGGTTTCGTAGTTGATGACCGCGGTATATTTATTGAAGCAATTTGTATCATTGTATGTCTCCTCCGGCAGAACAGGAAAACGTGTATGCACTGAATGTTGTTATACATTGTAGGAATGATGTGTCAAAATTTGACATTTGGTATCGTGAGCGTTGACATGTTATAATAGCTTTTGATTAACCCTAGATGCTTAGTGACGTCTCTCTTACACATAGAAGACCTACGAACAGAATCACATAAACCTTCTCACGACATGTTTTGGATTATTTTCATGGAATTCGGTTGTCGGTGTTGACAGGCACCATAAAGTAATATACAAAGTAACCAGCATAAATCACGGAAATAATTAAAGTCATCATGTATGAATTCGTGTTATGATTCTGCTTGTTCGTCTTCTATTTTGAGGACAATAGTTCAGGTTTGGACCTTAGAAAAAAAGAAATATTTTAAACAACACGCCGTTACACGATTTATTCCTTTCCTCTTTATTGTTATTATCTTGTCTTCTCAAACTCCTGCACATTAGCAGGGTATAGTCTGTAGACTACGTTTACACAGATTTATTTTTTGACATCTACACAGAGAAAATTTGTAAAAAATATAGAAGGAATACCAGCACAGCTCAACAGAATAAGAAAATAATAAATAATCTACGATATGCGAGTGACACAGTCCTCTTAGCAGAAAGCTAATAGGAGCTACAATGACTAATATATCACGTCAACAAATCAAGCAATTGGCATCCAAAATTAACCCAAAAAAACAAGACAATCCGCGAAATCAAATTGGAATAAACACTAAATTTAAATACACGGAGAGATACTGAAATAAGTATACCATTACCAATATCTTGGAAACATAATCACAAATTATGGTAGACGTGAAACAGAGGATAAAAGAAAAATCAAATAGCGAAAAGTGCGTTCAATGACATGAGGAAACTATTAACATATAATAAAATCACGAACGACAAATGAAAATTATAAAATGTTACATCTCTACGCTGCTGCTTGTAAATCACAAGTAATGAATATATAAACTTGTTATATACACTTTGTGACATTCAGTTTGAGTTTGAGTTACATCCTTTACAGTGACATCATAGATGGTTAATAAGTCCTAATTGTGCCCCAAATATCTTTGTATACGTTGATATGGTATGATGTTTTAGATGTCGTTTGATTTGCAGATCTCCTTCTAACAAGTCTAGCGTATCCGCTGTTGAACTGCTGAAATTGATTTTTCTTTCCCCACAGGTTGCGGCGCCTTGTTTTTTAATGTAGAGCTCATGTAGCTCTGCTCAGCGTCTTCCCTTGTAGCTTGTAGCATGGTTTATTTCAAAGGTTTTAACACTCCAAATAGCTCACAAACATGGATAATGAATACAAAATTAGAAGACATAATTAATGCATTAGATGTGTGAATATTTTAGAAGAATATGGAAAACTTCATGGAAATAGACAAAAAAAGAACATTGTCTGACAATAATTCGTATGAAAATTGAAATATTAAAGGAAACAAAAAAGACAAACAAATAAAATATTATGGACATATTAAAGGACATAACACTTTGTTTAAGGCCTTACTTGAAGGTCGTCTAAAATGGGCGGCAAGCAAGAGGTAGGCAGAGATGCAAGTGGAAGGGAAACATCACGAGGTGAAAAGGATTAATTCTATCAGAGCACACCACCAAAACAAATCCATTGCAGCCAACCTCCGTTTCTGAGATGGCACTCGATGATGAAGATGACTCTGTAAATAGTAATGCATTGTCATGGTCTAGAGTTTTACTGAAATATCCGCGACTTTCAGTCTAACACATCTAACCAGTATAGTTACCCTTGATTCTTTATGCAATGAGATAGTCAACCTCAAATCTCCTTAGTCTCATTTTAGAACATACATAGTAGGTAGCGGTGATGTTATTCTTGGCTCCTCTTTCAGACCCCGGCAGAACACAGATGTCATTCTAATGATCATTTGTCTACATATCTCATGTGTATCCATGTGTTAATGAGCGCAGCATATATCTCAGAACTAGACATACTATTCGCGAAACAAAGCACATAATTGTGTACTTTATTCTAAATGTAACTATATATCTACAAAATGCCATAAAGTCAGCACATGATGGCTGTAGCACAAGCAGTAACTCATTTCAAAGATGTAAATTGTAGAAATAAATTTTATCAGAAAAAGATCAATTAATATATCATTATGTATCAATTATACGGTATGTTTTTCTTCTGCGATCCGTGTCATATACACAGCAGTCTTTACAGGTAGGTGGGCTAATTCCATGAATTCAGTTGTCAACGGAGGTCCTTGGAGGCTTCCCACGGCTTTACGTCCAGTTTTGTCTCTTGGGGGCCATATTTTAGTGGCTAAAGGTGGACGTGCCTGCATGATTTGTTTTGGAGGCTGGAGACCCTTTTGACATGGATATTGGTTAATTTTTGTAAACTTTATTTTGTGGAGATATGCTTGTATTTTAGTGTCCTGTGTGGAACGAGAAGATGACAGTATGCTGTGATATATACAGCTTTAGGATAGTACCTTGTGGAAAGTTGATGCATGTTTCCTGACTCCTTGTGTGTTTGTATTTTATTTTTTTGGGAACAAATATTTGCTTACTTCCGTAATACACTGTGATGAAATTATTACTTTTGTGTACCCCATTATTTCCAGTCTGTATCACATGCCTCATTCTCTGCAATTACAGATTGTGCAGAATCCACTGAGGCACCACTATGTTGTTAGTAGATAGTTCATTTAAACATTCGAAGGTTTTTGTTTTTAGAAGATATGTTCATTTTGAATGGTCTGGAGAACTGGTGCACATAAATACTATGTTTGCTCCTGTGAGTCTCTGTTCTTGTAGTACCTTTGATGCTTCTAACATTGATTGTATCTATGTCCTGTATTTTTAAAATAATCTAATATCAGCAATTTGTAATTCTTTTCTTGAGGTATTTGAAAAAGTATTTGTATCCCAGCTCCAACCTCCTTTACTGATTCCTTTGATGATTCATCTGTAAAGATATCTATTCACTATGTGATGGACGATCACGAGCAAGTGTTTTTGCTATTAGAGCAGTAGGAGTTTTCATAGTTCTGTTCTTAATGCCTAAGAGTGTACGTTTTAGTATATGTGGGTGAGGTCTGTGTAGTATATGCGGGTGTGATGTGTGTGTCTAGCTGTTTCCATTCCTCAGGGTAGTTGGTGATTACTTATTCATTGGCTTTAGTCTTTTCATGCCGTATTTTGTTAGCTCATTTATATTGTTATTCATGGTGTGGTGTTGTAAAAACATGAATGTTTCTGTCATTATGGGGTTTCACATTTCTGCGGTCTGTTAGATTGTGAAATCCTGATGTGACCTCCGTTTGAGTGTATCCATTTTTACACGATATGTCAGTAACCTTTGGTTGACAGACATTCTTTTACGCCCACAGTAGCGATCATTTCAGGCAACGACGTATTTCATACACAGTGCATTTATTCATGATGAAAAGGAATCATTACACTCATTAATTTCATTTGTCAGCGTTGTCTCTCGTAAGGAGTTGAAAATGTTCGCGCGATCCATTGCTCTATCGCTGGACACCGTAGCAGTTCAAGTCAGCCATTGTGCTCTCTTGTTGCATTGAACACCCACTTGACCATGCACGAATTTGACTGTGATACATTCTAATTTCGACCTCTCAACTGTCTCAAGCCACTGTTCTCTAATGCAATTGAGACGTACTCTTTGTAGATGTAAATGTATTATTTCATCTGTAGATGTAAAAAATTGTTCGCATTTGAAGAACTGGAGAGAGGGGAAAATGTAGGTTGTTGTGAGATTCTCTACTTGACTCTCAGATATAGACGTTTTATACGGCTTGACCATGTATAAAGTTGTTGAATGTACTAAATCTAATGATAACAGCTTTACTTGTGTTGCAAACCGATTCGGTGCTGCGAGAACAGACCTGGTTCAATTCCCGTCAGCTGTAAGCATTATTTTCATTTATCCTCATGCTTCCTACTTGAATTTACTTCTAAAGCTAACAGCGCAGATATCGTAGCAATCTGTAAACCATGACACAACGTATTCCATTATCCGGACTACATCCTGCTTGAGAACAAAAGCAGAAGAAGAAGATGCATATAAGTCAGATGAATTGATTACTACACAAAGATCTGCAAACGCAACACAATATGCATTATATAATAAGTCTTTCCTATTCCTACGAGCGTGGATCTATTTCGTATTTTTTTTAAAAACATTTCATTGAATACATACAACTGTTTCATAGCAGGCAGTCGTGCTTGGGATGTAAATCTTCTTAACGGACAGCACCCCAATAGGCTCAAGCGAAGCTTGGTGCCAGGCTATAACTGAATTTTCGTGTCCCGACAGAAACATTCACGTTTGGTTTGACGTGGATGTCTTCCCGTTATTACAACTGCCTTTCTAAATTTGTGATTTATGTTGACACATACAAAATGAAATGAATGGCATTGGTGTTTATGGCGAGTTCAAATACAGTTTTGCTATAAAACTGAGTCTATTTTGATGATTTTGAATGAAGTCCATTTTGGTTACACCAGTATCATGAGAAAGGGAGGTTTGAATCCACACAATCTTGTCATCATTTCATATATTGTTTCTATTTTGAACTCCATAGCCCACAATGAAAATTACATAGTCTCATTTTAATAAAAGTTGCCTCACGCAACTACTGGTATATATAAAATATGTACAGAGCTCAATTAATGATATAGTCATAGATCGATATCTCTTACATGTAATTTTGCAGTCATCGGTTATCACCGACCATTCGTTGAATTTTCTGAATCAATGTTGAAGCGATCAGGAAAATTAATATATGTTTGGTTTATTTTTCCAGCACGTGGCGGTTATTAATGATGGTGATTCCTGTATATTTCGCCCGTTGTATACACACCTTTGTTTGACTTTTTAATGTTTTTCCATCCCTTTTTTTCTCTTTCTTCTTTACTTGTGGGTAATACTAAATTATATTTCAAAATAGCGTATCTTCAAGTCTTTTATTCTCATTTATACAATTGTCATTATCATTTTTTATCATAGTCCATCCATTAAAAGCACCAGATTGTCTATCTGTGTAAGTGCTCGGACACAGCCTTAACACTGAGAATAATTGGCCTTAAGAAAAATATACAATAACTATTTTTGAAAGAATATGGCCTATTCTGTTTCATTTCTGTTTTTCTTTTTCTAATGTTCCATTAAAAACGACTGTTTACTTTCTTTCCTCATGAAATACGAATGTTCATTTCGATCCTAATAAACTACGACGGTTCATATTTCATAGATATTAAATAGAATTAAGTTCATTTTTAATATCTATGAAATATGAACATAATGGAAAAATGAACTTCCCAACACATCTCATATCGCTCATTAAAATTCTTTATCAGGAGCAACAGGCTTCTGTTGACAGGAGGGAGAAACATATCATTGGTTTGAGGTCCTAAAAGGAGTCAGACATGGATGCATCCTTTCACTACATCTGTCCAACATATATAAAGAAAACATCATGCCTCATGCACGGGTAGACCCACAATACGAACAGTTTCAAGCCATAAATATCCGAGGACATGGGATTCTAGAAATTAGGCATGCAGATATGTCGCCACCCTAATATCAAGAGCCCCCCCCCCGCCCGAACACATTAGCATGTCCATTAAACATTACAACGAGGCACGCAATCTTTTCCGCAATGCAAAAATAATGCATATCAACATAAATAAACGCATGCCTACAATATTGATAAGGAACAACTAGAAAATGGCAGCAACTTTGAATATGTCGGGTCAACCATCAGCACCACATGAAATTGTTCTGCAGAAATCAGAACGAGATTAGCAATGGCACTACAAAAACATGACAGATGAAAGATATATTGCAAGGGGCAAATAAGAAAACATAGTTACAACTATTAAGAAGCTATATTTTCCGGTGGCAGCATATGATTGTGAGACTATGTGCAATGACAATAAAAGAGAAAATATCGGTATTCGAAATGAAATGTGATAGAAAGGTCCTAAGAATTTCATGGACTGAAAGACGAACCACCGCATGCATCCGCACAGATCTGAAAATATAAATAACTGCATCCTCAAAAACTATCAAACAGAGTAAGCTAACATATTTTAGACATATAAACAGGCAAAATTGTGTAGAAAGATTAATTGTTGGTGGGGAGAAAGAGGATACTTCCAGTAAATAGATCAAGAGACAGATGGACACAGGATATCGAAGACCTTTCAAAAATGACATTGAATGAGGCTGGGAAGCGTGCACTGAACCGAGAAGCTTATAGTGAGGACAACGTTCTGTAAAGGTCACGTCACAAAGATGATGAAGATGATGATATGCGATTTTTCACTTTCTAATTTATTAAATGCGACTATTCACTTTTAGCTGCCATGAACAACCAGTGTTTTATTTTTCTAACCAATGAAATACTACTGCTCATTTCTTACGTCAAGAAAATCTGAGAAATTTTAATTTTCTAGTGAAAATACCGCCTTTGACGTTCTACCCTCATGGAAACTTCTGACTTTATACTTCCGTGAAATACGACTGTTCCCTATATATCATCAGGAATTACAAGTGTTCACTTTCGATCTTCATGAAATACAACTGTTCACTTTAGATCCTTATGACAATCTACTTTTCCTTCATTTTGTTCACATTTTAGTTTCTAAATCTGCGTGCACACATCCATAGACTACATCGTACTTGAGTTTATTCCAGTTACAGTGTATTGTAATTTATTTTATTAATTGTATTACCAGATACATTCATTTCAATCTTCATGTTTTTCTTTCATGGTCAGTGAGAGTTCTATTATTGTAATTCCTTTCCATTTGAGCGCCTCCCTAAACGTTCAAATCAGCATGACAATATGAAGGCTGAATCTTTGTGTACAACGAGGATTTGTTTGGTGTAATTTAATTTGTGTTTGACAGGATGAGCGGTTTATACGGTCTGTTGCATGTCTCACACCTGTGAAATGAAGTGGGACGATTTATGAGGGATTTATCTTTCCTTTCACTTCAATGTCAAATACAGGACATCTATAAAGTTGTTATGCAGTGAATTTGAAATGAAATATATGTGATCGATATGACGTCACTGTGTATGTCCAATCACAGTGTGACTCATCATATTGCTGTTAGCTGTAGAGTTAACTTTTATTCCCTGACCAAGAAATAACTTTGTTGTGCTACAAGCGACCTCACCCAATACGCGATTGACATGAGCAGTAGAGTTTAATTTATAAATGTTGTAGCATCAATGTCGTCACACAAATCTACACTAAATGCCCCAATCTATGTGATCTAGTGACACCAGCAATGTAAATGAATGATCAGTGGCTTCTTTATAGACAACCTGTAAGTAAAAAAGTAAAGTAACTCATAGCATTTATTAATGCCATAGGGTTGTGAGATGCTAGCGATCTCACATTTCAGTGGCTCTGCAAATAGCCATCTCCTCTCCCTCGCAGTCTTTACTTCCCGGATTAATGCGGTACCCATTTAAGGCTGGGTCGACCCATGAGCCGTTGCGATCTGAGAAACATTTTCCACCTCAACTTGGGAATTAACCCAGGACCACTCATATGCGAAACCAGTGTGAAAACCACTACGCTACGCGGCTCCCTTAAGGTATAGACACCATGTACACACATTTCTTTTCGGAATATATTATAATACTGGTGAATAGTGATACAGTGCATGATCACACTAACATCAAACTAAATCTGATAAGCAGATTCTAGTGTAGAAATTATAAGTTTGATGGCAAGTTTGATGTGGTATGAAAAAAGTGAAATCGGGATATTAGTTAAGGTACATATTAACTTGTACAAATCACTATTATTATATATTCTTTGTTAAGGGTGTGAGAGCTGAACACTAACTGCAGATTAAAGCATAATTCAGGCGTTTAAATAGACGTGCTGCAAACGATTGTTACACGTGTGTCTCACCAAACATAAGCCTACTAAAGCATTTGTCCGAGACAAAATAGTCTAGCTTTCAGGGACGTATGAAGCATTGATGAAAAGTATGAAGCACTGGTGGAAAATATGGGGCACTGATAGAAAGTATTAGTGACTGATAAGTATGAAGCACTGATGGAAAAGTATGATGCACTGATGGAAAAGTATGATGCACTGATGGGAAAGTAAGAAGCACTGATGGGAAAGTATGAAGCACTGATGGAAAAGTATGATGCACTGATGGAAAAGTATGAAGCACTGATGGGAAAGTAAGAAGCACTGATGGGAAAGTATGAAGCACTGATGGGAAAGTATGAAGCACTGATGGAAAAGTATGAAGCACTGATGGGAAAGTATGAAGCACTGATGGGAAAGTATGAAGCACTGATGGGAAAGTATGAAGCACTGATGGGAAAGTATGAAGCACTGATGGGAAAGTAAGAAGCACTGATGGAAAAGTATGAAGCACTGATGGGAAAGTATGAAGCACTGATGGGAAAGTATGAAGCACTGATGGGAAAGTATGAAGCACTGATGGGAAAGTATGAAGCACTGATGGGAAAGTATGAAGCACTGATGAAAAGTATGAAGCACTGATGAAAAGTATGAAGCACTGATGGAAAAGTAAGAAGCACTGATGGAAAAGTATGAAGCACTGATGGGAAAGTATGAAGCACTGATGGGAAAGTATGAAGCACTGATGGGAAAGTATGAAGCACTGATGGGAAAGTATGAAGCACTGATGGGAAAGTATGAAGAACTGATGGGAAAGTATGAAGCACTGATGGGAAAGTATGAAGAACTGATGGGAAAGTATGAAGCACTGATGGGAAAGTATTAAGCACTGATGGGAAAGTGTGAAGCACTGATGGGAAAGTAAGAAGCACTGATGGGAAAGTATGAAGCACTGATGGGAAAGTATGAAGAACTGATGGGAAAGTATGAAGCACTGATGGGAAAGTGTGAAGCACTGATGGGAAAGTATTAAGCACTGATGGGAAAGTGTGAAGCACTGATGGGAAAGTATGAAGCACTGATGGGAAAGTGTGAAGCACTGATGGGAAAGTATGAAGCACTGATGGGAAAGTGTGAAGCACTGATGGGAAAGTATGAAGCACTGATGGGAAAGTGTGAAGCACTGATGGAAAAGTATGAAGCACTGATTGGAAAGTGTGAAGCACTGATAGAAAAGTATGAAGCACTGATGAGAAAAATGAAGCACTGATGGGAAAGTGTGAAGCACTGATGGAAGAGTATGAAGCACTGATGGGAAAGTGTGAAGCACTGATGGAAAAGTGTGAAGCACTGATGAGAAAAATGAAGCACTGATGAGAAGTATGAATCACTGATGCCAATGGTGAAACAGCGTAAGCTTGTGTTTTTTTAAAAATGTAACGAGATATTCACTTTAAAAGAGTATCCTCCTTGGAACAGTTAAGAGTGGAAAAGAAGAGAGAACACAAAATATCTTGCGTTGATACCATCAAGAAGTAACCACTGGCGTGAGTTTTCCAAATCGTTTGTTTGGCGCTTTCCTATGGCTCAAGATAAGTATGTCTGACAGTCTTTCTGTGCTGAAGGCTCCAATGTGTCACTGCTAAATCGAGTGTTATGTTTTATTATTAGTATGTCGGATGACTGAAAAACGCGCATAAATAGCAACGGAATTGTAGCAAAAATAGCATCCCAAACAATGAAGAAGATCGTGTGAACCTTCATCTTCTGCGTTCATTCTTAAACGTCTCCAGAAGAGCAGAGTGTAGTACAGAGAGAGAGAGAGAGAGAGAGAGGAATGCGTTGCTTCATGGTTTAAAGGTTAACGGCGATATCTGCCTTATTGACATTACAATCCGACTTCTACGTGGTCTATGGGGCACTTTGATCTTCTATGGGATGGGACAGCCAGCGCCATCTACCAATCTCCTTAATAACCTCTTACAATATACCTGGCAGATAACAGTGTTGCTATTGTTTGCTCCCATTTCGGGCCTAAAAAACACGAGCGTAGGCATGATACGTCCACATACTTAACAACTAAATCCAGTATTAGGATGGAAGGATATTATTTCTTCCCTATATTAACCACGTTTGTCTCCGTATAAGATTCGTTGTACTGTTGTCTTTCGTTTGTCCTGATGAAGGCTTTTTAGTCGAAACGTCTGTCTCTGTATCTCGTTGTTAGGTTGTGTTACGTTTCATTTTGGTAACACATCTACCTATTTTTGTTTATCTTGATATTTGCCCTGTGTTACTCCAGCCACTTACATCCTGTGTAAGGTTTTTACCCTACTCTGGAACATTTATCCTTTGAGGAATTCAGTACTGAATGTACTAGTTACTAGTAGAACTGAACGCTTGAGCGGCAGATTGAGAAGCCTGGCCAACCAGCTTGTTTGCAGGGGAACCATCAGTATGCATACGCTTCTTTTCTCAACCAGTGCTTAAAATATAATGAGTAAGTATCGATGATACACTCTCTATTGTTCCTAATTCATGAACATCGAAGCAAACAATATTATTAGTATATACTAAATTATTGTACACTTCTCTTTGACCGTTAAAGTAATAATATTCTACAAGGCGAATAGTGTTTTTCTTGCTATCTCGCTACGTTTTAATCTTCTGTGTAAGCTCTTACTCATGTGTCACCTTAAACATATTTGAAGAAAGCAGCTGTCCACCAGTGGTCCTTAACGTCAGTGTTCTTGCCCCAGAATAGTATCATTGCCTGCGACACAAGTTTTAATGAGTTTTGTAATCGCTCTCTTAATCTAACTTCAAGTCTGCCTTCTCGATCGTTCTTTTATCATGGCATCGTTTGTTTACACGTATATATAGGAGAGAGAGAGAGAGAGAAAGAGAGAGAGAGGGAGACATAATTCCCACCTGGTCTCGTTAATTTCATTTGTGAGAAATCGATTATTAGTTGTCTGTTAAGTTCATTTGTTAGAAGTGTCATAAACATCTGAGCCATTCTGTGTTTTAGGATTTGAGTTACGCATGAATTTGTGTAACCTCTTATTTAATTAATTAAAATGTTTGTGTAAATGGTGTGAGGTGTTACTCGTGAAGAATCTGTAACTGGCTCAGTGCCGTGAAGAATCTTCCGTAAAAAAGGAGGTGGGGCGAGGTGGTGCGAGGTGGTGTCCCCGAAACAAGGCAATTCCTTCTAAAAAATGTTTGCTGACCTACTATGGGAAAACCATTTTTTTTAAAGGGTTGGAGAACTGGCTTTTGATTTGCTACTTAGTATTAAATGTCATATTCTGATTTGCTACTAAGTATTAAATGTCATATTCTGATTTGCTACTTAGTATTAAATGTCATATTCTTATTTGCTACTTAGTATTAAATGTCATATTCTGATTTGCTACTTAGTATTAAATGTCATATTCTGATTTGCTACTTAGTATTAAATGTCATATTCTGATTTGCTACTTGGTATTAAATGTCATATTCTGATTTGCTACTTGGTATTAAATGTCATATTCTTATTTGCTACTTAGTATTAAATGTCATATTCTGATTTGCTACTTAGTATTAAATGTCATATTCTGATTTGCTACTTAGTATTAAATGTCATATTCTGATTTGCTACTTAGTATTAAATGTCATATTCTGATTTGCTACTTAGTATTAAATGTCATATTCTGATTTGCTACTAAGTATTAAATGTCATATTCTGATTTTCTACTTAGTATTAAATGTCATATTCTGATTTGCTACTTAGTATTAAATGTCATATTCTGATTTGCTACTAAGTATTGAATGTCATATTCTGATTTGCTACTAAGTATTGAATGTCATATTCTGATTTGCTACTTAGTATTAAATGTCATATTCTGATTTGCTACTTAGTATTAAATGTCATATTCTGATTTGCTACTTGGTATTAAATGTCATATTCTGATTTGCTACTTGGTATTAAATGTCATATTCTTATTTGCTACTTAGTATTAAATGGCATATTCTGATTTGCTACTTAGTATTAAATGTCATATTCTGATTTGCTACTTAGTATTAAATGTCATATTCTGAATTCTCATTCGAAAGCTAGCCATTCCCTTATCTAAAGGCATGAAATGGTTTACGTTATTGGTTGGAGATACGAATATTTGAAACTGGTATATGATAGCGTTAATAATGAGGTGATTCTTCTTCTTCTTCTTTCGTTCACTTGAAACATGTCTATATCTGTAATTCTGTCTCCTTAATAAAACTCAGTCTTTTGTAGTTCATACAGTGTCCCATAGAGCTTTGATTCCAGTGTTGTTTCCTCTGGCCAATATGTATGCCTCAGCGTTTCATGCTCAGAACACTCTTGAAGTATATGTTTGGCACTCTGTGCTGCCTGTCCACATGTACACATGGCCGTGTTGCCAATCTTGAACTTTGTATACATGTGACTGCGGAGTCGGTTGTGTCCTGTTCTGAGACGTAGAATTATAACTTGCTCTGATCTGTTCATAATGTGATAGTCATCTTGTGTTGGCGTTTGTAGTTTTCTTATTGACTTGATCATCTGTTTTTTTCTGATGGTAGGTGATTGGTATATCTGGTTGGTCTTCAGCACCTTCCTTAGCCAGTTGGTCTGCTTTTTCATTTCCTGGTATTCCACAGTGAGAGGGTATCCACTGCATGGTTACCCTATACTGGTAAGACAATTCGCTAAGTAGTTTTTTCAAGTCTGTTAGTTTTTCAGACTGGAGAGCTTGAAGCACTGACCTTGCATCTGTCAGGAATACCACAGGCTGTAGGCCAGAGTTGGAGTTCAGCAGTTTTTTAGCTGCCACACTAATTGCCTGGATTTCTCATCATAATTATTGCAGAATTTTCCTGTCGGTGTTCTGATTGTATCTCTAGGCTTGTGTGGATATTCTATATATACACCTGAATGAGGTGATTAGGATCGTGTAAAAAATTTATGATATCGTGGTTCTCAACGTTGGCGATATGTGCCTCTCGGAAGATCATCCGGGCTACGAACATGACAATTAGAGGCTCATGGACTCGTCTGAGTGCGCCACATGTAAATATCTGAAATTATTTGTTTAATACTCGTATATAGTTTATAATAAAGTATGTGATAATATTATTCGAACAAAGCTAAACATTCGTTGAGAGGTTGCGAAATACATTTTTTTTACATAAAAAAGGCGCCATGAGCAAAAGAAGGTTAAGAACTACCGAGTTAGAGGATTTATTTAACCGGTTTCGGATATTTGTTAAAGATGAGAATGTATGTAACTGGTTGAAGATTTTTGTTAGGGTTTTCGCAAACGCATCTCCAAAACAGTCCAGCACTTTGATTCCGAACTATGTCACTTATCTTGACTATCTGACTTTCCCCGTGCTTTTCATTTACTGACTATACAAAATATACACACAGTAACCAATAAAGACACAGTAAGGCGCTTCAGCCAAGATCATTCAGGCTGTTCGTGATCTGCACGCATGACTATTCTAGAGAAAGTCGTGATTGAAGACATTTTATGAAGAACTTTATTGTTATTTTATCCTTAGGCGACAAATGCAGATGCAGGTGACGTAGTTGTATCTATGTATCCCACAAAATTATTTATGTTTACATTAAAATTATTCCCTGACTATCCAGGATGCACAAAGAATATTCTCTGGCAATTGTGGGTCTTTTATCATTTCAGAGTTCGAGTGTTAATATCGTTAGCTGTACCCCGAGTTTCGTAAGCCTCGAATGATCTCTATACTTAGAGCCTTGCTAAGTTTCTGCTTCCTCTTGATCCACCTGCCTATGAGGATAGATTCAATATCCAATTTGGAGATGGGTGTTTTGCCTTGTTTTTTTTCCCATCAGGACATACAGTAAACAATTACTTTCAGAAATAGTTAGGAGTATGCTCTTACATTTGAAATCTTTTAAACAATGTTTTAGATTCTAAATTAAAACACAGAATATCAACATTATTATCTGTCATGAATGTGGTAAGAAGCGATTAATGAATTGTGGGTAGGTTAGTTGTTCTTTCGCATAAGTAAAATTGACACAGAAGCCATGTACAGTTATGTTGTCAGACTGCAAGGCACAGAAATCGCGGCCAAACTGTAAGCAATGGCACGCATTCTGCTCTCAAGCATATCTCCCCCCCCCCCCCGACACATTTTGAGAACATAAAATAAGATTTAGTACTACACAACAAGTAAAATTAGAAAGAGGATAATGCCTTCTACTTCTCCGCTTTTATACCACTAAAAGAGTCACTGGATTATCTTTATCGAAAGTGAATTGTTCCCCCTCCCCCCCCTCCCCCCCCCCATTTTTCACCTTTCCTTTTGTACAGTCATATATATAGCCTTTCTGCCGAGGTACCAGATCCGATAAAAGCCGCAAACAGTTTGGGCATCTAGACCACTCAGAAAACTATCCCAATCTGCTCAACGTAAATGTATTTAGGGACTTTTTCGTCTTTTAGATGAAAAGCAATGGCAAATTAATAACATATTTATATTGTCTAGAAAATCACTACAGACAAAAAAAAAGGGTTGATGGCTACGTTCTGAATAGGATACGCTACTAATTTGTTTTGTAGACGGTTATTATACAGGTTCGTGTGTTTAGGTGGTGTTGATTGTAAAACAGATCATATACATGTACTTCTGTTTGTCTTATTTCAAAAGCTCTCCATCTATATTTTTATAGCACCGGCTTTTTTTGTTTTGGTGAGAGGGTGAAGAGTGTAGTGCTAGACTTCTCTGTGATAATGTTGACGTACCATCTATTTGCCTATAGGGTTAAGGCATCAATAGTTCTTTGTATTTGTTTAGTTATCATGTCGCATGTTCTTCAGTGTATCAGATCGCCAGGTCGTCAGCATATATTGCCACTTTGATTCCATGTTGTAGTTCGGCAACTAGGTCATTGATGTAATCCAATAAAGTTGTCGGTGACATGACTCCTCCTTGGGGGACTCCATGACGCCGTAGAACGTTCTTGCTCTCGCGACCATCCAATTGTATACTGGCTCTTCTATTATGCAGATATGCTTTTACCCATTTTACATTAACCCTATAATTTCGCAATTTCTTTAAGTCCTTCCTTTCCAAACCTTGTCAAATGCGTTCCTAATGTCTATCCATGCTGCTAGTACCAGTTTCTTATCTTGGAAGGCGTCCTTAATCTCTTGGTTGGAAAGGTTGCCTGCTCTTCTGTAGAGTAGCACTGTCTGAAGCCTGCTTGCTGCGATACCAGAAGGTTTTCACTTTCAAGGTACCACTACATCCTAAGATTGATAATGCGTTTCATTGTTTTGGATAGACAGCTTGTAAGGTTGATGGGCCTGTAGTTGGAGATTGTTTTGCCATTTTTTACTGATTTAAGGAGTGGTATCGTTATTGCTTCCCTACATTTATGCGGAACATTTTCTGTGGTCCAGCTTCCCGATTCTGTTTTTTTTTCTTTCCAGCTGCTCCGTCTGGCTTGTGACTTGGCTCTTTGAAATGTAGCTTTGTTTGCTGATATTTGTTGTTGTCTTATTGGCTAGGTCTGTTCTCTTCCAGTTGTCTAGATGTTTCCATATCATTTTGCAACTTTGCCAGTTCACCATTCCAATAGGGTTTATAGTTTTGCGTGCCCCTCTGGGTATGGTTTTACTAGCAGCATGTAGTATGCATCTATTAATTGCAATCATTACTCTATTGATGTCTTTGTCCACCTTTATGTCCTTAGCTATAATACTTGTTAAATTCTGGTACATTTTCCATTCTGCTCTCTTATAGTTCCATCTAGTGAGTGTGCTGCTGTCCTTGATAAATTAATTGTGGATTTCTAAACATACTGGTCTGTGGTCACAACGACTCGTGTGATGTTCCATTCATTGCCTTTTGAGTGGAATGCCAGATCTGGTGTAGAGGTGGTGTGCCATGCTTTCGAGTAGAAGGTTGGTGAGTCTGCTGGCTGGTTAATAAGTATGAGCTTATTTTCATCTTGCCAGCTCTCAAGTTCCTTACCTCACTTGTCCATGTGACCGTAGCCCCAGCTCTGAGAGTGACTGTTATAGTCACCACACACTATAGGTCTCTCTTTTTTCTGGGATTATGTCTAGTACCAATTAGTCTATCATTTGGGCAGTAGTAGTTCAGGAGATGGAATTCTACACTATCGTTTGTTTAAGTGGAGCATCTGGTATTCTGCACCCTCCATATACACTTTTAGCTGACATCGATTGATATTGCTTTTAACATGTGTCATAATTCCACCCTTTTGCACTGTTCTTTCGGTCTGATCGTTAGCACTGGTAGACTCTGATTTTAAAGGTTGTATTGGGGTGTGTTTTTTTAATACAGCATACATAAACTTGTTCTTCACATAGGATATTTTCAAGCGCCAATTTTGTACTGCATTCATCTCTTTTCCTGTTGATAACCTCAACATTCCAGTGCATTACTTTTATTTGCCGTTGGTTTGTTCGGCCAAGTAGCTCTATTCCCTGGCCGCTCGGGGCAATTGAGAAGAACCTCCAGTAATTCGTGTTGGGCCCTTTCGAGGTATATGGCCTGGCACCGTCCCAGCCTAAAAATTCGTGGCAGATCAGATAACTATTATTGAATATAGACATGTTTCCATTGTGTTTTTACGTGACATCGTGATTAATTGTGCGCCTTTTGGCTGGTTGACTCCGTCTTCAGCGCCCTGCTTACTTGGGCAGGACTGTGGTCCTGTTCGAGTGGGCCTGCCCGACTAGTCTTAGTTTCCAGCCCCTGATTGCTGGAATCACCACTAAGCCCCATCACCACTTCAAGGTGCTGGCTTCGATGATCAAGGCAATAAGAAAGCCAGAAACAAAAACACAAAATGACTATCACATTATGAACATATCAGAACAAGTTGTAACTAAACGCCTCAGAACTGGACACAATCGACTCCGCAGGCACAGATACACACAATTCAATATTGGCAACGCATCCATCAGGACAGGCAGCACGGAGTGCCAAACATATACTTACGAGTGCTCTGAGTATGAAATGCTTAGACATGTATATTGGCCAGAGGACACAACACTGGAATCAATGCTCTTTGTGCCACTGTGTGAACTACAAAAGACAGTGAGTTTTATTCAGTATACATAATTACAGATATAGATATGTTTCAAGTGAATGAAAGAAGAAGAAGGTACTGCTGTTTTGCATTGATCTTTGTTTTATGTGTATATCGCTTGCGTTCTAGTCTGTCCATGAAAGGTTTTTTCAATATTGTCTGCACCTTTGCGCTATGCTAGCCATCAAGCACCAAGGCCCTCTGTCACATTTTCCCAGTATTATTTAGTGTCCCAGATCAATGGAAATGTCTTTTACTGAGACCTTATATATATCTTTGTAATCTCAGGAGTGGTCGGTCTCTACACGCTCGCAACCTTCTCACACGGATTAAAAGCATACCGAAAACTGCAGTTCTAGGCCTATATGGCAAAAATATAACTGTAAAACACGGTATTTCGTAATGAGTATTGATAGAGAAAGATTACTTGAGTAGAAGACTTTCAAAGAATTGAAACCTGTGAGAGTTAGAATCTATTATGTATGAGGGAAAGCTCTACAGAAGCCGCCCTAATGCATATATTAAACGAAAACTTCATCGCTTCTAACTCATGAAGATCGAAGAAAACATATGAAAGTATGATACATGATTTATATTTGTATAGTTACATGACACAACTTTTTGAAATTTACTGTAATTTCGTTTAAATAGTTCACCCAGTGCAATAATGGCATACAACATAGAATTTGATCCATTAAAGGTTGTATTATATATATATATATATATATATATATATATATATATATATATATATATATATATATATATATATATATATATATATATATATATACATACATACATACAGCGCCGTAGAAACGACTTTGGCAATATGTGGGGATGATTCTCCCTTTAAAAAGCTGCTTTTCTGTTTGTTTTTAAAATATTTTCTTGAGAAAACAGTCAAGGAAGAAAGATTAGGGTTGTGGGTGTGGAGGTTTACACACTGATTTACGAGTATCTTAGTATTAAGTATCGTGTGTTTTCCTGAGGAAAAAGGTTGAACCCCTTAAACTCTCATACACTCCTTGTATACGGCTATGTGTATATATCACAGAATATACATGTATGGAATCTAAGATGGAAACGTATTTTCCAAGAAATGAGTTGCCGCGATCAAGTATACTGTAAAGAAGTAATAGAATCGGATGAATAAGAAAGATGTAGTATCTGTTGGAGCGTTCTGAAGCAATTATACATGGCTAGAATAAAGAACTAATAATGGTTTTCAGCTTGAGTACAGATTTCTACTCCAACTCTCGTAGGAACATTTCTACATAAACAATTCCAGACAGGAAATGATGTGTAGCAATTTTTGTAGCTTAATCAGCGGAAGACAAAATGTTTGTACTGTTAATAATTCTTTCTTTCGTCTCAATATATGTGGGAGATTAGTTTATGGTACAGTTGTTGGCTGTATGTGCATTGATTGAAGAGGTCGGAGCAGAGTTAGTTGCTACAACGTGTACAATGGTTCATCCCTGGAGTAGTGGTTCGGCCGCTCACTTTGCGTTCTAGAAGGAACAAGAAGATTCGTTGGTTGAAATCCCGCTCCTGAGGTTCTGTTTACAAACTGAATATTTTCGGAGATGACTGGGTATGATTATTTCTTAATGTTACAGAATTGCGTGCTAGGAGTGGAGAGTTCAGAGCACAGTTAGCTGTTACGATGTATAGAGTGGAGAGTTCAGAGTACAGTTAGCTGTTACGATGTATAGAGTGGAGAGTTCAGAGTACAGTTAGCTGTTACGATGTATGGAGTGGAGAGTTCAGAGCACAGTTAGCTGTTACGATGTATATATTGGAGAGTTCAGAGTACAGTTAGCTGTTACGATGTATAAAGTGGAGAGTTCAGAGCACAGTTAGCTGTTACGATGTATATATTGGAGAGTTCAGAGTACAGTTAGCTGTTACGATGTATAAAGTGGAGAGTTCAGAGTACAGTTAGCTGTTACGATGTATAAAGTGGAGAGTTCAGAGCACAGTTAGCTGTTGCGATGTATAGAGTGGACGTTTCAGAGCACATTTAGCCGCCGTTGCGATGTATAGAATTCAGAGCAAAGCTAGTTTTTGCCATGTATAGAGTGGTGAGTTCAGAGCAAAGCTAGTTGTTGTAGTGTGTTTAGTTAGTTGATGTTTGTTTGTTTTTCGTTCGCTCCATTGTAACCATCACGGATATCCGTGCGATTTCCGCCGGGAGCGTGATTACGTTGTGCCACCGTTATGCGCCTTGTAGGCCTAGCACATCCGATTTCGGCATGCCTTGACAATTCGGGTGGGCTACCCTTAGCCTGTGACAGCCTCTACATCTGTCTCCAGGCACGCGTAGTGGAGACTCTACGCCCAGACGACTTTTTTGCTCTCGTCTGACTCGAACGAGGTGTTCCACTGTCTATGAACTTGCCTCGTATATTGGACGTGCTGTGCCTGTGCCCATTGGGTACTGAACCGTTTCTCATCCATGAGCCTGGTTCCTTAAGGGGAAGAACTCAACAGAGGAGTTGGACCCTGGCTCTTTCGCCCTCTTAGCCTAGGTGTCATTCACCGACATCGTGTACCCCTTGTCCAAGTTCGAGTCTCACACCAGGCGTTTGAGAGCAAGGCGTTCTCGAGCTGAGCGTCCTTGTCCCAATAGCGCCTGAGCCCATCAGGTACTGAACCCTTTCTCTCTTCAAGTGTATTTTCGGTGTAGGAAAACTTGACAGTAGAGTTGGGCCAGGGCTAAATCGTTGTCCCTTTTGTGCCTGAGCGCATCGAGTACGGAACCCTTTCTCTTCGCGAGCATATTTCCGGTTTAGGAAGGCTCGACATTAGAGTTGGATTAGGTCTTCTTGCTTTACCACACGCCAATGAATGGGTCTGGATCTCTGCCTGTAAGGAACACAGGTAACTAGAAGCTCGTCTCGAGCTGACGGAGCTTGTAGTTCCCCTTTCCTAGGGACTTTTCACTTTCTATTTGCAGTTCGCGCTGCCCTCTAGCGCTGTTCTGCCCTTTCATTGTTTCATTGTACTCGGTATGAAATCTATGTCTCTCGCCATGCATCTACCTTTACGTGCATTTTACATTGTCCGCCCCTCCAATGTTCGGACTGGACTGACTAGCTTCACTGTATGTCGACAGTGTCGCTATATGTGGTGATGCTGGTGGTGTCGGAGATATTGTCTGTCTCTTGTGCAGGCAAATCTCTTTCCATCTGCTACCTCCACATTCTCGGACACGATCCCCAAATGATTTGGCCAGAATCAGCTCGAGCTGCTGTATTTCTGTTTCCAGGGTGCACCGCGTGGAGGTACATTTGGGATCTTGGTTATCTGCTAACCATGGGTCCGCCTAGAGCAATGCGTTCCCTTTGCACCCCAGTTAGTTGATAATAAGTATTGAGTCGAGAGAGCAGTGCAAAGTTGGTTGTTGAATGCACAGTTTTCAGTCCAGATTTCAGACTAGATTATTCCCTGTGAATTTGTGTATAGATAGTTCACACCACATTATTAGTTTGCTCATCCGACTGATAGGTATTGAAACCCAATGTTTAGTCTTCATGTGACATTATTATTAACCGTATGCGTTAACGTCAGCATACAGGTGACATACATTAGCATGGACCCGGGTTGGAAAGAGGAAACACTGTGTAACAAAGGGTACGTAGAATCGTAAACATAACAAGATGTTTTCAATATATATATATATATTAGTGTTTCTTTCTGTTCTTCCTATCTTCATTACTTCCGTCTTTTCTATATTTATCTTCATGTTAAAGGTATGGCATGTTAGATAGATTACATCAAATATGTCATACCTTTAACGCGCAGATAACTATAGAAAATACTAAAGTAATGAAGATGGGAAGAACAGATAGAAACACCAATATATATATATTGAAAACAACAGACTTAACCAAGTGACATAATTCACATACTTAGGAAGTAATATAACAACAGACGGCAAGAGCAGCAAAGAAATACACAATAGATGTAGTAAAGCATATCAAGCCCTAGGGCACATGATGCTAATCTTCAGAAACAAATACGTAGATTTAAACACTAAAATAACACTATTCAAAACGATTATTATGCCAAGTCTGTGCTACAATGCCAAACATGGACAACGACAGCGCAAGACAAACGTAAACTTGGGACATCTGAAATGGCGTGCTTACACAGAATCCTAGGAATATCGTTAAGAGACAGGGTGAGGAATAATGACATCCGACAAAAAATCGGTACCACCCCAATCTCAGAATATATCAAGAGACAACAGATCAAATGGTTTGCACGCATCAGCAGACTACCATCAGACAGCATACCACAGCAAGCTATGCTTCACAGATACAGCGAAGGCAGACCTAGAGGCCCACCACAAAAACGATGGACCACTGAAATAAAAGAGGCGACAAATTTCACAATATACTCAGCACACAAGAGAGCCGTCTCCAGAAAACTCTTCTACACCTGACGTCGAAAGGCAACAAATGGTTTCAGCGAATAGGTAGATAGATAGAACAAGATATTGTGAAGTCAATGGGATCTCTGTTAGCAAGATGGTCATGCACGAACGTGTGTCTTGTGTGATGATCCACAGGAGTCTAGATACACACAGACCTACATACACAGATACTTCGATACACAAATTTAGATAAACAAATACCTAGTTGCACAGAGATTTCGATACACAGATACCAAGATACACAGAGACTTCGATACACAGATACCAAGATACACAGAGACTTAGATACACAGAGACTTAGATACACAGAGATCTAGTTACACAGTCTTAGATTCATAGAGATCTAGATACACAGAGACTTAGATTCATAGAGATCTAGATACACAGAGACTTAGATTCATAGAGATATAGATACACAGAAACCTAGTTACACAGAGATATAGATACACAGAAACCTAGTTACACAGAGATATAGTTACACAGTCTTAGATACATAGACATACATATACACAGAGATCTAGATACACAGAGATATAGATACACAGAGATATAGATACACAGAGATCTAGATATACAGAGATATAGATATACAGAGATCTAGATACACGGAGACTTAGATTTACAGAGATCTTGATACACAGAGATCTAGATACACAGAGATCTAGATACACAGAGACTTAGATACACTGATACCTAGTTACCCAGAGACCTAGATACATAGAGATCTAGATACACAGAGATCTAGTTACACAGTCTTAGATACATAGAGATATAGATACACAGAGATCTAGATAGAGATCTAAATACATAGAGATCTAGATACACAGATACTTAGATTCACAGAGATCTAGATACACAGAGAACTAGATACACAGATAAATTGATACACAGAGATCTGGACACACAGAGACTTAGATACACAGAGAACTAGCACGAGTCACGGAATGAATCGGCTGTTACTAAATGTAGCCGATATTTTCATTATTTAGCCAATTCTTACAGAAAACACAGGCATTGCTCTAAGATAGTTTCACAATGTTCTCATGCAGTGTCATCTATCTTGGTATATTCGACATTGTCCATGCTTTTCATTGACTAGCAACACAATATGCAAAACGATCACGGATGAGCCGCATTAACCACGACGAGTGACGACGTTATGTCAGATAAGTACGCAGGACTATTCTGGAGAGGGGCATGGTAAATATTGTTTGTGAATCCCGGTTATTTATTTTTAGTAATAATCGCCTCTTCCTGTTACGCCCATGCTTTGCCTTTTATCTCGTATATCTAGACGGCCATGGTTGATCTCCAGCATGGTCCATGGGACATATTTTTCTGTCCCATCCCATCCCATGGCAATTTATGTCTATCCCATCCCATGGGATTACTATTATAATATTAATATGGAATACATTTAAAATAAAATTATGAAAGTTTAGGTTTAGTGTCTACTAAATAGGACTACATATACAAAGAGACATGCAAAACGACAAAATTTATTAACTTTATGATAATTCAGTATCATTCTGACACTCTCATTTTATTAGACCATTTCTGAGTCACTCTGCTCATTCAGCACATTATCAATTTCCCGCTGATCGACTGCTTCTACTAATTCAGTTAATTCGGGTAATCCGTGAACCATTTCCACAATGTTCATCTTACATGCAAATCTGATGTACACAGAGTTTATAACGAGAGCTGGTGACATCCGTTTTCGTAACTTACTCAACAACAATCCGGCCGCACTAAATAAGCGCTCTACTGCTGCCGATGACGCTGGTATGGCCAAAACAATTTTCGCACTTGCTTTTAACAGTGGAAACCTATGGGAAATACAAATATGTGCTGTCCCATCCCATCCCATCCCATGGGACGTTTCCCATGGGAATAACATTCCTATGGACAAGCCTGTTGATCTCACACGACGTCTTTGTTTATATTACTTTTCTCCATGCTTTTCATTGGCTGATGATATAAAGTGACAAATATAATTATTTTTGGTTCGTTCATTAAACGCATAAAATAGACATGCATCACAATACTGGACCTTCGTTCTCTAATTAATTTCTACAAACGGTACTAATTCAGATCAAGTAACTGAATTCTGTACATCTTTGGTGCTAAGTCGTTAGTGGGACGATGATCTCTAATTTGTTATTTTGGCGTCACGTTGTTAGTCCTCAGCGTGAAGGCAGGTGCATGACATGCTTGGCATCGGTAACAACAATATTGTCAGGTTACAAGACAATTCCTATGTTATTCTAATTTTTAGTGCACTATTCATTTTTTTTTAATATGAAGCTTTCTTGTATATGTCGAAACGTGAATACAGTTCATTAAATTCTCCACGCCTGTAACATCGCTTTGATGAGATATGTGTACACACCCACACACAAACATGAATAATCCCTCGCACATCTCTCACCTATACACTCTTCCTCTTTTTCTCCTTTCCTTTCTCTCTCAATTCTCCCCTCCTTCCATTTACCATTTATCTCTCCATCTATCCATCACCCTTCTCTGTGATAATCGCCCTGTCTCACACTTATCACATCTACACTATTTCTTAATGCACAGTAAGAAATAATCCAGCACAATATATGCCATATCTCTCTGGAATGCGACATTTTCAGGCAGAGATGTAACCAATTCAGCTGCTAGAATTTATTAACATGTGTAGTTTGTTGTTGTTTCACATCTGCCGCGAACTGTGAACTGTATAAATGTTAAACAAGGGAAGGAGATACTGCGTGATTATTTCAATCTTGGCAACACGGTTGCCATATTTAATATTTCTTAAGCATGGGCATGCGGTTGCGTCTGTGGGTCTTACCAATGGCTCACTAGACAAACCATCAATGCAACAGAAAACCTTAGTAGATGACATGCCTTTACATTGAGGATATCTTCTTATAGAATCGTCATGGCACGTCATCTTTACAATCCCGTAGTCGTAAGCTTCGATAAAAGTTACCATGTTGTTCCGACAGGCCGACGTTGTGCTTGAACTAGTTACTGGCACGGCGTGGGTAGACGGAACAACAAAGAAACCTGTCGCAAGGGCCAGAGTTGTGCCCTGATGTCGACGTCGGTTTCGGAGGCTTTAGACTCGAAACACCATCGAGTTGGCTGGCTGCTGGAACAGAGGGCAGAGCACTTATGGGAATGTCCTACGTGCTGTGAGGCCAGTTTCTAATCAAGAATCAAGATTTTTCTTAAGCAAAATTGACATATTTTACCATCTTTAAATTTAACTAAGCCATACAATTTATGTTTTAACCATTGTTTTGATCAATTAATAAAATTTAGTAATTTTTACCTACATATATACCCTTCACAAAAAAAGGTTAAAGACCAGCTGCTGGAAATGAACCTAGAATTTAAAATATATATATATATTTGAACACTTGTTATTTTATTTTTTCCTCTGTCCCATAGTCAAGTTTATAGCAGATATACAAAACATGTAGATATAGACGCATTTCTTATGAACGAAAGAAGATAAGTTTCTGATTGTGCATGTCTCTACAGATTTATCTATATGTCCGCCTATGTATATTGTACATTTGTTTACTGCTTGTAGAGATTTTCTATCTGTTCTTCCGCCATCCAGCTGTGTAATCTATTTCACTAAAAATGTCAGACAAGCATAAATCTCTGAACAAGTAGACAATTTCTATAGAAGTAGACAAACTTCAAGTCAACAATGAATATTATTTTGACAAGGATTGCCATTATAAAGTGGCCTGTCGTTTTTAGCTTCAATTCTTCCAGCCACATTGCGTGGATACGGTTTTTAACGTAAATTCTCTATGATTTCCAAGAACAAGAAAATTGCTCTTGAAATGTCAACAAAAAATATTTCAGTGACCGGAATCGGAAGATTGGTTGTGCCAGCTTTAACGGAGCAAAATTAATGTCTGAGAGTTTTCTAGACGTAACCAGCAGAGTTTTAAACTGGGGGAAACAGAAGCAGGGGGATAGTCGATAGGAAGTTGATAGAGTGGTTGTAGAAATGAGCTCACAGATGCTGCGCTCTTGTAAGGTTTTCTCCAGATTCAACCGTCTGTACTCTTCCTAGTTAAACCATTGGTTCTAAACTTGTCAGAGTATATAGGGCTTTTCTTCATTTTAAAGTAGCATTGTGTGATTTGCATATTAATGTGAAGAATAATGCTTGTTATTACATGGTACAGAAATATGATTAACAATTAATTAGTTCAGTGTTTCCCAACGTTTTTCTTATGAGGTAGCCACGTTGTGCTTGGGAAATGACTAAAGACGTTGCAAATTAAGGAAAGTGCCATGGATCCGACCATGCGTGGGAGTGATATTTTGGGCAATTATTAATGATGTAAAATAGTAAGCATTAAAGAAAAACAAGCTTTTAATATTTCTTTTCATTTTGTCTCATAGGAACAGCGGTAAGTTTTAAACCGAAAAGGGGCAACGGGAGAAATAATATTGAGAGCCACAGAATACTAGAGCTGCTGCAACATTTGTTTTTTCTAAAATGGTATGCGTGAAAAAAGTCTTGTGACACTAGCCATAGCATCACCTCCGTTGCAACGGTATCTTCCATAGTAAGACAGATCGTTGGTAAATGCCTCACTCTCGCAACCATACATGTTGGAATAGAGAAGAAACGATAACTTTAGATAAAACAATTCATCATCATCAAGTACCGTGTCCGCAACGAAGGTGAGGGTGTCGGCCTTACGTAAACCTATGAAAGCAATGTCTCTTTATCGTCATCAAGTGCCGTCTCATCAATGAAGGTTAGCTGCAACAGAACTCTAACATCCCTTGTCCCTGCTTTTGGTGGTGCACTCTGCTAGACTGTAACCTGTCCATCGTGTGATGTTACTCTCCCACTTGTATCTCTGCCTACCTCTTGCTCGCCTCCCTTTGACTTTACCCTCAAGTAAGGTCTTCAATAAGGTGTCATGTCTTTTAATGTGTCCACAATATTTTATTTCTCTTAGTAGTTCTTTCTTCATATTCAGTGTTTATAGCACCTCTTTATTTGTTTTCTTCTCTGTTCATGATGTTCTCCCTATTCTTCTATATACCCACATCTCAAAGTCATCAGTTATGTCTTCTAATTGTTTATTTAGTCTCCATGTTTCTGAGCCATACATTAATATGGAATAGATGTAGCATTTTATAATTCTCATTTTTAACTTGTTTGTAATTTGTTTAGATATTAATAATTTCCTCATGTCATTGAAGGTACTTTTAGCCATTCCTATTCTCCTTTTAACTTCTGTTTCACATCTGCCATCATTTGTGACTATGTGTCCAAGATATTGATAATGCTTTACATGTTGTAGTTTCTCTCCATGTATGTTTATGCTTAGCTCTTGTTCTTCTGTGTCTTTGCTGATTATCATGGTTTTTGTTTTAGGGAAAACAATTCACAGTGCTTCTAAAATTATGCATGACGTAGTCAAGTACTAATGATTTCACTTCCTAATAACCATTAACACAAGGTGAAAAGACGTTTTCATAAGAAAACTAATTCTTTAATCAAATGTGTGTTGGTTGGTCACGAAAGTGGAGTACGGAATAGCAGTACTGTAAACTGGCATGTATGTTGTAAGAGGCGACTAATTATTTTCCATCCCATAGATCAAAGTGACCCGACTGCTGAAATCGGGTGAATGGGCTATTTGTGTAAAATAAAACGGCGACACAACATATTCCCGTTCTCTGGGATACATCCTGTTGGAAATATTCATTGTCCTGCTATATGAGAGGACCATCGAGAATTTAAAGCCGAATTCAATAATGTTGAAATCGTTTTCAGGACGAATGGCGTACATATCACGGTCAAGTCGTAAACCACCATGATGTAATGCATTCTGTTCTGCGAACCACATCATGCAAACCAGCACCAATTTGACAATGAACGCAGAAGAAGAAGAATATTTTGAGGTTAATATAAATGAGAAACTCTGAGATAGTTTAACGGTGTCTACGAAAGTCTGGAACCGAATTCAGTAAGTTGAGTCCCTGGCTGAACCTGAACAATGACTTATTTACTATCATTAGTTAGTAGGTAGTATTTCCTATCGAACACGTGCTAGTGAAGAACTTCTAGTGTCGCCACCCCCCGTCTGTCCGGTCCTCCGATTGGTAGATGTGCCAAACACCGAAAATATGCATTTTGAATCTTTGACAGGCATCTTTCACTCTACACATAAACTAATCTCATTTCTGATGTGACTCCTGCTTTTTTGGCAGGCCCAGTTCACATGTCTCATCTGTCTAGTTTCGAAGTTGGGTGCGCCTCGCGTTGAAAGACACATCGGTTATTAATCAGACAATAACGGAGGAGATTTCATCCAGGTCCGTTCTGCTGACACAAATTCATCGGGCAACAAGAATCAACATGTACCCCAATAAAAAATCCCTAAAAATTATACGATTTTGAGGAAGTCGTTTATTTGTGTTTTCTCTTGCAACTATCAATATGCACATGTAGATTGAACAGAAACATAACAGACACACTCGACAAGTATGTATATCTTTCGGTTAATACATACACCGATATCAGCACAGGCCACTAGTCTTTAATACTGTAGGTCATAATCATCATTAAATGTCGTATCCGCAACGAAGATTGACTGCAACAGACCTCCATCATCCACTTTCTCTTGTCTTGGTGATACATTCTGCTAGACTGTAACCTGTCCATATCGTGATGTTACTCTCTTACTTGTATCTCTGCCTACCTCCTGTTCGCCTCTCCTCTACTTTACCTCAAGTACTGTCTTCCAATAAGGTGTCATGCCTTTTAATGTGTCAAAAATATTTTATTTGAACTTTATTTCCTTTAATAATTCTTTCTTCGTAAAAAAGTCCTCTTCGTTTGCTTTCTTCTGATACTGTAGGTTCGACCATACATTCTGAATGAATGAACGCCCTACTTCGTCTTCACAGACAGTAACAAGTATATAGAAAACACATACATATAGAAAGCTGAGCTTGGGAATTTGTTTGAGGAACTGTGTTTTGCCCAGTTTTCTTAGACCATATATCGATCCTAACAGTATATTCCAAAAGGAAAAAATGTTCAGCGGTTGAAACCAAGTAGGATCTTATAAACAAAACATACGTTACACATATGAACACAGAAACATAAAAAGATAAAGGTAAGCTCAGTTATGAGAAGGCGTGATAGCAGACGGTTTCCTATGAGTTCTCAGCTGCCTAGTGAGTGCTGACCAGTAACCGCCTGACTTTCGTCGCCTATCACACTTGCTCAGTAGCAATGGCACCATTTCTCGACCTTCCCAGAACATGCGTCCTGGTACCCTACTTCTTTGTAGCTGAGTGAACCATATGAGTAATTGTTATTATAATCACGAATAACAAGTGAACTCGAAATCAGAATCTGCTGGTCGGCGGAGGAATGAATTAGCACTAGAATAACGCGGCTCGCGCAGAAACGTGGTAGATATTCTTACATAAGTTAATTCTTACATTAATAATAATATGTTCGTATTACTAGACTTTTAAAAAGTAGCAATAAAAGAATACATTATACAGTAAATAAATGGAAGTAGAAAAACCGCCCTAAAACATTGTTTGAATTGCAGTCTTGCGTTGAACTAATATGTGGAATCGACGTCTTGACCAAAAGATCTTTATTGAGATAGGAAAAAAACACACAGAAGGAAATAATAAAATATTTATAAGACTACATAGTATATTTTTATTGAAATGAACAAATATGGTAATAAGATGGCAGAAAGAAAATAATTAGATGAAAATATGGGACGTTATATGGCAGGTCAAGAAAATGCAATGTACAGGGAAAATGTGACATTTTAAGTAGAAGATCTTACATCTCAACCATCAGGCAGTAGAAAACCCCTAGTTTGCTTATTACATGCCTATTGGTTGAGCCTTTCCTCTCGTGGAAACCCCACAACATTCCATCTATAAAATTACGTTTGTGCTCTCTCTCTGAGTTGGAGGCTTCGTCTCACAGCATTGCACGTCGTTTAGAGTTCAAGTCTTTTGTGAATGAAATAACACAATTCTGGAGAAACTTAGCCACTACACAAAAATACATGTCATCTATTGTTCGAATTTCCAGGGAATCGAAACAAATAAATACACAAGCTAGTACTTATTAAAATATAATTTTATTTATATGTGTGTTTGTATGAGCGAGCATATGTGGATGTATGTGTTTTTTTTTGCATTCGGTCTTCTGCGTGTGTGAGCGTGTTCTTTTATAAAGAGCACTTCAAACTGAACACATCAATACTATGCTTCTGAAGTAGACACAAGACTGCACTTGGAGTGTGTTTACTTATTAAACAAACTTCAGATGTTTTACAGTGTTTCATTCGTTGTTTGTATTCCCTCTTGATGTGGCTACGTACATATTTATCTTAATAATGCAAACGTGTACGTAACACTACAACTGATATCATGGGTTTCATTGCCATGTCATGTCTTCTTCATTTTCCATATACACATGCACTTTCATCTGTACCGGTGGTCTCAAAATATTTGTGATAAGCTGTGGTTGTGTATAGATTTATTATCCAGGTCCGCCCGTGTGTTGCCGGGGCCCGAAAGGGGAGCAAAGAATAGCAACACTGTTTACCTTCCATGCGTGTCGTACGAGACGACTAAGGAAGTTATTGTATGGAGCTGGCTATCCCATCCCATATAGGGTCAGTGACCCACAGCCATGCTGAAGTCGGATGTGTCAGGTCAAAAGGCGTATATATCGCAGCAATGCTGTAAACCATGGCACAACGCATTCCGTTCTCCGGACTACATCCTGCTAATCTGAAATAGTTTGAGAACGAACGCAGAAGAAGAAGAAGAAGAAGATTATCCAGGTCGCTGTTAGCAGAAATTAAAAATTTGCTGTCTAAATCATTGTCAACAGACATTGGGAATGTTTTATCCAGATCATTGTCAATGTGAAGAATGAAACAGCTAATAGAGATTGGAAAATTTCTTACGTGAAGAATGAAACAGCTAATAGAGATTGGAAAATTTCTTACGTGAAGAATGAAACAGCTAATAGAGATTGGAAAATTTCTAACGTGTAGGTTGTCAATAGGAAATGTAAACTTTTTGTCGTGAAGGTTGCCAATAAATATTATGCAATCTTGAATATTGTCACTAAACAATGAAAATGTGCTACCTACTCATTCACTAATTCGCACTGCTACTCATATACATATCTCTCTATCCACTCACTCATCCATCCACACACCTACCCACACATAAATCTCTTTATAAATTCACCCATCCATTGCACATTCATTCACAAACTCTTCTATGTATCTATGTACATTCGATCCATCCTATTCAAGTATCAATCTATCCGATGATTCCAACCACTCATCAATGTATCCTTTCTATCTATCTCTTACGTAATTCACATCATAATGTATCGTGACACAAGAGATAAACACTTAGAGACTATTCTGTTGTTCATGACATGTGACATGACAGAAAATGTTACCTGTGGTGGTAGATCGATTATAACTTGGAAACTTGGGACACAGACAGGGAATTGTAGTCTGAACCTTATACTTATACAGTCAGTTACGAGTTATTGCAAAGGCTGTTATTACTATTATTTCTTGCAAGTAGTATCTAATAACTCTTCCCTCTGCTAATATTAATGGTACCTTATGCTTATTCTCACTATATATGAGCTTGTCTCGTGTTACTAGTTTCTAGTAATACTAGTACCAGTTTAGGCATCATCGGCGATACACGTACGTATGTGCTTCAAGTGAAAACCTTATATTCTAAAATGTAGAAAATATGATTTTACAAGTCACTATATCGTTCGATGCAAGTCCTCCAGAGCCCATAAAATGATTGCATTTCTATAGACAAAAACTCTTTCACTTATGTACTTTGCCATCGAACATCCCAATGACTTTTAGTTGTCCAAACAGGTGGAAATCACGTGGGGCTAACCATAATGATTCTTGAAAGGATACCATCGGTTTCAAGGCGGCGCTTTTGCGTTCTGAACATGTTCTGAACAGGTATTAATGCGTTTTTGTTTCAATTTTGGAGTAGGCTGCTGTGGCATCCAGCTTAAATACACTTTTTGGTACTGTATCATGTCATAAATAATGTGGTACGCAACTTGATGAAACCTGACTGATGTCTAGATGTACGGCAGTAGCATAGTCAATCGTCAATTTTCCTGTACAACGGCTGCATTCGATTCTGGAATCATTACTCAGTGCTCTTGTTCATGAAGGACACTTCAGCTAGAAGTCTATGGCTTAACCCTGTCTTGAATAGTCTGTCACATAACACACACTGTTTTGAAATGTTCTACCACATTTATTACCCATACAGTTGCTGAATTGACAGGCGTTCAACACCATACTAGACCTTTATTCCTCAATGAATTTCTATTGGTATTATCCCTTTTATTACTGATTATGTGTGTGGTTTTGTTTGGTTTAAACGTTATTCTTGAAAAGGTCCCATTTGGACCGATACGTGGAAAAATATCTTGTTATGTTTTATTGTATGTTTTATATATATATATACTCTTTTATCTATTTGTGTTTATAGTTTAGTTTTTCTAATAACCTTTTTTATGTTGCGTTGCCAAAGACAAATTAACATGGGTTTTTTTTTAATTTTATAAGAAGTACTTCGCCTTTTCACTCTATGGCAAAGTCATATCTACAAAACAGATCCTAAATCACCAAAAATATTCTCGTTAACTTTTTGGTGAAAATACCGCACAGTAACATTGGGTTAAAAAGCAGGAGTTTACTGGTCACTTAATCAGCAACCAGCTATCGAAAAAAAAACACCAGAGCTAATTCAACACGTACAAACGGTCACTTATACAAAGTGGTACATTAATGTTTTTTCAATGTACCTCTTATAGTAAGGTACGTTGCTTTCAACCGCGAACATTATTCCAATATTGTTATACTAGAGCTCTTTACTATACACAAAATATTATGTAAGCTGTGGTCCGGGTAACCACCGAGATATTTTATATTGAATAAATAAATACAAATTCAATATGCGACGAAACAGTGTAGAAATGAAAGAGAACAGTTTATATTGTAAACATCACATATTGACTGGAACTGGTTGACTGAAACGGATGTATGCGCTTACCAGTTTAAAGACAGCAAGCAGCGTTACAGCATTGCTGTATACCATCCGACCTTTATTGAAGCCATCGAACGGTTGCAGACACGTGCAACTAATAACTCACGTTGAGGTTTGTATGTATGAGAACTACATTCTTTCTTTATCTTTCATTTAGGAAGCCCGTGCAATACTGGGTGCACATACAATATTTTACATCTGTGTAGCATGAAGAGTATGTCTCCTACCCTGTTTTTACCCCCGGCAGAAATCTACACGATTCCCTCCCTGATGTAGTTACCATCCAGTGTTGGCGTCTTTTGTCAGCACCAGACACCGCTTTACGTCAATCAGCCGTACTCGAACAACGCACTGCCAACTTAGATAATTTTCTGGGATTCTGGCAGATTTCACAAGAAGATATCAGATATACAAGGGCAAAAATTATTTCCATAAATTACGTCAATGATTACTGGAGGGGGGGGGTGGATTTGATAATAGTTGACGTCAACAGTACAGTGCTTTCATTATAGGAAAGCAACTATATTACTTACTACAACAACTATATTACTTACTACAACAACAACTATATTACTTACTACAACAACTATATTACTTACTACAACAACTATATTACTTACTACAACAACTATATTACTTACTACAACAACTATATTACTTACTACAACAACTATATTACTTACTACAACAACAACTATATTACTTACTACAACAACTATATTACTTACTACAACAACTATATTACTTACTACAACAACTATATTACTTACTACAACAACTATATTACTTACTACAACAACAACTATATTACTTACTACAACAACTATATTACTTACTACAACAACTATATTACTTACTACAACAACTATATTACTTACTACAACAACTATATTACTTACTAAAACAACTATATTACTTACTACAACAACTATATTACTTACTACAACAACAACTATATTACTTACTACAACAACTATATTACTTACTACAACAACTATATTACTTACTACAACAACAACTAAATTACTTACTACAACAACTATATTACTTACTACAACAACTATATTACTTACTACAACAACTATATTACTTACTACAACAACTATATTACTTACTACAACAACTATATTACTTACTACAACAACTATATTACTTACTACAACAACTATATTACTTACTACAACAACTATATTACTTACTACAACAACTATATTACTTACTACAACAACTATATTACTTACTAAAACAACTATATTACTTACTACAACAACTATATTACTTACTACAACAACTATATTACTTACTACAACAACTATATTACTTACTACAACAACAACTATATTACTTACTACAACAACTATATTACTTACTACAACAACTATATTACTTACTACAACAACTATATTACTTACTACAACAACTATATTACTTACTACAACAACTATATTACTTACTACAACAACTATATTACTTACTACAACAACTATATTACTTACTACAACAACTATATTACTTACTACAACAACTATATTACTTACTAAAACAACTATATTACTTACTACAACAACTATATTACTTACTACAACAACAACTATATTACTTACTACAACAACTATATTACTTACTACAACAACTATATTACTTACTACAACAACAACTATATTACTTACTACAACAACTATATTACTTACTACAACAACTATATTACTTAAATTTTACCAAAAAAGTTCTAAAGATCTGAAACAAAATATGTAGTATTTTCCCCCTACTTTTTTCAGTTCAATATTTCTTTTTGGGAGAAAGGGGGTAGGCTACGCATTAAATTTAACATATTTAAGCGCGGGGTGGGGGGATTCCTTGAAATCTTTTAACAATTGCTGAGGAAGGGGTGTAGAGGGGTCAGAAATTTGCAACAAATTGTTTGATATGGACAATCTCAGAAACCGCTAGTTAAATATCTGGTTCATCTAAAAAGAAAACAAACATGTTTTATTATACGATTAACTATACATTCAGTGAATTGTACTACATTAATTATATGTAATGTACATTGGTTTAATAATGAAAATAGAGTACTGAAGGCTACTTTGATACAGAAATATTGTTACAGACAGAAAATAAATTCATATAACAAGCACACGACTAAATGATTCGAAACAGGCTCTTAGACAAGACTTGGTGGGAGGGATTTTCCTGAGTTCTTCCCGCCTTCCCTCTTTCTTCACATCTGAAAAAAACACGATATTCAATATTTAAAAAACAAGTGAAGAGAATAACCCTCTCCTTTGTTTTATCCCTTTGCGGTTTTCTTTAATAAAGCATCAAAGGTCAGTTAACATTTTTTGGTGTAATTTTATAAGAAGAAATCGCCCCTTTCGACCGAAATGATCACAAATATTTTAAGTGTTAGTTTGTGGAGAACTTGATTCAAGACATGTGAAATGACAAATTTAGGTTGCTGTTTGATGAATTTACAGACAGAAGTATTCATAAGATACTAGATATTGTAATAAAATACTATAGCTGATTTAGTCTAGGGTCTATTTCAACATTTCAAAACCTAGAATGACTAGAAGAATGCGCTTAACTGCGCGGGGTTACATTCAAATTCACTTGTACAGCGCGTTTGCAATATGACGTGAAGTGGATCGTGTACACTGCACCATCTGATGCACAAATTCTTTTCACACTATAAATTTTTTTAAAATTTGAAATCACTCGGAGAATAGAGAGAACACACATTCTAATAAACGACTCTTCAACATAGAAAAATAACGTTATAAATAACTCACTAGTTTCCACCTATTAAAATCTTGGTACTTATGCAGAATGCAACCTCGAAGCAAAATTGTTATTGATGTTTTTCTACTATTTTATACTATTGAACACAAGATAGACGATGTTATGGGTTGTATCAGGTGTCACGCTCAAATTCCCCGTCAGAAGTGTTTCTACAGAAAGTGTGTAGGAAAAATGAGTCTGCAAGTAAAGTTTATGACATTAGAGCCGATCACAAATAAGATTTTTAAATATTTATGCAATGAAACTACTCGAGGAAAACTATATCATTTACGAAATCACCTTTAAACAGATATTATATCCAAACATGGTGGATACATTATTGTAATAGTATGCACGCCTAAGCCTGATCAACTCACATAATCTGTTTCTGAAGTAAGACAAACTTTTCTTTTTTTTTATACATTAATTAGTATGCCGACAAAGATGAAAGGATTTGTTTCATGTATAAAACTGGGCATGATGCACTTATATAAAGTATATATTTATTGGGTCTAACCAAATATGAAATCATATGCAAAGATAGGCATTAATAGTTTGGATGGGTAATTATATAAATACATTTGTTTGAGGGCAAAGCTAGTGAAATGTGCTATTACATTACTTTATGCTTGATAGATCGAAACCTTGCCTGCTATATTATGAAGATGTGAGTATTGTGAACTAGCTGTCATAATCGTATCAGAGGTTGACAGGTTATCACAGGGTCTACTAGTTCACTCGTATCAGCAGTTTCTCTCTCTCTCTCTCTCTCTATATATATATATATATATATATATATATATATATATATATATCTTCTTCTTCTTCAGCGTTCGCTCTCAAATAACCACAACGAATATTTCGTTTGATTTCCGCCAGGGAGCGTGAAGTACGTTGTGCTGCAAGTTCCACAGTAAAACTGTGATTATGTGCACCCCGGTTGGCCACTTGTGGTCAGAACGTCCGAGGTCCAGCACATCCGTTTTCGTCATTCCTTTATTTCGGGTTTGGTCCCTAGTCCGTGACAGCCTGTGTATCTGTCGTCGGGCACGCTGATGTGTAGTGCCTCTTCGCCAAGACGCTAGTCGAGCGCGTCTATCTGGTACGAGGTGTTCCACCGTATGTGAACATATCTCGTGCAATTGGACGTACTCTGCCTGTGTCCATAGGGTACTGAATATTTTCTCATCCGCGAGCCTAGCTGGTTCCGTATGAGGAAGAACTCGCCTGAAGAGTTGGACCCTGGCTCGTTCGCCCTCCTACCCGAGGCGTCGTTCACAGACATCGTGAACCCCTCGTCCAAGTTCGAGTCTCACACCACTTGAGAGCAAGGCGTTCTAGAGCTGAGCGACCTTGTCCCAATAGCGCCTAAGCCCATCAGGTACTGAACCCACTCTCTGCAAGTGTATTTCCGGTATAGGAAATCGTGACAGTAGAGTTGGGCAAGGGCTGCCATTGTTGTCCCCTTTCTGCCTAAGCCCATCGGGTACGGATCCCTTTCTCTTCGCGAGCATATTTCCGGTTTAGGAAGGCTCGACGTAAGAGTTGGGTTAGGTTTTTTCTTGCTTTTCCGAACGCCCATGATTGGGTATGGGTCTCTGCCTATAATAACACAGGTAAATAGAAGCTCGTCTCGAGCTAACAGAGCTTGTAGTTTCCCTTTCCTATGAACTTTTCCCTTTCTATTTGCAGTTCGCGCTGCCCTCTTGCGCTATTCTGCCTTTCATTGACTCATTGTACTCAGTATGACATCTATTAGTCTCTCGACATGCATCTATCTCCACGTACCTTTTACATTGGCTGCCCCTCCAATTTTCAGCGTCACTATATGTCGACAATGTCACTGTATGTGGTGATGCTGGTGGTGTCAAAGATATTGTCTGTCTCTTGTGCAGTCAAATCTCTTTCCATCTGCTACCTCCACATTCTCGGACACGATCCCCAAATGATTTGTCCAGAACCAGCTCAAGCTGCTGTATTTCTGTTTCCAGGGTGCGCCGCGTGCAGATACATTTGTGATCTTGGTTATCTGCTAACCCTGGTCCACGAAGAGCAATGCGTTCCCTTTGCACCCCTATATATATATATATATATATATATATATATATATATATATATATATATATATATATATATATATATATATATATACACACACACACACTATTGTAACATGGAGTACGCAGGTATATGCAGTACCCCAGCATTTTCATCCTGTATTTTGTTGTTTATGGTACTTTATTTTAATTCTGCGCCAGTTTAAAGAAACTTCATGTCCATGGAAAAAAGGATTAGCCAACAAAATGAAAAACAAAATAAAAAAATTCCATCTCAAATATATTTGATCAGCATTGTTGAGAATCTTAAATGTTTAGATAATACAGCATCATAATTAACACGAGGAACACAAGAAACATACAAATGAAGAAACTCGCACACCTTTTTAAAAATGTACAATAGGAATAAGAGGACTAAGTAAACTATTTCTCAAAATATTTCATACCAAAGGAAATTGCATTTTCTTAATGAAAATTGCCTATTAGCAAAGTCGTATTGCGACCGTGGCGTGGGGGGGGGGGGTCGCACCGAAATATAGACATTTTGTATATATCGTAACCCCACTTTAATATCTAGAAATAAAAACCCTGTATACAAATAAACATGCATAATGAATATATATCAACAGTGGAGGTGGACTAAATCCTTGAGAGACAAAAAAAAGTATGGCAAACCTCCATTTCGATCAGGAAATAAAAAACATGTAATAGTGTGTTTTCATAAAGCAGGCAGCTTTACATGTCCCTGTTGGTGAGCGAAGCACATGCTCTAACCAACTAACTATGCTGACGTTAACAGTGAATGAGGCAGTTATCTACATAACCATTATAGTCGCAGTAATAGTGGGAAGCTGAAAAACAATGGTATCAGAAACGGTATACGAGTGAACTAGTAGACCCTGTGATAACCTGTCAACCGCTGATACGATTATGACAGCTAGTTCACAATACTCACATCTTCATAATTATAGCGGGCAAGGATTCGAACTAACAAGCATAAAGTAATTTAAAAAGCTCTATTCTCTAGATGTGCCCACAAACAAATGTAATTATCTGATTAACCATCCAAACTATTAATGCCAAATTTTCCATGATTTCATATTTGGTTAGACCCAATAAATATATACTTTATATTTGTGCAACATGCCCAATTTTTATACATGAAAGAAATCCTTTCGTCTGTGTCGGCATACTAATTAATGTGTATATAAAAAATGTGTCTTTATATATATATATATATACAGTTCGGCATGGAACATATAACCCATAGACAGCCTCAGCGTTTTTTTAGGGCACAACCGTCCGTTTTTGAAGGAAGGCAACACGACAAAATTTGACAACTGGGGTCATGAGGCCTGTTTTGGTGTGAGTACAATAATGTAAATATCTGGAAATATTCGAGAGAAAAAATGATAATACTTACAGAAAGCGTAAACAAATTTAGTACAGATTCCAGTGTGGCCTGGAACTAATCTGTCCTAAATGTGTATTTTGAAGACCAAAAATATTTGAGAATCACTGGTACACAGTATCATGATAACATATACAATTCTCGGAAGAAAGACATGGGAAGAGAGTGAAATCTCTTGGAACGAGGTTTATCAGTTGATCTGATAACCAACACTGGCAGTATGGAGCTGTAGAGATCCCTGATGTAATAATTGACTTGGCTATAGTTTATATGGGCATCGCATCTGGAACGAATAACACTACTTTCTTTGAAAGAATTGGCTCAAATTATTATATTGGTTTTTGTTAATATAGTAGAAATACACCACCAAATTATTTGAACCTGAAATTATTCTTCGCGGAACCATTGAAATAAAAATTGTAAAGAGACAGAAAAATAAATGGATTTGAACATAAGAGAGTGGACATGTCTTAGTGTAGTCGACATTCAGAAGAAAATCCATACCACTGAAACTTGATAAGAGCTGATATGAAGTTGATTCCTATCTCAAAGTCTCGAGGATACGCCTTGTTAGGGGACGAGAATTAACAATATCTGTACTTGTACTGTTTGCTTATGGGTGTGTTATATCTAACAGTTTGTTTACATTCCCCAAACATTACAATTATATCGTATATCGCTAATTGGATATCTCAAAATAAAACCTTATAGTAAAACTGAAGATTAAAAATGCGATGTAGAATGAATACTTTGTAAAACCCTTGTTTTATATTTGAATTTTGTAAATTGTCCATTGATTTAGTTCATGTATCTTGGCAGTTTCACTATGAAATTTGTAATAAGAGGACAATATTTCTTTCTTGAATACGACTTTAAGATTAAGTTTCATTTTTAAAAAGCGAGCTAATGTGTTTTTTGTGTGGAAAATGAATCCAGATTCAAAATTCAAATAACATTTTTAAATTGGACATTAATTGGAAATTGCCCGTAACTATCTCATGGTAGATTTTTTTTTTAAAGACGAAATATTGACACAATTTATCATGAAGTTAGTCACTTCTGCTGTGACTTTGATTATGTCTCATGTTCTCATCAGGTAAGCTACGAAAAATACTGATTTAATTCATCTGTTCATGTCATTCAGTTGTTTTCTGTTCTGATCAAGTTAGGCAGTCCAAATACTTAAATTAAAGTCATCAATTTATGACATCCGTTCATGTCATTCAGAGCCGTTTCCTACTTTGATCAGGTTAGTCATTCCGTAGAGGCTGCCATAAATTACGTCAAGGTAATTTTTACCCCTCATCTCCCCCCGCATGTTAAAAACTTGTCAAGAATTTAATAATCTCCCCCTCCCTGCTTAATTATGTCAAATAAATTTCACCTATTTCGTTATCCTATTCTAAAGTCGGATGTGTCAGGTCACAAAGCTCCTATATGTATATCGCTGCATAACTGTAAAACCATGACACTTCGTCCTCCGTTCTCCGGATTACATCCTGCTAAACAGCAGGAGTTTGAGGATTAGCCTAAAAGAAGAATGTATGTATGTGATCGAAAGTGGTGTACCTGTCTACTATGTATGTGGAACTACCCCCTCCCACACATATACACACGGACATACAACAAGTAATTCTTAAACTATTTACAATTTTACATTGTCAAAAATCCAGATAATTGTCGATTTGTTTGACTGGGACTAATGAAGAGAGGAGAGGGGGAGAGAAGACATATAGAAGGTCAGGGTGCCCCAGATATCGATACAAAAAATATGGGATCTCTAAGTAAATAATGTTACAAGTTGCAATAGTTGCCTTATCGATTGACAGAGTTGTACACAGTACAGCAAAGTCGATCGATAGATTAAAATTATGTTATCACGCAAACTATATAAGAGCATTTTTTTTTAAAGGACACAATAAGGAAAATGCAAATACAAACACAAAAAACTAATGCGAAACGTGTATAATTTGAACAATCATACTTGAAGCATGCTTCTGCCACTCCATGTCTACTCATGGGCTTTCTTTTAAATAAAATGTTGATTGGTAGCTATATTTTGCCATATTCAATTAATGAGCAAAATGTGAGCAACTAAGAAATTAGTATTTTTGTGTGGATAAACTGAAATTGGAAATCGGAATTGAATCAGAAGTGAGGCAATCTTTTTGACTAGGCTGGGACATATTCAGTATTGTTCATAGAACATGGAGAATGACAATATTTTGTGAAGAACTTGAAGTTTCAAAGTGTGTTGTTGCAACATCAACATTTAGACATTCTGTAGTTGTTTTTCGCCTAAAATTTGGTGGTTTCCTATAAATTATCATTTATACTTATACTGTAAAATATATATTTTATTGTAATTAAACTGTTGACCTCATTAATACAATCAGTCACATAACCATTTCAATGTTGACAATCGACTCTCGAACAACAAACTAGTTCTACCTAGTGCCATAGACAAGAAAGAGACCTCCATTATCCCTTTCAGGGACCCTTCTTTATTCTCTTCTCTTTTGCATAGCAGCGTTCCTTCGCTCCTTCCCCTATTTTTATCCCTAATACTTATGCTTATTATTAGTTTTTGCTTCTTTGACTTATCCGTGTCCGCACATCCAACTTCAGCGTGACCGCTCAGTCACGTTGACCCTTTATGGCGTGGGATAGCCAAATCTATCTCCAGATCTTCTCATTCTAGTCATAGTCTTAGGGAGCCACGTAGCGCAGTGGTTAGCGCACTGGCTTTGCATATGAGTGGTCCTGGAATCCTTCCCCCAGTTGAGGCGGAAATGTTTTTCAGATCGCAACGGATCCCGGGTCGACCCAGCCTTAAATGGGTACCGGATTAATCCGGTAAGTAAAAAAACTGCGAGGGAGAGGAGATGGCTACCGCCCTCATTTACAGAGCCTCTGAAATGTGAGATCGCTAACATCTCACACCCCTACGGAATTAATAAAATGATATGTGTTACTTTACTTTACTTACATCTCAGTCATATATATACAGAATGTAACACATTATTTATTATGTAAAGATTGGATAAGTATGGAGGCACTTCTGAAATTCTGCTCATCCACTATCAACTCTACCACTGAGTAGACTACTTGTTTCCAAATATGAACATCAGAAAGTCCCCAGAACTCTATTTGTGTTGTCAACACTGTTCTCAACTAGCAATATCAAAGGTGTGCCATAAAATGTTCTCCTGATTTGCTGTTTAGCATCGTATTTCATAGTTTGGTTCATATAGATTTAATTTAATATCAAAGCTGTGCCATAAAATGTACTCCTGATTTGCTGTTTAGCATCGTATTTCATAGTTTGGTTCATATAGATTTAATTTGATATTTGTAACTTTGTAATATTAAATATTTTATTAAATATATTTAATATATTGTAATAATTTAATATTTGTAACTGTGTATATTTGTAACTGAAAAGTTAAAAACGGGATTATAAAATGCTATATCTATTCTATATTAATGTATGGCTCAGAAACATGTGTAACAGTAACATGGTCTGCAGTTATGTGTGACAGAAACAACTTGTTACCGAAACATATAGTTGACTGTCTGTCCTGGACAGACTAGTGTGACATAAAGAAAATCTGCAGCGTCACAATAATTTGCGACGGAAGAAAATGCCCTTTTAGGACTTACTGGAATACTGGTGCTGTGACCAGGTCTAAATCTGTGTAATACTGCTCGACATCAATCAGTTAACCAAAGCACTCCTTCACAAGAATATGAGGTTTATTTACACAAGTTGATATACATCAATTAATAGCATCATACTTATGAGAGAGGCAAATAAACACAAGGCACAAGTCTTATTCGAGTCCGTCCTCAACTCTGCAGACTAATCCTAAATTATCTGCAACTGGGCAATAATATAATCATCTCAGATTACAAATTACGCTAACACATCCAGGAATTGCTTCACTCGGGTTATAAGCTAAGTCTTAGAGAGTATACCGACTAACTATCTGACCCTGACTCTTCGCCTCTCCTGGGAGACCGAAAACTCTGACTGTTGCGAGACTAACTAGGACTTGCCTCTCCTGGGAGACAAGTACTGACTGTCCGAGACAAGCCTGATAGAGACTGATCTCTAACCTGGGAACTCTCTCCGGGGACTGCTGTGTCTAGCACTGCTTCCACCCTCTTTTTGTGTGCTCCGGTGAGGTCTTCAACCCCACCCTTATTCTTGCTCCCCACCTATCATCTTCTCTTCTCGGTCCGCACTTCTGCTTCTTCTGACTCCGCCTCTAGATTATCACCTGTCAAACTCCTGTATGCGTTTATTAAACCATGCGTAACGTTAGATGTTCCTCTCTGGTAAGAGGCTATGCCCCTAGCGTTACGTAACTTAATCGTCTTGCCGATTCTATTGTCTGGTTGTTGTGTGTAGCAACAATTTCAGTAGGACTCTGTGTGAGTTTGTAGACACGCGTCTATTCCAGTTCAAACATCCCATTGTCCTTCCTGAGGTATGGTATAGCAGCGTCACAATAGTTTTTCTGCTTCTGTAGTTAGTCATGTCTACCTCCTGTGTCTAGAGTGCGTAAGATGCAGACTTGTGATAAATAATATTGCCTTTAGCTAAAGCGTACTAGCTTGTCTCAGACTTTCTGTCTGACATGTGTGCGAACAACTCGTCTGCCGTTCAGTATTAGTACCAACATTTACATTTACAATATATTCTTACTGTGAAACCCCCTGCCTGTGAAGGGGTTCCGCAACCAGATACTATCACACATGGACACTAAAATAAATAATTAGAAGACAGAATTGCTGCCTTTAGATGTGGGTATATAGAATAGGGAGAACATTACGGAAAGAGAAGAAAACAAATAAAGAAGTGCTAACGACACTTAATATGAAGAAAGAAACTACTAAGAGAAATAACGATCAGGCAAATAAAATATTTTGGACACATTAAAAGACATGACACCTTATTGAAACCTTACTTGAGGGTAAAGTCAAAGGGAAGCGAGCAAGAGGTAAGCAGAGATACAAGGGAAAGAATAACATCACACGATGGACAGGTTACAGTCTAGCAGAATGCACCACCAAGACAAAAGACAGGGGATGCTTGGAGATCCATTGCAGCCAACCTTCGTTGCGGAGACGGCACTTGATGATGATGATGATGAACTTAGGAGCTAACGCATGTACTAATATACAAAAATGATTTTGCCTACCGAGAATGGACCCGCTGACCGAAGTTTGCACATCCCTTAATTAAATTATGAAGTCTACCAGAGGAAGACACACACACACAAAACACGATGCAATATGTGTATCTTAAGCATAGCTTCTTTGTTCACGTTTCTTAAGCTCTACAAAAATAGCAGATGGCAAGTATTGTATCAATATGAAAGACGTAGTATTGGGGCTTAAGAGCAACATTACCACTGGAAACAGCGTTACAAATGAAGACGTGTTTTTGACTGGGAAATCAGATAGGAGCAAACTATACGTCTAACAAACCAAAGCAAACCAAATAAAATACGGATCATTTATACGGCTAGACTGGAAGAAATGGTGTCTAGTGGCACTAATTCTGTCTCGCGCAGCTTCCCCAGGGTATTTTCTCTGTTCTTGCAGGATAAGTGCCTCCTCGTATTATATTCTGTTGAATTTGGTAGACATTTGTATCTCTTTCTTGTCTCAAATTTCAGAGAATTCATTATTAGTGTAAGGCTATACTAGTATTATTAGTGTACGATATACTAGTCATATAAAATGTGTCCTCCATTCTTGATTCTATGAGCAACAGTGTATCATTATTGTACTGTTGTCAGAAAATAGTAATATATACCATATTAAGTGCTTTTTTGCCACAACCTCTTAGGTACTTAAGTCGATCACAGAGTACCGTGTGTGTAGTTGTGTGATAGTATCTGGTATCAGTTTCTCATTTATTGGTGTCACCGCTTCTTGTGTGTTGTTGAATTCTTGTCTCGCAGTACCTCGTGTATCACTGTGTCCAAGCATATCTATAATGAAGGGGTGTGTCAACCCCCCCCCCCCCCCACACACACACATGTTGCCACGGTCTGAAAGGGGAGTAAAGAATACCATCAGTGTCTTGCCATGCATATCGTAGGAGCTGACAACGGAATCTTTGGGAATAGAGAAGGATGTCACATTCCATAAAGGGTCAAAGTGACCCAAAAGCCATGCTGAAGTCAGATGTGTTAGATATTGCAATGTTTACCATGTTACACGGATTCCGTTCTCTGGACTTCTTCCTGCTGAGGTTCAAGAACACAAGAAGAGAAAAATGATTTTAGTACTAGAAAGCAAGTAGAAAAAAAGCCGGTAAAAATCTCCCCACCCTTTTAATAATTTCCACAAGAAAGGGTAAAACACTGCTGGAATTGCGGATGCAAAGAAGGAAAGGCATTTTGAGATGCAACCTTTACTGTAGATATGTCTACGGCCTTGCTGTTGTGCAGCTGATCACAGTATGCGCGAATGTGTCACATAATCTTGTGTACTTTTCTATCATGTTATTTTATGAACTCATGTATCACAAATTTTCATGTGATGTTGCGAAAAAATTATTGTGTATGCGCAATTTGTCACATAATCTCAAGTTTTCTTGCAAAGTCTGGTAGTCTTATTCTTCTTCTTCGGCGTACATTCTCAAACTCCCGCTGAATTCTCTTGTAGCAGGACATGTCCTACTAGATTTATAGCAGAATGTAGTTCAGAGAATGGAAATGCGTTGTGTCGCCGTTTTATTTGCGCTAATGGACCGACACATCCGTCTTCGGCGGGAAGTCTGGTAGTGATGTCTATGTAAATGTTGAAATCATGGAAATATGACCAATAGTTTTAAAAAAATGAAACGCAACGTTTCGGCTAAATCCCCTTTGTTATGACTAAAAATAATATATAAACAGCGACTATATGACCTGGAAGCACAAAAAGAGCACTTCAAGTATATAATTAGAGTTGTTTTATGAGGGAGAAAATATGAACGAGAAAGGTCACAGTAAAGAGAAGAGTAGTGCGTAGATTATGGTATCATGGAGAGATTAGAGCACTGTTGTTTTATACATGGTTCAGTATGTTGCCATTGCTTTATGAAAAGTACTGATGTTCAATTACCTGCTGCTGAGATTGAACCATGTGCCTTGACCGTTCAAGACAAGCACACTAGCTCTCAGCCACAGAGCTGGATATATCCATAAACACATAACCCGTCAGGGACGAAGGGTACTTCATTGGATGATTCACCACACAGTACAGCACTGTGTAGAGCGATGCAGATGAGTGTGGGGGAAAAAACTTGACATGTCCTTTCTTTAATATTCTCTGCCCATGATTTACCTTTTCCACCTCTGCTTCTTTCATTTTCATCTGTTTGCTGCAATTATGTTTTGACAGGGAATCGTGTCGGCATACATGTCCAAACCATGCAAGGTTCGTAATTTTACTATGAGCAGTGATTCTTGTGAACTTTCGAGATTTGGCTGATGAAAAGGCATTGTTCATATTCAGAGAATGATAGAAATGGAAGTTACCAAGGAAGAAGAAAGAAAGTACCTCCTCTCTGGGAATGCACAATCAACAACTGACTGGCACACTGAGCTTATATCACCCTTAGATGCTTGATGAATCGGCGAGCTGAGCATGGGAATGTTTCCCCAGTGCTATTCCTTATCAAGAATCAGTAAACTTCATGCACCCGCATATAATGAAAATGTTTAACAGCATGAGGTTTCCAGTAGTTAGTGACTCCTAGCTTACTGCAAGTAACATGGTTGTCAAGGCCAAATTTCATCCCTGATCTGCGAACGAACGCAACCTACTAGAGTAATCTGATCATAGTAAGTAGACACCGAAAAATGAAGGTTACTTTGCAGCGTCTTTGTAAAGCAAATCAAATTGTAGGTGAACTTACAAGGACACAATACAACGTTTTATACATGACCACTATCGGACTTGATAATTAGTCGCAAAAGTAGCAGTACTCAAAGATTGCTTGCGTCAAATGTGTGTGGTCGAAACACGTAGAAATTGCAGCATAGTTGTAAACCACAACGAGGCGTAATCATTTGTCAGACTACACCCTGTTATCACAAAGGAGTTGTTTAAGAAAAAGTAAAATGTCATTCGCATAAATATGTCTTAAGTTAGATAATGATATCTGCACCTTTTGACCCACCTAAGCCTTACAAGAAACCTTAAGAATGTCTGGTCCTCCTTGAGTGCTGTCTCTCATGCTAACTACAGCCCGTGCGGAAGTGAACAAGTGGTTTAACAAGTGTAACATGCGATAGAGATTCTACATGTGAAGACTGATACGTACAAACAGATAGCGCTGATTGTGTGAGCTCCTATAGTTTTGTCGTTGTGTTAAAATTGTGTGCTATTACGTTGTAGTGGGAAGTCTGGGATAGCTAGAAAGACAACTTATAATTTTAGCAACTCGGTATGCTTGTCTGTCCGCCTTTGTGTTTCTGTTACAATATGTTGTCTTGATGCTGTCTATGTATAAGACATTGTTTGCTACTGGATTTTTTGCAGTGCATGAGCTAATATTTTGTTCTACAATATTTATTTCTATTATTTTCCACAAGCATGTACTTGTGCTTGTGATTGATTTTTTTGGGGGGCATATGCTTTTATGTTTTAGGAAGACGTGACAGAATCGGACAAAAAAAGCAAATTCAAAATATTAACAATTATTATTTTACTGAAATAATGTTGTAATCTGGAGAATTTGCTTGAGGTGGTGATTCTTTTAAAGTTGGTAGAATATCATATTCAGGAAGAAGCAATCAAAGCGACATTGTTTTGGCTGTAGTAATTTGTAGGCATTTAAATATACGTTACCACTGCTTTCTGAATGGTCCGGATGTGCAGATGTGCCTGTGGCGAGGTTTGAACTTGGTATCTTAACTGTCTTGTCCTATGGGACTACGTTCTGCAAATATTATACACAATGATTCTATCGTCAGATTCATGTCTTCTGTCAAAGAAAGCTCAGTCATAACTAGTTGCGTAAAGAGGAAAGTACCAATATAATTTTTTTTAAACTATGTTATGTTATGTTATGTTCCTCCAGGGCCATAGGCGGCGCATAGGGGCAGAAACCATAGCTTTCCATTTCTGTCTTTGTGTTGCCAGGTCTTTGCGTGTTGTTTAGGTTCATTGACATGCCTTCTCTATTAATGGTTCTTCGTAGAGTTTCTCTAGGTCTCCCTCTTCTTCTTACTCCAGGTGGCACCCAATATAGTGATTGCTGGGGAATTCTTAGGCTGTTCATTCTGAGAACATGGCCGATGTAAGTCCAACGCCTTTGTCTAATGAAGGAAGATATATAGGTTTGTTTGCTTTCCTCTCTTATAGTAGTGTTAGATTTAAAGTCACTCCACTTAACGTTCAGAATGGTACGTAGGCATTTGTTTTCAAAGGAGTCGAGTCTTTTATCTGTGGCTTTTGTGGCTTTCCAACTTTCGCACCCATATGATAGAATAGGGATGATGTTGGAGTTAAATAACTTGAGTTTTGTGGTGTTTCTTAGTGTGTTTGACGTCCATATGTTGCGTAGTTTATTGAAAGCACCCGCTGCAAGGGCAATACGGTGTAAAATTTCTTTTGATGAGTCTCCATCCAATGCTAGATTGGTGCCTAAATATGTAAAATTGTTGACTTTTAATAATGGAACATTTTGAATTTCTATGTTGTCGTTGGATCTCGTAAAATCTAGTATATGAGTTTTGATGTGTTGATTTTCAACCCTATCTGATTTGAGTAGTGTTGGAGATTGTCAAGCTTAGATTGAGCATCTGTGTGGTTTGCGCTCAAAAGGGCTAGGTCATCTGCGTAGTCAAGATCTTCGAGAATGGTATTATTAATCCATTTTATTCCTGTCAGCTCATTTTCAGTGCTCTTTCTCATGACCCAATCAATAGCGACGCAGAAAAGTAATGGGGACATGATGCATCCCTGTTTAACGCCCGTAACAACTTGGAACCATTCTGACTTCTCAGTGTTTGTTTGAACACAGCAATGTGAGTTGGTGTAGAATGCCTTTATAACATCATTTTTAAACTATATACTGCAGATAATCACACAGAAATACCACGTTTAATAAATTCTATGGGTTACTTTACTTTTTTTTTTTTACCACGTTTAGACAAATAAGATGTTTTGCAAGCAAAGGACACAAATTACTTGTGGAAATAATTACTGCATGATTTTTAGAATGTGCAAACATTGACTAAGAAGCCCACTTGGAAAGTATAACAACTTTCATCAAAAAGGAAGATCGCCAGAGTGTGCATGTCGGAGTTATGGTGGGGGTAATCCGACACTACTTTTTTCTTGTAGTGGATAGGATCAATGTTGTACATATGTGCTTACCTTCTTTAACTGCGTCAGTCGAGAACCCATTGTACAACTAACTCTACTGAAGAATCATCGTACTGATATATATATATATATATATATATATATATATATATATATATATATATATATATATATATATATATATATATATATATATATATATACATACACACAGTTACCTATCAATATATGTGTGTGCGTGCGTGTGTGTGCGTGCGTGCGCGTGTATTTCGTTCTCTATTGTACTGAGTCGAACTATACAGTAGAAATCCCATTATCCGAATCCCAATTATCCGAATCGAATTTGGGTGAAATAATTGAGAGCGGTAGCGGACGCGGTCGAGAGGACCCGGGTCTGTGCGCACTTGCCGTTACTATGCCGTTTATTTGCAATAAATAGTTGCTTACATATTATTGTACTGTTATCAATAAAAATCGTTCATTTCAATGTATGATTGTATGTATGTGCACTGTTTTGCTTCATGTCTGAGCTATATCCAATTATCCGAATTTTCTTTTGTCCGAATTTTCTCTATTCCCAATGAATTCGGATAATCGGATTTCTAATGTAATATCTTTTGGGCCCCAGATATAGGGAAATCCAATCTTTGAAGTAAATTCTTGAGACTAACGGGAATTGAACCAGTCCGTTCAACGGCACCAAATGGCCTAGCAACTATTGAACACGCGTTCTTCAGTACTTGAGAAACCGCATCTCCTGGATGCGGAGATGCGGTTAGTCAAGTACTGAAGAACGCGTGTTCAATAGTTGCTAGGCGATTTGGTGCCGTTGAACGGACTGGTTCAATTCCCGTTAGTCTCAAGAATTTTTTTTAATTGTCCTCTGGCTTCCTACTTAAATTTCTTTGAAATAATAACAGTGGGGTTGACAGGAGTGTAAACCCTACTGTTTAAGATAGTGCCACAAATAACAGCCCAGGCTAAGTATAATGATGTAATATATATGTTTCAAGATTGTCTGCAGAGATGCAAAAAGGCCATTAAATGTATAGGCTTCAGTAGCAGATGGGCTAGTGAGTTTAAAGTCTTGATTCAAGAACAACGAAAGTTGTGTCGTTACGAGTATTTTTTGGAAATTTACCATTATAGGTGATACACACACACACAAAATATAATAACCAAAACGTAATTTCCAATACCGGATAACGTCAAGACTATATATATATACAGTATATATATATATATATATACCGCCTGTAAAATCGCAAACGGTATATATATATACCGTTTGCGATTTTACAGGCGGTCAAGAACCAAGCTAGCGTAAAAAATAGTTGCATATGAGATGTGATAAACTCCAGCTTCTCTCGTGATTGATTTTGTCAATTTATAAATATATATATATATACATTTTTATAAGAATATGTCATCTTCAACAACGAATAAACCGATATATCCAACGGCAATTTTGGAACTTGTTACACAAGAAGACATATGTTATTTGTTTAATTATGACATCAGCATCATTGTCATGCCACGTACAGCAATTTCTTGCTGACAGTGACAGTTACATGTGTGGTTAGTGACAGGAATAGCTAAATTTCACAAAATATACTTGTGCTGCGGGCATTATTGTTATATCGTTATATACAGTATTATGTATTAACTGTAAAGTTTCATTGACTATTATTTCATGTAAGCATAACATTGAAACAAGTAAGATTAAAATATAGTGTACTGATAGAATCATACCAGAGATATACTTAATGGTAGAGGCTGACGTCGGTCAGGGAAAAAACATGTCAAACGTTAGGATATAATCGTATTGATTCGTTCATTTAAACTAGAAATATAGTTTTTCGTTGTTTCATGAATCTGATCCTGAGATATACAAATTAACATTAGTTATTAATTAACATGTGGAAAATATTAACATCTAAACAAATTACAAACAAGCTGAAAATGAAAATTATAAAATGCTACGTCTATTCTATTGTAATGTGTGGCTCAGAAACATGGATAATGAACAAACAACTAGAAGGTAGAATTGATTTCTTTGAGATGTGGATTTTTTTTAATGTAAGAACTTCGTAGAAAGTGAGAAAAAAAAGAATAAATAGGTTCTAACAACATTTCATATGAAAAAAGAAAGTGAAAAAAAAGAATAAATAGGTTCTAACAACACTTCATATGAAAAAAGAATAAATAGGTTCTAACAACACTTCATATGAAAAAATAACTATTAAAAGAAATAAAGATCAAACAAATACAGTATTTTAAGCATATTAAAAGACATGATATCTTGTTGATGACATTACTTGAGGGTACAGTCGAGGGGAGGCGAGCAAGAGGTAAGCAGAGATACAAGAGGTAAAGAAACATCTCAAGATGGACAGGTTACAGTCTGACAGAGTGCACCACCAAGGCTGGATACAAGGGATGTTGGAGGTCTGTTGCAGCCAACCTTCGTTGCGAAAACGGCACTTAATGATGATGAATAAACACAGCAGTATGAAATACTAGACATAACGAGTAACGGGATGTGGTTTGACAGAAGAATATTACAAGGCTCATTGGACAGCAGAGAAGACTAAGTGGGAAGGTTAATAGAAATTGACATAGTTAAGATGACGATGATAGAGCCACGAGAAATATGATTGTCTAACTCTTGTTCCATATGCCAGGTGGTGAAGTTTTACTTTCAGATTGTCTAACTCTTGTTCCATATGCCAGGTGGTGAAGTTTTACTTTCAGATTGTCTAACTCTTGTTCCATATGCCAGGTGGTGAAGTTTTACTTTCAGGTTCAGGTTGGCTTTTCTCTAACATTATTTGTTACGGGAAAGTATTTGAGAACTTTTTTCAAGTTCTGGGTGACTGTTTGACTCACTACAGTTGTACAATGTAATGTCAGAAATTATAATCGTCTACTCGAAGTGCAGAATTTTGTCGTGACTTTCTCTTACAATCTTCTGGCTTGATGAAGATTTGATTTGTTCACAGCAGTCTTCGTTACACTGGAGATCATTGGATGAAGTAACCAACCCACGTTCTAACCCCTTAGTCCCCTGATTTGACATGTATGGCAGGTAACAGTGCTACTAATTTGATCTCATTTCAAGTTCCTACAGCGCACGGACGAACAATTTTTGATACTGATCTGTATATCGCCCGTATGTTGCTTGCCCCTGTGAGGGCGGGGGGAGAGCAACGCTAAAAAACAACGAAAAGGAAAACAACGCAGTTACCTGCCACATATGTCGTAAGAGGAGACTAGGTAAATTGTGGAGTTGTGTATCCCACCACATAAAGGACCAAAGTTACCCACGAGCCATGCTGGTGTCAGGTTGAAAGGTTCACTTACACGGTAAACCATAACACATTCCGTTCTGTGAACTATATCCTACTAAGCTGCGGTAGTTTGATAACGAACGCAGAAGAAGAAGATGTGTATATACTTCTCTTTATGTAGGTGTATGTGTTTCTCTTAATGTAGGTGTATATATTTCTCTTAATGTATATACTTCTCTTAATGTATATACTTCTCTTAATGTATATACTTCTCTTAATGTATATACTTCTCTTAATGTATATACTTCTCTTAATGTAGGTGTATGTCGAAGTAGTTAGTAATCAGCAACTGCAGCCATGACTAGTATGTCTCACAGAATATCCTAAGTACCAACATCTCCTGTATCTAGACCAGTATTTATCATACTTGTGTTTATATGTTTGTGACTTCTGTTCTAGTGCTATGTGTACATGTTTTCGTGTCCGTCTACCTGTATATTGTTTTCTTAATTATCTCGCCTGTTTTTATTATCATACAAAATACCGAAGGTTGTAACAGGAGTCGCAGATTTTAGACATTAGATGAAAGTTGTGTTACTGTAACACAATTATGACAAATAGAAGATGCACACATGAGTTAGGGAAGGTAGAAAAAACAGCAAGGAAGGGAACTGGCCACCCGACCTAATAGTTGCTGCGGCTTAGTACATGAAGAGTTATCTTCATCCCCGACGGCAGATGCCATGGGACTTACCTTTACCTTTACCTTACACGCTTAGTTAGATTGATAAACAAGACTTATTGTGGAAATAGAAGATGGGTCGTCTATAGACATAGGACATTGTGAAATACATCTCTAAGGAACAGGAAATAATTTGTTAAAACAACACCCGGTTAGAGTTAACATTCTGGTTTTATATGAAAGTGGACACGGACTTTCAACAGCTCCTATAGAGAGCTCAACAATTACTACATTCATTATGACGCAAAAATTTCATGAAAGGAGATATACCTTAGTCAGAAACCACGCCTATTACCGATCAAGTGACCTATATTTACTACGTAAACCCGTTTGGAACGCTTTTTGTGTTGGGTCGTGACCCAAATATTTATAACAGACCTAACAGCTGAACAAAAATCCCCTTTCTCGAGGCAGGTTCCTGACCATTCCATAGTAACGTTTCTAACCTTGACTACTCTGGTATACATCACTGAGTAAGACTATTCACGTGTCACCAGCTAATTAAAAACACGAAGTAGCCTCTCCCAGTTACGCGGAATGGGGTAGTTGAATGGTATATTAATTTAGAAAGGTCTCAAACCAGCCACTAATAACGGGAATTCCCGGTCAACTGTTAAGTTATCAAAAGTCACGGCGGTGAGTGAGCACATATTGATAACATCTTCCCGTTGTTGAAAGGAGACTTCCAATGAAGAATTTGTCGCTACTTCTGTACTCCATAAAGCTGTACACATCTCTGCACTCAATTACTAGCATCTTCCACATATCTTCATAGAGAGATACTCTACCCCAATAGCAGTGATGTTTTTGAGAACTATCTCAGAAAAAGGGCTGGAAAGACGTAGAGGATTTACTTAATTGTACTTATATTTTCTCATAGTACTCTGTCCTTCTCATTGAAGCTGCGCACTCCTTATCAATATTAACAGTAGTAGATGTAGCTTCAAGCGACTATCGCCAAGTATCTCCAAAAGAGTACACCACGGTCCTGGGTTTAACAATGACCGTCGGTGATATAAGGCATATTGGCTAATGATAAATAAAGCCTTCTAAAATGACTCGTGTGACTTCTCTTGATTTTCATTTGCTGCCACACAACGTATAATCACAGTGAACAATGCAATTCACGAGAATTGTCAAATGTTTCATTATGAAGCCCTGTTTTCCCATTAGCCAATAAGTATTGTCGACGGTCACCTGCGATTTCATAAACACAAACTTACCCACTATGCCAATGCGTTCTCCTTGATTACAAAATCATATCTCATGACTCTATTGCAGGTTCCATGTATTCACTTACATTACGTTTTATTACCTCTTGTTATATGTTTATTTGATAAAATCGGACGAAGCAGTGATTACCACAGTCTAACCACTTCTCTTAATGATTTTTTTATCTATCAGGTCTGTGAGATGTCAGTGGCCGGATTCAAGTTCCACGTACTGGACAACGCATTCGTTGTCCATAGAGGTTTCAAGGTCAAGGACGGGTTCCATGTCAGCAAGGACGCGGAGAATGCTAGGAACAAGCAGCTGTTTATGAGATTTAAAGAAGAACTGAAAGTGAAATACCCAAATGGTCATAGACGATGTTAATGATGTGTGTCTTTTCCTTTTTTTCTTACGTAGTATTACTTGCTGTGCGTGTTGCGCGTATCCCTGTTACACGTATGTTTTGGTGTGCATGAGCTAATCTGCTTGCTTTTATAAAAAGCGTGTATATAATAGTATATGTCGAAACTCATTTGGGTATATGTCAGATTATATGTGATTTATAAGAGTTTCTGCCTAATTATGTCAGATTATGCGGAAGTATATACTTGAATGTGGCAAATTATGTCAGATTAGAATGTAAGAAAGATGAAAATCTTTCCTGTATATGTCTGGAAAAATCAGACATTCTCGGTGCACTTCACGAAAGTGTGCACATTCGGTGTATTTTGAAATCAATAATTATGAGTCAGTGTCGAGAATGTGCACATTGGAAGTGTAGAATATGTAAGAAGATGCTCAAGATGAACTCACAACCAATAGAGAACCGGAGCCAACAGACGATACACCCTGAGATGTTAGTTAGTTAGTTAGTTAGTTAGTTAGTTAGTTAGTTAGTTAGTTAGTTAGTTAGTTAGTTAGTTAGTTAGTTAGTTAGTTAGTTAGTTAGTTAGTTAGTTAGTTAGTTAGTTAGTTAGTTAGTTAGTTAGTTAGTTAGTTAGTTAGTTAGTTAGTTAGTTAGTTAGTTAGTTAGTTAGTTAGTTAGTTAGTTAGTTAGTTAGTTAGTTAGTTAGTTAGTTAGTTAGTTAGTTAGTTAGTTAGTTAGTTAGTTAGTTAGTTAGTTAGTTAGTTAGTTAGTTAGTTAGTTAGTTAGTTAGTTAGTTAGTTAGTTAGTTAGTTAGTTAGTTAGTTAGTTAGTTAGTTAGTTAGTTAGTTAGTTAGTTAGTTAGTTAGTTAGTTAGTTAGTTAGTTAGTTAGTTAGTTAGTTAGTTAGTTAGTTAGTTAGTTAGTTAGTTAGTTAGTTAGTTAGTTAGTTAGTTAGTTAGTTAGTTAGTTAGTTAGTTAGTTAGTTAGTTAGTTAGTTAGTTAGTTAGTTAGTTAGTTAGTTAGTTAGTTAGTTAGTTAGTTAGTTAGTTAGTTAGTTAGTTAGTTAGTTAGTTAGTTAGTTAGTTAGTTAGTTAGTTAGTTAGTTAGTTAGTTAGTTAGTTAGTTAGTTAGTTAGTTAGTTAGTTAGTTAGTTAGTTAGTTAGTTAGTTAGTTAGTTAGTTAGTTAGTTAGTTAGTTAGTTAGTTAGTTAGTTAGTTAGTTAGTTAGTTAGTTAGTTAGTTAGTTAGTTAGTTAGTTAGTTAGTTAGTTAGTTAGTTAGTTAGTTAGTTAGTTAGTCGTTGGATCATCGTCCTTGCACTCCGGACAAGTCTATAGGTGATAGATCTCTCCTTGAGTGTAGCCGCCATTACACGTTGACTGACCATCATTCTTTCTTGCCCACGAAACCGCTCCGTTCTAGCGACACCGCATTTCAAACCAAATTCCTTTATTCTAGTCATGGAACAAGAGTCATCTTCACTTATACAGTAATTTGCTCGTGCGTTTTCCCGTAGGGCGTTCAAAATGTCTGCTCGATCCATCACTCCACCAACAGCCGTAGTAGCAGCGTGTGCGGCCAAACTATCTGCTCTCTCATTACCCCGGACTCCTGCATGTCCCGGCACAAAAATGAAAGGCACTTTACGCATACATGGATACACCCTGAGAGATTCGTTTAAGTGGAGATCTGAGCACCCATGGACATGCCCTGTGTGTGCAGACGATAATAAGTAAACCTAAACCTAATTCTTCAAGTGCACAAATGTTTCCATGTCAAAATGACTCTTCGTATTGGTTGTAACAATATTCATTTTGAAAACAGATTAAACATTGCAAAGTACTTAGTTACAAATTGGTTTTCCGAAATAGTTAACACTATATATAACTTTTTCAATCTCATATATCTTTCCTTTGTGTCGAAAAAGGAAATATGAGATAACAAAAGCGACTGCTTTGAGGAAAAGTATGAAATATAAATCTTCGGCTTACCTTGCGTAACAAGTTAGTTGTCTAATTTGTTATGAAAGCATCGAGCATTGTAAACAAATATGTGCCACTAACATTGACCACAAAATGTATATACTACGAGTACACAAAAACCCATTTAACACTTCGAAAAATATAATCCACAACAGCATCCTAGCCATTTAGAAGTTATAAATGTTTTCACTCACACCGTCTGAAGCTGATAGCAGTAATATCAAAGTCTGGCAGCCACGGTCGTAAATGCAATATACGTCTTCAGTAATGAAGGGGGAGGGGAGGTACTTTCTTTTTAATTATTCAACAATTTTCGTATTAAGTCCCTTCTTTTTCGTAAGATTTTGGTGACCATTTTTGGAAATTCGTTCTTTGGGAGAAGGGGAGGGGGGGGAGGTGCTAATTACTCACCTTTTGGCTAAGTTTCCATTATAAATTACTGCTGAAAGTCATGTTCCAATTTACGGATATCTGAAAGGAGTGGAGTGGGGTATTGAACACTCTAAGGAGTGTGACAAGAGTTATAAACTTCTGATGAGTGTGACAGGAGGTATACATTTCATATGAGTATGTATGTATGTACAACATACACAATCACTGCAAATATATGTTGCAAATAAACTCTCTATGATACGAGGAGACAAGCAGTATGCGTTGCCATCACCAGGACCATTTCGAGACACTTTCTTTCAAAACGTTACGTCTTCAAATGGTCAGTGATTCCTTCGGGCTAGCATGGCCGATTAAACATAAGAAAGAAGGAAGATATTAAACAGAAGAGGAAACAATATATTTGCATTGCATGAACTATTTGTACTCGGTGCTGCTAACTGGTTTATTGCTATCTATTTATACATTGTCCGTTTTCTATGTTATATGAATGTTATTCTCTGTCAACTGTTTTGTGGGTATATTTCTGTCAGCGATTCATAACTTGATATCACCTAGTTTCTTCTATATAATCACCTAGTTCCGTCTATGTTATCACCTAGTTTCGTCTGTTATCACCAAGTTTCGTCTATGTTGTTATCACTAAGTTTCAACTATGTTATCACCAAAGTTCGTCTATGTTATCAACATGGTTCGTTCATGATATCACCTAGTTTCGTTTATGTATGACTTAACTTTTTTTTATTATTATTATTATTAATATTATGATCGGTACGGACAAAATGTGTAATAAATATCCTCGGATTAAGATACAAAACAAAACATTGTTTCATATTTCTATATATTTTATTTGATGGTCGTATTGTTTCTTTTCATTGTTATATTCTCGTTCGCAGTATCTATGCGTGTTGCAGGATGATATTGCTCCTCTTTGCCTGGTACCTGTGACTTCAGCACATGTACTTGCTATTTCAAGACATCGGTCCTGCTCGTTGAAGGGATGACCCTACCAGTTTTAATGTCCAGCCTGTGGTGGTCGAACTATGCTCTATTATCTCGTCAATGAGGTAGCCTCGGTGGCGACCTTGTGCATAGTGAGAAACCTTGAAGAAAGTTGGAAAGCTTATGTGTAGGTCTTTGTGGCAATGGAATGGAAGAACATTTGTCTCGAAATGGAGCTACAAGAGAAAACAAAAGTTGGGAACCACTTTCTCTAAACTACAAAACTCAAATGTCAATTTTGTTCAAAAACAGTTATTCATCTCTTGTGCGTTAACGATATGCGCATTAGATGACAAAAATATCCAGGTCATTATTTTATGAAACTGTCTTTTTCTTTGCAATAGCAAACAGTATCTTAAATCAAGTGTTAAACAGCTACTGTATGTACTGTCTTGTATGTTGTTGAGACCCATAGTCATACCATCTTTGATGGTTGTTCTGCAAAGAATCTCTTTTGGTCTTCCTCTTTTTATTTTTCCAACTGGTACCCATTTTAATTCTTGTAGTGTAGTTCATTCATGTCCGATATTTCCATAGTTTTCTTCTTATTGTTGTAGAAACATTGCTGTTTGGTGTCTTCTCTTACTTGCATGTTTGACTTGAATTCTTCCCAACCAATATTTAAGTCTTTTAAGACATTTATTTTCAAATAAGTTCAGTTTCTTCATGTCATTTTCCAACTTTCACAACCATATGTCAACACTGATATCACATGTAAGGGATGGAACCATAGAATATACAAATGTAGTGGGGTTGTCTATCCGCAATTGCCGTTAATCATAGCGGTAGTGATACGGAGCTTTAGGTGTCTATCCAAGACCAGATGTGTCGCCGTGGTTTTGCTGAATCCGTATTTGTTCATGGTTGTTTGATATTATCTTTTTCTAGCCCCATCGAGGCGAACTCCTTGACGTGGAGATGGGGCTTAGTCCAGCCAACAGAGGCTGGAAACTAAGATTGGTCGGGCCAACCCAAAATCGAGCATGGTCACAATCCTGCCCAAGCAAGCACAGGTGCTGAAGTCAGAGATGCCAGACCGAGAGGCGCACCAGCAACCATGCAAACCGAATAGTTGACATGTCTGCACGACCAAAAAAATTCTTTTTCTAGGTCTTCCTCTGGCTTTGTATCCGGATCTTCTTATGTTATGCGAGTATGTTCTTGTTGATAGTTTGTTTATGGTTCATTCTTATAGTGTGTCCAACCCATTTTATTTGTTGTTTCTAGGTGTGAATGGTCTTATATCGATTTTTCTGATTTCATCCTTTCTCATTTTTGTCTAATTTGGTCATTCTTGAAGCTTTTTTCCCCAGGTATTTCATCTCACAAGTAAGTTTTCTCTGCTGGGCTGCTAAGTGGAATGGCAAACGATAAATCTACGGGATGTAACTATTAGGTAAATACATAAATACAGAGTTATCTCGTGATAAAAAAAAATAAGTGAAACACTGCAAATGGCCGTAGATAAGTTCTCGGCAAGGAAAGCGTTCTAATCAACAAAAAATATTAGTTCTTTCGTCGGATTTTGTGACCTTTTCTCCCAAATTATGTCAGGAAAGGGGTGAGGGCAACAGATTACATCATGTTTTGGCCATTTTTCTTGTACTAAATGTCATGTTCTCAGGGCCGGATTTAGAATTGATAGGGCCCTTAGCTATTTGAGATATGGGGCCCTAAGCTATTTGAAATATGGGGGCCCTAAGCTATTTGAGATATGGGGCCCTAAGCTATTTGAAATATGGGGGCCCTTTAGCGATTACGAATATATAGATAGTGAATATTTTTTTTAATGTGGTAGCCCCCAAGAACGTGGGGACCCTAAGCTATAGCTTGTTTAGCTTATAGGTAAATCCGGCACTGCATGTTCCGACTTCCTAAAGCAGTGGTCGGGGACCCATGGCTCGCGAGCCAGATGTGACTCTATTGATGGCTGCATCTGGCTCGCAGACAAATGTTCGATTATAAATAAAATGCTTCTTAGACTTCTTTGATCTACATATTAATTGCATATAAATATTTCTTTCTACAAATGAGCTAAAGTCTACTGCAGCTCAGCATCAGAAGTTGCATTAATGGTAAGAAATACGCATTATTGATTAGCAACAGCATAACAATGTTATTAAAAAGAATTCAGAGACATAATTATTTTACTTTCAGTGTTGAAATTACACAAAATGCAACATTTACTTGAATTTTTAGTTTTAAACATAATGTATGGCTCTCACAGAATTACTTTTCAAAATATGTGGTACTCATGGCTCTCTCAGACAAAACTGGTTCCCGACCCGTGTCCTTAAGGTAATTAGGGTTTGAACTTCACCCCCACAGGCTCGCTTACTGTTCAAATTGTTATGTCACATTACCTAGATCCGTATGAACATATCAATATTTATAGCAGGACATGTGTTTATTGTTTATAGCAAGATAAATTACCTTTCAAAATTATTGGATATCGTAAGCTTAGCTCAACTAATACTATCGTATAACCTCCAAGTTTTAAGTGTGTGTATGCACGTGCGAGTGTATGTGTTTTGTGACTAGCAGGTATGTAAGAGTTATGAACAATATAACTGCACTCCAGGCAGACCCATAGATGCACAGTTTCCCTCAGCAAATGTCGAAGGTCATGCAAGTACGGTAGGTAAGAACTCTTATCCACGTGACATATATTTGTAATAGCAATACCAGAATTATGACTGCCCATATTTTGTTTAAATATACGCCCTGATACAACCAAGGTGGAGTAGTATCCATAATTGTAAAAGCGTACCTCACAACATAGACTATCTGGCCACCTGCTTACTAACTAAATGGGAGGTAAATCAAAGAATCAAAAATATTCGTAAATAGTCAATGTTATTGCCCTTGCATTTTACAGATTCGGAATATTGCATGAGTAATTGGTAGTGTATAATATTCAGGACAATAAAACGGACATATGAAGCACGTCGTTTGATACTAATGGCTGCGTGAAACCCAAAGTCGACTTTCCTCCCTTTGAAAAAAAAGATTATAAACCACTTCTGTAGATTGACTATCTGGTTTGGGAATCCATACCTATATTTTCAATATAGTTGTCATTTTGATAAATGTAAAGAGCTCCAGGGCGGAGAATACCTATTGGAAAGTACAGACGGTCGATGTAATGTCAACAGTAGCATTGATAGTGTTTAATTATTCAGAGAAATCAATAAATATGTTATGTTCCGATTTCTTGAGGGATGGGGTTGGGTTAACAATAGCCCCCTCCTTATTTTCGGGCTTGACGCGATCTATTTTTATCTTCATAGTGAAGTTATTTTTCAGATAATGGAAGACTAGAGAAATAGAAACAAGGTGTCAGAAAGCAAACACAGTGACCTACCCACTTTCACCATTACTTCTACCAAAGATCTAGATGGAAATAAAAAGACAGATACTATCTACAAATTTCTTACTAACATTTTGCTACCAATGTCAAACATGGTCCTTAACAGTCTCATAGCAGAGGAAAATATTTATGTGAAATGAAGTTTCAGAGAAAAGCTGCAATGGTTAACTAAACATGATAAAATAAGAAATTACGAATTTAAGAAAAGAGTTGAATTCTATTTATCTATCAATCTATTCACTAAAACCATTGTTGCCTTTCAGCGTCAGCGGTAGAAGAGTTTTCTGGAGACGGTCCTCTTGTGAGCTGAGTATATTGTGGAATTTATCGCTTCTTTTATTTCGGTAGTCCATCGTTTCGTCGTCGGCTTCTATGTCTGCCTTCATTGTATCTGTGTAGCAAAATTGCTGCGGTATGCTGTCTGATGGTAGTCTGCTGATGTGTGCAAACCATTTGATCTGTTGTCTCTTAATATATTCCAATATTGGAGTGGTGCTGATTTTTTTGTCTAATATCCTCATTTCTCACTTGTCTCTGGCGATATTCCTAGGATTCTGTGTAAGCATGCCATTTCAGCTGTTACAAATGGCATGTTTGGATTAATATCATATATTGAACATATTGAAAGACAGCAAGTAAAATGGTTCTGTCACCTTATATGAATGAACCCATACCAAATACCAATAAGAGCTTATAACAAAAGAATATTCATACATAAAACCAAAGGTAGACCAAGAAAATGGTGGATGGAAAATGTCAAGATAACCTTGAACAAACATTGACTTATTGCAATAAAGGTGACACATCTGACCTTGGAACGACAGCTGAAGCTTTCACCCCTATGCTTAACAGCAAGTGTAGATTCTATCAACCATCATTCATCTGGAGATAGCCAATAGTGAAGCTTATAACCTTGAGTTCCGCACATTGTCAAGCAGCCTACCATGTGCGGCAGTGGACTTCAGATCAAAACTACAGCATCAATGTCATTCTATTTTCTCTCGAACAAAAACCACTACAATAAACAACAAGAATAGCATGTTTGGAAAATAAACAAATTTATTTTTTACACTTTCTAAAATGAATAATAAGTGTTACATTGTCTTGTACAATCTTCATACATACACGTACAACATAAGCAATGAATAAATAAATCATACATAAACATACATACAGCCACTAGTATTTTGCATGCAATAGTCACAACAATTATATATATATGTGTATATTGTATTACAGCCTGTCTCATTGAATATATGTTATATGGAAATTATTACTGCGCTTTCACATCATCTGGAAAATTCAAACATTGTCAGTAACATGCAACTTTCTTACAGTATCAAATAGTTTTCTTAACTGCAGAAAAATAATCCAACTGGTGAAACTTGGAACAGTTTAATGAAGTTTTGCTAATCACTGGTAGCACACATAATAGGAGGCCTAACACACACAAATCAGTCCTACGGGTAGATATTATTTTGTTGTAATTTTTAATTTTGTGTTGTTTTACCTCTGACCTAATTTTTAACTCTTCCAGTGTGTAATTATTTATATTTAGTTCTGTCATTGTCATGTGAACAGTGCTGTTCTTATTCATCATATTATGTTGTGAATGTGTTATTGACAAAGACCCTTTAGCCGAAACCTTGATTTGTGTGTACTATTATGTGTGTTACCAGTAGTTAGCAAAACTTCATTACTCTGTTCCAAGTTACGTCTATTTTTTATTGGTGCTGTTTTTTTTTCTTTATGATCCACACTGTTTTGTGAAGAGTCATAGGACTATAAACATAATGGTTTTCACTATTGATTTTTTTATATAAATTTTGTCTGCATTTATAAGCAATTATAATATGACTGTTAACTAAATTCAACTCACGGCACTTTAGTATGGGTCCATATATGGACCCCCCCCCCCATATCAACTCGCCCCCATATCAACTCACGACAACTTTAGGTTCACTAGTCAACATTTATAAAAGTGTGTGAAATGTTTAACCGTAAAATAGAAATAATTGTCGAATTCTGCCGGAATCAGATGTCTCAAGAAATCTGTGAACTTAGTGCCAGATGTTAATTTCTACATTTAAACTATTGATTGTATTATGTGGTTATATTGTAGGAAAGCATAGAAAAGCTACTATCTTTTACTTTACTACTACTATCTCTCTCTTATACACAGTTAAATGAATAATGGGTTTCTATCGAAAGGGATGGAGAATTGATAAGACTACAATCATATATTAACAAGTAGAGTCACAAATAAACCCAGTAAAGATAGTGGAGCAAACTATAGCCCCTAAAATATCAGCATACACAGTCTATACCATCAGCTGAAACTGAGGCTATATAATACCACAAAGAGATATATCACACCAATGTGTTACTACCCTGCTATAGATCTGCAAGACATGGACAGTGTACAACAGATATGCCATTGTTAAATCATTTCCACACAAGCTGTACCCCATATTTCTCTGAATAAAGTGGCAAGAGAAAGTGCATATTACTTAAGTCCACACTACAGAAATATCTCTGTGACAAGCAAACCACCTGATTTGAGAAATGTATGTACGTCGAATTTCATAACTAAAATAAGTTGTTCTATTCATTGTGTGTTTGACACTGTGCCTGCGACGAAATGTACAAGGTACTCAAATAGCCAAAGTACTTTGGCCAATTTCAGCTGCAGACGGTAATACGGATTTTTCAGAAAGCAATGGTGACCTACTAGACACAAATATTGCCTAGAAAATCACTACAGCAAACAATTACTGGATTGGTAGCTATGTTCTGTATTTATTTGCTGTACTGTAGCTTCCCTATTAACCATATCTAATAGTAAACATTATATACCCAGGACTGCATATATGAATTATGTATGTCAGGGCAAAAAAATCTGAATTCTGTAATTTGTCAGGACTACAAATCTTAAATCCTGTCATTTGTCAGGACTACAATCTGAATTCTGTACAGTATAATCCTTTTATAATGCATCCTTTTATAACAAATTTTCCTATTTAACAACAATTTTCAAAATCTCTATTTATTTCTAGTCTTTATTGTTTGTACTGTGTATAATGAATTTCTGTTATTACATACATATTTGGTCATTCCAGACCAAATTTTTATAATGAGATTACACCGCATTTGTTAGCATTGCAAATCTTAACTCAGAGTTTTAGCATTTGGAGAATTTAACAGTCTCTGATCGAATTTTAAAATGTAACTCAGGCTTCGTCATGTATGACATTTGTGAATGAGTCAGACTCATGATAAATAGAACTGACTTTTAAATAGATTAAAATGAATACTTTTAAACCAAGAAATTGAACAGATTAATAGTGAAAAGCATATGGACAATCAGATGGTTGGTTGGTTGCTCAGCGGTCCATGGACTCATGCCCTTTGACAATCAGATAAGCACAATGTTGCTAGTCATTAAATCTGAGTCTAGAAAAATGTAGGAAGTGTATTCTGATACTAAACTCATGTACTGCTGTTCTACACTAGTTGTGGTATTTATTCTTGTCTTTAGATCTCTAATTCACTTATTCAGGACTTTACTACTCTCATTTAGGTCTCTAATTTTCACTTATTCAGGACTTTACTACTCTCATGTAGGTCTCTAATTAACTTATTTAGGACATATTCAAAATTCTCTCAATGAGACCTCTGTTCCTCAGTGGGTTCTTCTTTCAAGAAATGATCACTCACAACAATATTGAGACAAGCCACTTGTGTGGTACAAAAAGAAACTATTACAAATAATTGTATAACATAATGTGAATAAGCATAGATCAGTCATGAATCTTCTTCAAGTTTATCTGTATTTGTTTTATATTTCAGCATACATACCACACATCTAGACCTAGTATTTCTACCAATCAATCAATCAGTCATTACATCAATGAGTCAGTCAATCAATCAAATATCATGCAGAGTGGCATAGACAATCATGTTTTCTCCACAACTCTCTGTCTTTTGTGTTAATAAGTTATGTTGGTGTCATTCACTCATGCCACAATGACAACATATCCAGCAGCTTCTCTCTTTGTTTTCCTCTGTCTCTTCTTCCCTTGATATTTCCTGTTGTTACTAAATGTTCAAGTTTTGCTCTACTCATCACATGCCCTAGAAATCATGGCTGCTTCTAATTTTTGCTTCTCTAACATCTTTGAGGACTTCTACATTAGTTTTCCTTGCTGTACATGCTATTTTCATCATTAATCTCAATTACCACATCTCAAAAGCCTGCAGTATACTCTAGCCTTTTTATACTATATGTCCATGCTTCACAATAAAAAGAATTGCTTGGATATAACACCTTGGTACTCGAATTTGTATAAACGTTGATAAGACATTGCACAAAATGTATCTCAAAACAGATGATGAAGTACCCAACAAATGGCAGTAGCTTCTAAGCTGTTAATAATTTCACATCATAATAAAACACAAAATTAATGCTGGCAAAGTGATACATAAGCTGGGAACAAACAATAAGGAGATACACAAACAATGACGACTTACCAAATAGTAGATATAGGCCTACCACTGGTATTTCAGAATTAACTGATCCATTACATTGAGTAAATCAATAAATAGATATAGATATATACACGGCATAGGCATTATAGTACACAGTTCAATTCACTATGTTCAAACAACTGTAAGCTAGACACAACAAATCTGATTTAATTTGTTACTTTAAGCCATAAATGATAGATAAAGAGATTAAGGAAGGTGAAAATTTCAGAATGTAGCAGGTGAGATTTGATCATACACTGTGCAAAACTGAAATCCTACAGGGGAAGTTAGGAATAGGGTAGAGAAGTTTTGCTAATCACTGGGAACACACATAATCACACACACAAATTGATGTTTTGACCAAAAGGCTTTTATCATGACTACATAAACTACAAAATACAACAAGCAAGAATGACATTGAATTGTGTGTGTTTCCAGTGGTTAACATAACTTCATTACCCTGTTCCTAGCTTCATAGGTGAGATTTGAACCTTGTTCAAACCTTGAAGCCAGCTGACAGGTATACATCTTGTAACAGATAGATCTATTGAAAACCAAATATATAACTTCTTATTTCCAACAATTCTCAAATTTTTTTAAATAATATTATTTACTTAAAAAACTTAACAAGGCAACAGAACATAATTGATGCCTATGCTATGAAGTAGGTCTTCACAGATACACAGCTCCAGCAGAAACTAGCAGAATGTTTTAGCAGAAAAGAAAGAGAACATTACACTGTATCTCCAAAGAAAATTCCACATTTTCTCCAATCTCACAAAGTCTCACTTCAGATGGGAGACTGGAGAAACATCAGTGGTTGTTATTGGATTTAAAATCTGTCCATATGTGAAACAATGAAACATGATGTTAATCTATCTATTTATACGCTGTGGCCCTTGTTTCCTTGCAGCATCAGGAGTAGAAGAGTTCTGGAGACGGCCTTCTTGTGTGATGTTTGTAAGTTTGTTCCTGTGGCCTCTTCGATTTCTATGATCCATCTTTAATATGGTCTACCTCTGGCTTTATAGTTGTGATCTCTATGTGTCATGGCCATCTGTGGCATGCTGTCTGTTGGTAGTCTGAAAGTATGTGAAAACCACTTGGTCTGTTGTCTTTTGATATGTTCCAATACTGGTATTGTTTTGATTATCTGTCTGATGTTATCATTTCTAATTCTATCTCTTAATGACATTCCAAGTATTCTTTGTAGACATGTCATTTCTGATGTTATCATTTCTAATTCTATCTCTTAATGACATTCCAAGTATTCCTTGTAGACATGTCATTTCTGCTGTCACTATTTTTCTTTTGTCTTGTGCTGTCATTGTCCAGGTGTGCCACTGGTAGCACAGATTTGGGATAATAATAGTCTTGTATAATAATCTTGATATAATAATAGTTTTGATGTTAATGAACTGATAAATTTATGATAGTGTGTTAAATGTTAGGGTCTGATAAAGAATACACTTGAATGTAATTCATAATGAAATAGTCAAATAGGGAGGTCAAGAAACAACTGGCCAAAGTCTATAACTGACCACACTGAAGACAGCCTTGAATATCATTTGGTGGTGATAGTTGAAATTGTATGCTCCACCAGGAACAACAAAGTTTAGTAGTAGTAATAGTTGGAGAGTACATAATTCAACAATTATGTACCTATAATTGTTGAATTTCAACCCTATATAGGGGAGAGTGGTATCCTAGTTGACAGTGAGCTTGCTTGCTATCACCAGGTTTCATCGTGCCAGGTTCGAAACCACGTCCGGACAAATAAAAAAATCAGGGTTGTGATTTCTTGCTTGACATGACCACTCCTCTAGTCGACTCAGCTGCAAATGAGTACCTGACGAATGGTTTAGGGAAGGTAAAGACAGCAAAGAAGGGAACTGGCCACCCCACCTAATAGTTACTGCGGCTTAGTACATGAAGAATTATTTTCATCCCAGACGGCAGGTTGCTGCCATTGGACATAACTTTAATTCAACAATTATTTGAGCAGGTTATTCATTACTTGGAGCTTCCCTCTGTAAGAAGGGAACGTCTCTGAATTATCATTTACAATTCAATGTTTCTTGTTCAATGTTGTGTGTTTCTTGTGAAAGGTCCCTAGTTGGACCAAAATGTGGAAAATAAGTCCTTGATCTTTTGTTTATTGCTAATTATTTCTTTGTACATTGATAGGTTTTAAAAGAAGCCTTTGTACTTTATGTAGTATTTATCACTTATTCATTCAGTTACTGTGGCACTCTCCATTTTGTTGGACATCCTCTGACATTTTAGTTATTTATATAAATTGTTTGTACTGTATATAGTGAATTTGTTACTACACACATATTTTTGTTAGTTCAGACCAAATTTTTACAATGAGATTTGATTGTTTTGATTGATTTGAGAACAAGACAGATTGGAAGGAGTAATTCTCCGTTATTGGAAATAAAAATAACAATGCTATTTCTATACAAGAATAGGTAAGATATTCTGTTATGTTGGTATCACAAACAAAACCCTGGACCTCATCAGAAACTAAAGCTATACCCTTATTACTCCACCACCAATTTCTGGATATTCAATAAGAGCCACACTCAAAATAAATAGAAAGTGACACAACACAGAGACAAAATAAAAACATAACAAAATGTATAAACAGACAGAATAGTATATTAAACAAATGTTTATAATTTTACCAAATAATAATATAATATTACATTAAGCAGTAAATAAGATAAAATATGAATTTGGCACATCTTCTATTGACAAGTATACATTTCCATACTCGATTACTCTTACATTCATCCCGAATCCATAAATTCGGTTCTATTTTTCTATACATTTCTACACTCTCCAAAGAATTCCATAGTAAACTTCCTCAGTCTGTCAATTAATGTTTATACATTTTATCTGTAAAAGTTTTCACTACCAACTCATCAAATGCATAAGTTTACATTACACCAACAAAATAAACAAAAAAGTTTTAGAGTTCAATAAATCAAGTAAGTTTAAAAACAAGGAGTCAGTTTAAAACCAAAACTAGCATAGAATATGCTTGTGCATATATATATATATATATATATTATATATATATTTATATATATACTATATATATATATATATATATATATATATATATATATATATATATATGCATATACACATACACCCTCATAACAAAGAATCAAAATAACAAAGAATCATAGAATATGCTTGTGCATATATATATATATATATTATATATAATATATATATATATATATATATATATATATATATATATATATATATATATATATATATATATATATGCATATACACATACACCCTCATAACAAAGAATCAAAATAACAGAATCACAAACACAGAGGTGCTGCAGCTGGTAAAATTACTATCAATAATGGGAAAACTCAGCAGTAGATGATTTAGATGGTAGGATCTTGGGAAGAATGGACAGCAACAGCATCCCACAGTAAATGTTGTTTAGTGAACTGTCAGAAGTGAACAGAGCAGACCACTCCTGAGATATAAAAAAATTAATGCAAGGCCTTAATGAAAGACTTTTCTATTGACCACAATTGATTGGAAAATGTAGCCGAAGAGATGCATAGACAGCAGCATTGCACAACGGTGCAGAAACTTTTGAAACAATATTGAGGGTCATGCTAGACACAAACAACACACATAATCAAAAATCAATACAAACCAGCAGTGACTAATTCATTCTACAGTTAACACTACCTAAACACATGAACCTGCTACAAAAAAAAAATCTAAAACATGAACAAGGCCATACAAACATAATATAGAATATGTATTAGTACATACATACATACGCACTCACAACACAGAATGTACTTGTGCATACACACAAACACCTACACACACAGCACATCTGGCTTATGTAGCTGACATTAGCATATGCAATGGAAGCATATGGTTCACATTATCACACCCTGGAAATTTAAACAAATGTACGGTGGGAATATAGGGCTTATACAAACATATGCATAAACATGACCTCATCAAGTAACTGTCAATATAAATAGAATCCCCTCTCCCTTATTTCCCGGCAATTATTTTTTTCTTTCAAAAAAAAAAGGAGATTTTCTCTCCAGAAAAGTAAAGTTATAAATTGATCTTGACAAGTTTGATCTTGCATATACAGGTTTTTGAAACAATGAGAGAGTAGGCATACGTGTATGAAATAATTTGAAAGTAGGCATACTTGTATGAAATAATTTGAAAGTAGGCATACTTGTATGAAATAATGAAAGAGTGGGCATACTTGTATGAAATAATGAGAGAGTGGGCATACCTGTATGAAATAATGAGAGATTGGGCATACTTGTTTGAAATAATGAGAGATTTGGCATACTTGTTTGAAATAATGAGTGGGCATACTTGTATGAAATAATGAGTGTGGGCATACTTGTATGAAATAATTAAAGAGTATGCATTCATTTTCATGCAGTCCCACTAGTGTGTGTTGATGGAGTCTGAAAAGAAATAGCTTTATTCATTAAGCTACATGACTCCGTAGACAACTTACAGACCTACCTGAAGTTGACAGCCTCTTAAAGTCTGTACCAGATCAAACCCCTTGGAGTGAAAGGCATGTAATACTAATATACATTCAGACCCACATAAAAGGAATACTAAGCAAGGATGAACAGAACAGTGTGCAGTGAATGACAGTCACCCTCAGTTTCCTGGATGATGAATATCCACAAGGCATATGGATCAGAGTATACACCGATGGGTCAGCACAGAATGCAGTGAGGATAGAATATCGACATATATAGAATATCCACACAAGAAATATGATCAGAACACCAATAGGGAAATTCTGAAATAATTATGATGCAGAAATCCAGGTAATTAGGGTGGCAACAGAAAGACTGCTGAACTCCAACCCTGGCCCACAGCCTTTGGTATTTCTGACAGATGCAGGGTCAATGCTTCAAGCTCTCCAGTCTGGAAAACTAACAGACTTTCATAAACTACTTAATGAACTCTCTTACCAGTATAGGGTAAGGCAGGTGCTGCCGAAAACCAACCAGATGTACCAATCACCTACCATCAGAAAAAACAGATGATCAAGTCAACAAGAAAGTCACAAACACCAACACAAGATGACTATCATATTATGAACAGATCAGAACAAGTTGTAATTCTATGTCTCAGAACAGAACACAACCGACTCCTCAGTCACATGTGCGCAAAATTCAAGATTGGCAACATGGCCATGTTACATGTGGACAGGCAGCAAATAGTGCCAAACATATACTTCAAGAGTGTTCCGAGTATGAAATGCTGAGGCAGACATATTGACCAGAGGAAGGAACACTGGAATCAAAGCTCTATAGGCCACTGTGTGAACTACAAAAGACTGAGTTTTTATTCAGGAGACAGAATTACAGATATAGACATGTTTCAAGTGAACGAAAGAAGAAGAAGAAATTATGCTAATTCCTCCTGTATCGTAATGAAAGTAATATATTTACATTATGTTAATTCCTGTATTGTAATGAAAGTAATATATTTACATTATGTTAATTCCTGTATTGTAATGAAAGTAATATTCATGAAAACATAGAAATTGTATAGATTTTTCTAACCATATAATTCTGTCTATTGTTTAACAAATGTTTATTCCCTATGACATGGTTGAAAAAGGGGGAGGGGTTAATTTAATGTCTAAAAGTGGAGAGGAGGCTTAAGTAATTTGCAAAATGTACAAGGAGGAAAAATCAGCGGGAAAAGTTTGGTTGTAAAGGGCATTCTGCATAAAATACACCTCAGAACTGAAAATCATATGCAGTGAGTCTAAGAAATAATACTGTATGACAAGCAGCAGACTAGACAAAGCAAGTTTGCATCTAACAATGAATCAGCAGTTATGCTATTCAAATAAGAATGCAATAGAAGAAAAAATATTAAGAAACAATAGCAAAGTTATTATCTATGAGGCAGCTTAAAAAAGTTCCCAGAATAGTCAACTAGTTTTCCAATGAAAGATGATGTTATGGAGATTATATGTTTAGAAGCTGGTAATGACTTTGATGAAAGGTTTGTTTGTGTGTTTGTGCTAGTTGGATCATTGGAGTTGAACATGTCCTTGATTGAACAACATAAAAATGTAAAATTCTGTGTTTTTGCTGAGAAGTCACCCTCAGAAACACTAACATAGTTTAATCAAGCAGATAATATTTCATTAATACCATAATGAAATGCAAAAAATGAAAACGACGAAAACATGAAGAGAAAAAACAGTCGGATTATGCTGCCATGATAATGCGCTAGGACATCCATTTTTACTGGTAAATCAATACCTCACAAAACACAATGTGATTAACTTTGAACAGTTTCCATAATCTTCCAACTTTTAAATGGCTGATTTTTTCTTGTTCTTTTGACTGTAAACAGCATTGTTTATTACCAATATTTATTCATTACCAGTAAACAACTTATCTATCCATGATGTGACGAAATCACATTTCAAGCTAATAAATATGACAGCAATTTCATACTTTAGCTGTCATAAATTCCACTTTTATAAATTTTCCTATGACAAGCTTTACATTCAAGAAAACTAAGACTATATTATAATTTGCATTTGTAATAATTTAGTTACCCTCCAAACCTACAATTTTCAGACTTATGAAACAGTACATGGAGTTTCTAAGATTAGGATCCTACAGGACAAACAGTACATGAAGTTTCTAAGACTGGGATCCTACAGGACAAACAGTGCATGAAGTTTCTAAGACTGGGATCCTACAGAACAGACAGTGCATCAAGTTCCAAAGACTGGGATCCTACAGGACAAACAGTACATCAAGTTTCTAAGACTGGGATCCTACAGAACAGACAGTACATCAAGTTCTTAAGACTGGGATCCTACAGAACAGACAGTACATCAAGTTTCTAAGACTGGGATCCTACAGAACAGACAGTACATCAAGTTCTTAAGACTGGGATCCTACAGAACAGACAGTACATCAAGTTCCTAAGACTGAGATCCTACAGGACAAACAGTACATTAAGTTTCTAAGACTGGGATCCTACAGGACAGACAGTGCATCAAGTTTATAAGACTTAAATCCTACAGGACAGACAGTACATCAAGTTTCTAAGACTGATCAGACAGTACATAAGTTTATAAGACTGTGTATATATATATATATATACATACATACATACACTTTAATGCTGGAGTAAAAGAACACATCATGGCAAAAATTAGAAGTAGACAATCAAGATTTTTAGGGAGGGTGATGAGAAAAGTAAAACTTGAACATTTAGTAAACACTGAAAAGATCAAGAGGAAAAGAGACAGATGAAGACAATGCACAAAAAATATGTCACCAACTCAACTTATTAACAACACAGACAGATTTTAGATTGCCTAGGCCACTCAGAATGGCACTTGATTGATTATAATATTTGTTAGATCTTCTTCAGCAATATGATTATTATATATTAATTCTGTAATTACAATTCAATATTAATAATTTTATTACAATTTGAAGTTAATTCTGTAAATGCAATAAGATTGTAATTCTTGAATAGTAACATTGCCGGATCCTTTTCCTTTGTTACTAAATATTAATTCTTTCAATGCAAGCAATCTGATCTACAAATTCAATCATTTGTAGGTATTTTTCTTTCATCAAGAAAAGCCTGCATACATTCTCCCCCAATCCCTGACATATAAATTGCATAGCAAAACAAAACTGAGTCAACACAAAAATTTGGGCAGCAGTTGTCATACAGTTAACATGTTCCAACAACTAATGTGATCATGACAGGAAGTACCACAGGATAACCTCAAATCCCCTGGGCAACATTCATGACTGTCAATCTGAACAATCTTACAACAAAAAGCAAAAATTGTGATCATATTTGCAAATGTCGAGTGATGAAATGATATTATTCCAGGTAGCATAGTATTTCTATCCAATGAATATGTCTGTCTATTACGAGATGTTAACAGTTTGAAATATTCTAATACACATCAGTGGTAATGAAAATCATGATTTGTATGTATGAAGTTAGGACAAACAGCAGTCATAAAAAAATAATGATTTGGGTACATCAAGTTAGGATAAAATATCAGATCTCATGTTAATTGTGAACAAACAACCCTGCTGCAGAATAAAATGCAATTTTCAAGTTACACTTTTGTTCCAATCAGTGACAACCCCAGTTGATACTTCTCACCTCTAACATAAGTCATCACAGTATATTATCTGAATATCAAGTGCAACATCTTCCAGTCAACTGTACTGCATCTTCATCTACTTTATAACCTTCCCAGTACAGCTTTATCATGAAACATTCCTTGTGCATATACAAAATACAACAAACTTCTTCATGCCTCTGAACTAATGTGCACCCACAGCAGAGTATCCCAGACTTCCACCGTTTATTCAACTGATTAGGCACAGCACAAGCGGATTTCTGCATATCTTTCAAACCTAACTAAACACAGCAAAGTCAAACTTTAATTCCCTTAACACAGACTCCAGCACATGTGTTGTGCTTGTTGGTACACAAGTCTATGTGTTGCTGCTGCAGCTAGCGGGAAGTTGTATATTGTAAAGATGTAAACACACAGCTATGGTTCCATAGAAGTTATAGTGTCTTTGCCTTTATTAATAGTTCCTCTATAAATTTCTGTAAAACAAGAGAAGAACATTACAAAAACTGTCCACTATTAAAGTATGTATATATATATATATATATATATTTACATGGATGTAACCTGTTAGATGGGTGTTATAACTCTTATAAGATTTGATACAAGGCACTTCCTTAACATAAGTTCACAAAAGCTAGTGCCACATTAGGAAGACTACGCAGAAATGTATGTGACAGATGGGGAAGAACAACTATCACCAGACTCACAATTTACCAGGTAGTAGTAATAGCATCACTTCTTTATGCTTGTGAAACATTGTGTCAAATACAATAGAAGAGTCAACTATTTCCATCTCAGCTGTTTTCGTAAGATGTCAAACATCCATTAGTTAGTTAGTCGTCGGATCATCATCACTGCAAACTATACACGTCCATAATTGCTCCGATCTCTCCTTGAGTGTATCCGCCATTACACTTCTGCTGACAGTACCGGTCTTATGCTGGTTGACCATCATTCTTCTGCGCCCTCCAAAATGTTCACTTCTAACAACACCGTATTTCAATCCCTGATCTTTAATCCTAGACATTGAAAAGGAATCATCATCCACATTAGTCTCACTCTCGCGTGCTATATCTCTTAAGGAGTTCAAAACGTCAGCGTGATCCATTGCCCCATCGCCCTGTGCCACAATCACGCATGATGCCAGTTGATTTCATTGCCTCGAACACCCACATGTCCAGGCATGAAAATAAATCTAACCTCTTTCAGCTTTGCCTTTCTCAAGACCTCAAACCACTGTTCGCGAAAGAGACTCACTTGTACCTTCTTAATCATACTCATAGAGTCACTCAAAATGCAGACCTGCGTTACCTTCTGTGTGCATACCCACTCAAATGCCCTGGTCACCGCCATAGTCTCCATGGTCATACTACTCGTAGTGACCGCAAAGGCACCACTCTCCTCCCTGATCGTTTTACCTGCGCACTGAGCTGTGATGGCGCAAGCACTGTGAACATGTCTAATCACAGATCCATCAGTGTATATAATCACATCCATCTCTTTGGTATTCTCACTGACCAAAGCCTGAACTTCTTTCTCCACAGCTGTGGGACACCATTCTCTGCATTCCCTGCTAAGTGATATTACTACTCTCAAACAAGTTTCAATAGACTTATCCATTCCGCACCTGCTGCCACACCCTGAAATCTGCACACACTTTGTATGACATCCTCAGCACGTCCTATCCACGACCTCACTCTCGTGAGTCTGCTACCTTTAACTTTCTTTTTTTCGGAATGCAACGGGTGTTCCTTATCTGCATGTATTTGAAGGTACGCCGGTGCATGGCAATACTGTAATCTATGCTCAGCTGTTGGACAGTCAAGTAGGTATCGCATAGCTATTGTTGATGTGTCTCTTGTGCACCCAAGTATGATTGATTGAAACATCCATTGATGAGATAGAATACATGACTTACTAAATCTAAATCTGTAAGCATACACACAATGTTGATGAAGGCACAGACACATTGGGCAGAACAAATGGTCCTGATGAAATTCATAGTCAACCAAAACAATTGTTATATGGAGAACTCCAGACTGACTCCCGCAACGCCAAAGGACAGAAGAAGATTTTTAAAGACACTCTTAAGACATTACTAACTCAATTCAACATAGACAGAAATTCATGCACAAAACAGATCTGACTGAATCGCAGAATTAAGAGTGGTGCAGGAGCTGCAGAGAACCTCAGACATGATGCTGCACAACAAAACGTGCTAGAAGAAAGGCAAGAGCTGTTAAATGTCCCACAGACTACTCCTACACATGCTCTCAGAGTGTGCTGGATAATTGCATGCACACATAGGACTTATTAATCACAGCACACCACAAACATCATCATTTTCCCAGTTGAGCTGAATGGTCATCGTGAATTATGATGAAAAAAAATAACTATTGTTGTGATGTCACAGATATTGTAAGAATCCCTGTTCTTGTCTCAACAGCACACCCCCAAAAAAATATAGCATTCTTTCTTTTGTATTCTTGATTCTTTTAGTCTTACTAGAACTTCAGGACAAAACTCCCAGTCTTCTCCAGATCATATCAGATGCCCCAAAGGTATTGCCTCAGCTGAATCCACTATGGATGTCTCACCATGCAGTTCTTTTAAATCTAAAAAGTCTTGGAGTATGTGTTCAGGAATCTATATTGTAATACCTATTTAGTGAGGCTTTCCTTTTGTGGAAGCCCCAACAGAACTTCACTTTACAATTACATTTCTACATCCCTCTGAGTAAGAGGCTTCACCTCAAAGTATTGTACATCACTGAGAGTTGGAACTATCATGGTAATAAAGAAATATAACAGAGATATGTGAAATAACTCAATACTCAACTATGCAGAATACAACACTACAATACACATCAGTCAACTGTACAGATTACAGCACTACAATACACATCACTCAACTATACAGAATACAACACTACAATACACATCACTCAACTATACAGAATACAACACTACAATACACATCACTCAACTATTCAGAATACAACACTACAATACAAATCACTCAACTAAACAGAATACAACACAACAATACACATCACTCAACTATTCAGAATACAACACTACAATACACATCAGTCAACTATACAGAATACAACACTACAATACACATCACTCAACTATACAGAATACAACACTACAATATACATCACTCAACTATACAGAATACAACACTACAATACACATCACTCAACTGTACAGAATACAACACTACAATACACATCACTCAACTATACAGAATACAACACTACAATACACATCACTCAACTAAACAGAATACAACACTACAATACACATCACTCAACTGTACAGAATATAACACTACAATACACATCACTCAACTATACAGAATACAACACTACAATACACATCACTCAACTGTACAGAATACAACACTACAATACACATCACTCAACTATTCAGAATACAACACTACAATACACATCACTCAACTATTCAGAATACAACACTACAATACACATCACTCAACTAAACAGAATACAACACTACAATACACATCACTCAACTATTCAGAATACAACACTACAATACACATCACTCAACTAAACAGAATACAACACTACAATACACATCACTCAACTATACATAATACAACACTACAATGATGTTCGTCCGTCGTGATCGACGATGACCAAAAACTCAACCATAATAATAATAACAATAAATAATAAAATAATAAAGTTAATAGTGCGTTTTTAAATGACTAGCAAGTCCAATGCGCGCACAAAATGTTCTTTTACAGAATTGACAACAATAGAAGGTATCTGTGTGAGGTTGAGATGTTTTTTCTTTTCTACGTGTCCGCTTCTGTCTTGCAGTTTCTTGTCTGAATTCTTCTGCCGCTAGTGCTCCCGTTCTAATGCTGTAACGCCAAGCCGTTCTATCCTGAGCGAAGCTCTCCCAAGCGCCTACGTCAATGTTAAGATGTTTCAAGGATGACTTGAGCGTGCCTTTGAAACGCTTTTTCTGTCCACCAGCTTTTCGAAATCCTGCCGTGAGTTCTCCATAATATATTTGTTTTGGCAATCGCGAGTTCTCCATACGCACAAGATGGCCTGCCCAGCGTGCCTGCGCCTTCATAAGTATTGTGTGGATGCTTATTGAGGTTGATTTTTCCAAGACCTCGTAGTCTGGTACTTTGTCCCACCAATGGATGTTTAGTAATTTACGTAGGCAGGTAAGATGGAAATGATTTAACTTTCTTGCATGTCTAGCATACACTGTCCACGTTTCGCAGGCGTATAGTAAGGTTGGTATAACAGCAGCATGATATACTTGTAGTTTGGTGGTTGTTCTTATACCTCTTCTGTCCCATACATTGTTGCGTAATCCGCCAAATACAGCACTAGCTTTTGCCAGTCTCTTGTTAATTTCCACATCAATGTTGACATCGCGAGAGAGAGTGCTTCAATACACATCACTCAACTATACAGATTACAACACTACAATACACATCACTCAACTATACAGAATACAACACTACAATACACATCACTCAACTATACAGAATACAACACTACACATCACTCAACTGTACAGAATACAACACTACAATACACATCACTCAACTATTCAGAATACAACACTACAATACACATCACTCAACTAAACAGAATACAACACTACAATACACATCACTCAACTATACATAATACAACACTACAATACACATCACTCAACTGTACAGAATACAACACTACGATACACATCACTCAACTATACAGAATACAACATTACAATACACCTCACTCAACTGTACAGAATACATGTATTCATTTAGTACACATACACTATGACAATTAGCATGACCAGGATGACTCACATTGACCATTTCTGTAGACTGTTTTACTTCTCCTAATTGTTTCTGTGGGATGAAAAACAGCAAAATACTTGATGTATCTAATCTAACATGTGTCATTATCTGACAGTCTCTTGCCAATCCTAGTCCTGTGGACTGATTAGTAATCATCCTTCAAAAGTGGCGCTAGTTGACTTTTCCTTTATTTTCATTGCCTATCGATACAAAGTTTCCACAAAGTAACCACTGAAAATCTTTGAAAAAGTCAAAAAGCGTTACTTTTGAATGATGAATCCCATAATCCATAGAACTATATAACTGACGACAGACATAGTAGCACAAAATTATAAAAATCAATTATGAAGAATGAAGCTCTTATTTCCTTTATACAATGATAGACAGAATTTATCAGTGGCATGTAATGATTGAGGGCAAGCCCACTCCGAGGCAGTTTATGCTTGGTATTATTTGTTGGCTAATAGAAAAACATCCTTCCTTATAAAGTGACTCATTTGGTTTTTTCCGTGATTTAATTGGTTACTATTTTTATACTTTGTGTCGACAGCCAATTAAAATCACAGGAAAGCGTAATTGAGTCATGTAGAAGGTTAATTTCCAACAAGATATCAGGACTTATATCAAGATATACAAAAATAGGTAGATGTGTAGACTTATATGTGTCGACCTTCGCAGTGAATATATTTGTACGAGACATGTCCCACAAATTTGTTTGCAAATACCCAAGCACTTGGAGCTAACTAGCTTGTCAAACTTTTGACCACGCCGCCCATACAACTACATCACCTCAATGAGGGTGTGATATTAGAAATAAAGGTAAGCTCAAGGTAACTGTGTTATCGATCAGCATCTTTGCAAACGTTCTCCCATAAGTGGCCAGTTTTCTAGCCAGTAGTAGACCAGAAACTGACTGACTAGTAGCTGCCAGCAGCACTTACCGAGTAGAGTGATGTTGATATTCCTCCGCCATCTTAGGTCATGACAAGTAAATTCTAGTAGGAAGCATGAGGATAAATGAAAATAATTCTTACATCTGACGGGAATTGAACCAGGTCCGTTCTGGTAGCACACGTCAAGGTTCATGGCAATTTTTACATTAACTATTTATCCATTCATTCATAAACCCATTAGTCGTATGGTTACTACACTGGATGTGTCAACGCACAAAGCAATCCAGCTATTTCTATCGTATAGTTACTACACTGGATGTGTCACCATACAGAGCCATCCATGCATTTCTATTGTATGGTTACTACACCCGATGCGCCAACCTACAGAGCCATCCATGCATTTCTATTGTATGGTTACTACACCTTATGCACCAACATACAGAGCCATCCATTCATTTATATTGAGTACTATCCAGAACAATGCGGGTGTGATTAAAATCTTGACCTGTCAAGTCCTTTATATTGTCTGGCCACAGTTTTCTTTCCTGCTTCTTCCACCTTCTACTGTACCCTGCAATTGTGTTTTTGACAGTGAATCGTGTCTGCAAACATGTCCAAAACATACCAGCTTCCGTCGTGTTACTATTGAGATTAGTGATCCTCATGTTTATACAGAATTGGAAAGTTTTGCTCATATTTGAGTGGCTTCCCCTTAGAACTATGTTTGAAAGACATAGACTCTCTGAAGAAGTATCAAGAATCAACCATACATGTCAACATATATGACCACCTAAGGACAATATTATTCAATTTGGCTGTAACAACAACCCTTGGATTGAAGCAGATTCCACAATGTCTGGAACAGAAACACTAACACATGTACATCAAGTGTAAGACAATGCTAAAAACGTTGCGCTGCACGTGTAATCTATGTATGTGCAGGAAGCAAGGCAGTATTCTCATTCCGTATTAAAAATTGGTGCACACGGGATTCCGTAGTATCAACTGTTTCTTGTGTTTAGTGGCGTGAATACGTATTAAAAATGTCTTTCTCGTAACACGATTACGTCATTATTGTCTGTGTCAATTCTGCTATTAGTTGTAAACAATTCCATCGTTTGTAGTTTTCTAGTCTTTTTATTATAATGATTAATTTTGTTTAGTGTCTCAACTTATTAAATATATTTGTATATTCTTTCTATTGACAGTTTTTAAGTATTATGTGTGTTTTGTGCCTTTATTTATTAAATGCAGTTCTTTATATTAATAAACCTGGCTTCTTGGGAATGATTTGCACTGCACAATTCGTGTTAAATAAAAACAAAATTAAAACCACAAAAAGAAAACAAATAACTCACACAAACGTATTACGTCAAATGCGCTTTATTAGGGAACTTATTCTACGGAAACCCGTGTACACACATTTTCAAAGTCAGGTTTTATTTTAAGATTGCATATCGAGTTTAGAATTCAGGCACCTATGTCACATCACCTCGAAAAATTCTTACCAGTTAATAACGGCTACTATACTTCATGAGACTATTTGTACATTCCACCACACGAGTAAATGTACAAAGGCGTTTGAAGAATGCATTTTCTGTTAACACTTCGACAGCTATATTCATAGAATATGCTGAATATGATTAGACGACTGCGCATTTCTTACGCACATAACTACTTTATAAAAACATACATTTACTACTTGAAGTATTGAATATTGACCTATTTTCCGCTTTGTTGGATTATATAGATCAAAGCCATATTCACTGTTCGCTATCTCGATCGGTACTAAAAAGGTGTGATCCAACATCCGTAAACGTAAAGCAAATATACATATTTCAAATGCCACAATCCACGTGTATCTCCATGGATCTCTACATACAAGTATGTACTAAGGAATATGCCACGTAAGGATAACAGTTGGTTATAAACAAATATTGATGGGAGTTCCTACACACTAAATAATACATTTTCTAGCCATACTGGTGAAAATTGTGTAACGAAAGTGAACCATGTTTAACAAGTATTCACCAGTATAGCCATATAAATCTAAGCAAGACTATGAACGGATTTTGTGATGCCACGGAAGCAGGAAGTTATAACAATCAATATGAATTTTATTTACAGGATTACTATATACGACGCTTGTACATTTTCTAGTTACACTGGTCAAGTTGGTTCAAGGACATGACATCCAGTATGGCAATACTTCACTCTATCTATCCATCTAAAAATCTAACCTAATCATCCATCCATCTATCTACCTAATTATATGTCTATGTATCTGTCTATATATCCATCCATGCATGAATATGTCTGTCTATCTATCCATCCATGCATGAATATGTCTGCCTATCTATCCATCCATGCATGAATATGTCTGCCTATCTATCCATCCATGCATGAATATGTCTGTTTATCTATCCATCCATGCATGAATATGTCTGCCTATATATCCATCCATGCATGAATATGTCTGCCTATATATCCATCCATGCATGAATATGTCTGTTTATCTATCTATATATTAATCTATGTTCCTTCAGCGCCGAATACGGTGCTTACAGGTAGAAACCACAGCTCTCCAGTTCAAGCGATGTGATGCTACTGTGTGCAATTATTACATGTTGTTGAGACCCATAGTCACATTCTCTTTGATAATTGTTCTGAAAGAGTCTCTCTTGGCTTTCATCTTTTTCTTTTGCCATCTGCTACCCATTTTAATGATTGTAGTGGCAGTCTGTTTTCATTCATTCTAAGTGCATCGGTTTTTTTATTGTTGTAGAAACATATTGCTGTTTGTTGTCTTCTCTTACTTGCATCTTTGTATTTTATTAGTAAAGAAATTCCGGCAACGTTGTTTATTACCGCCCGCTATTATGACGTAATGAATTTCATAGTTAAGTTCTTGCTTGCATCTGGATGTCCGTGGTATAGTTCAAATACTTCTAGGAAACTAATAGCACCACTAAAAGGGAACAATTGATAATGTTTGTTTACAACCCTTACAGTGGCATGACACATCCCGCACTATATCCTTGCATCTAGATATCCATGGTCGCGTGATGTCAATCCCTGTACAAACTATAGAAGTATTCTATTTTCATAACTTATTCTATGAAATTCTTTTAACTTGCATCTACTGAAGCCACTCCACATCGCATTCCTTGAATACTTGCTACTATTTTGGTTCTGTTGAAATGACATCAGGTAAACTTGTTTTAAGCAGAAAGAGTATAGCATCTATCAGCAACAGATTTCATGATTAGTCATATTGAGATATTCGCAGACGTTTATCAGACTACCACTTTCTTTAAACGTATTCAAAATTGATTAGTTTAAGTGTAACTATTCACAAGAATTATATTCATTTCCGTCTCTCGCTGAATCATTCTGCAATCCAGGTTGTAATACAGTCTTATGACCATCATAACTTCTGTCGGTAATCGGGTTACACCAATAACTTCAATGATCTGTATCACTGATTTCTGGTTGCGCTGAATTGAGCTCAATATGTTTAAATTAAACGCCGTATCGGCAAGTCATACTCTCACTATCTTGATATAACATGCAACAGGTGTGCCAGAATTTAGCCATTTCATGAATCCAATTTCTGCCATTTTAAAATGTAACTAGCCATAAGTTTATGTGTTGGTAATTTTTTTAAATATTATTCGTAAGTTGAAAAATGTATTAAAAGTTATGAGTTTGGAATTTGTGTGTGTGCGTACAATATTTTACCTGAAATGTAACCATACTCACTTTCAATTATCAGGAAACCTGATATGCATACAGTTTTAAAGCGTGTACCACAATGTCTACATCTAATCTGTCGAGATGTTTTTCCCTTGTGTGTGTGTGTGTGTGTGTGTGTGTGGAAGTATACATTATATATGTAAGGAAATCTTAAAATTAGGCACTTTCTATTTTGAATACGGCTCTCTCTCTCTCTCTCTCAGCATGGTTTCCCACTATACATTCATTTTCCTTTAGCGCTGAAGTTAGCGCACAGGGCAGAGCTCTCCAATTCTGTCTGTTCGAAGCTATTCTGTGCAGTTCTTGAATAGTATGAATATTGGTTGTTTTACTTTCTCTAAGTATTGTTTTTCACACTATAGTTGACGGTAAAATCAGAAGGCAGTGAGATTTGAACCATGTCCGTTGTAGAATTAACTTTTATTCTATCATCATCACGTACCATGTCTGCTGGCGTAGGCTATCATGTCTCTCCACAGTTTTCTATTTCCAGTATTATGTATAAGGATCGTTGTTGCTTCCTTGCCATGCCAGTTTGTCAAACTGTCTAATATTTTCTCACGTTGTCGCCCTCCGTATCTGTTGCTTTCAATATTCCCCATTGTGACTATGTTCTCCAAACCTCCTTGTTTCATAACGTGGCCAAAAAATGAAGATTGTCTTTTTCTTATATTATTGATTAAGCTCCATCTCGCATTTGACTCTTTCAACACCCACACATTAGTTTTCCTGGCAGTCCATGGTATTCTCGGCATTCTTCTGAAGAAACCACACCTCTACTGCCTCTAATTTCCCACTTTCCTGTTTGTTTATTGTCCAAGAATCGCATCCATATTATATCAGAATATATTTTATTCTCTAACAAGGACATTTGTTGTCCACGTGCTACTTTAGCCGATACGATCTTGACAGAAGCATGTAGTGTCTTGTTTTTTTCTACTCATAAATTTTGAAGTATCAATGATGTCACACAGATCTGCATAATACCCGCAATTCATTTGTCGTAGTGTCGCCTCCAATTTAAACGAGTGCACAACGACATCATAGACACCCTCTATTATGTTATGATATTTATCCTATATTTGCAGGAAACCCGTAGATAACTAGATTCTATATATTGCCCAGAGATAATAAACCCAGTTGCAGCTATATCAATTGCACGATGGGGTATACGTGTATATATATATATATATATATATATATATATATATATATATATATATATATATATATATATATATATATATATATATATATATATATATATATATAACGATCTAATCTCCTTCATGTATTTATTGATTAATCACACTGACATATTTTCCAATACCACTAATATCAGAATGACACGTAACAAACACTGAGCTAGTTTTAGGACAGCCAAAAAAAGCAGCTACTATGCGGCTCAATTGATGTATAGGAAAGCAAATATCAAATTCGAGACAGCACAATTTAGATATAGGACAGTAACTATCAAATTCGAGACAGTAATATGCATATGTAGGACATTAAATATCAAATTCGGGACAGCAAAATTTAGATATAGGACAGTAAATATCAAATTCGGGACAGCAAAATTTAGATATAGGACAGCAAATATCACATTCGAGACAGCAAAGCTCAGATATAGGACAGCAAATATTAAATTCGAGACAGCAGAATTCAGATATTGATACACGCCATCAAATATTTAGTTCAAGACAGCACGATTTAGATATAGGTCGTATTAATTATATCAGGAACATAAATGATGACAGTTATAGGACAGACAACACCAAGTACAGGACAGCTAATGACAATTACAAGACATCTTACACACAATACAGGATATTATATGACAGTAAAAGGACAACTTATACCACGTACATGATAGGTAACAACAGCCACATGACATCCAATATCAGACAAATGACAGCTATTGACACTGGACAGCTAACACCAGGTGTAGAACAGCTATTACCAGCTATAGAACAGCTAACATCGTGCACAGAACAGACAGTGTCATTTTAATAATTATAATAATAAGATGCAAACCCCGTCAGGGTTCTAGGGGTGCCACGCTGTATACATAAGCACAAAATGTCCTCCAAACAGCTCTGTCCTCAGTCATTCGGGGAAATGTAGAAATCTTACAGGACAGCTAATATCACTAGCAGCTAACACAAGAAATGACAGCTAATATCACAAACAGCTAACACAAGAAATGGCAGCTAATATCACTAGCAGCTAACACAAGAAATGACAGCTAATATCACTAGCAGCTAACACAAGAAATGACAGCTAATATCACAAGCAGCTAACACAAGAAATGACAGCTAATATCACAAACACCTAACACAAGAAATGGCAGCTAATATCACAAACACCTAACAAGAAATGACAGCTAATATCACTAGCAGCTAACAAGAAATGACAGCTAATATCACAAGCAGCTAACACAAGAAATGACAGCTAATATCACAAATAGCTAACACAAGAAATGCCAGCTAATATCACAAGCAGATAACACAAGAAATGACAGCTAAATTCACAAGCAGCTAACACAAGAAATGACAGCTAATATCACAAGCAGCTAACACAAGAAATGACAGCTAATATCACAAACAGCTTACACAAGAAATGGCAGCTAATATCACAAACAGCTAACATAAGAAATGACAGCTAATATCACAAGCAGCTAACACAAGAAATGACAGCTAATACCACAAGAAATGACAGCTAATATCACAAGCAGCTAACACAAGAAATTACAGCTAATATCACTAGCAACTAACACAAGAAATTACAGCTAGTATCACAAGCAGCTAACACAAGAAATAACAGCTAATACCACAAGTAGCTAACACAAGAAATGACAGCTAATATTACAAGAAATGACAGCTACTATCACAAACAGCTAACACAAGAAATGACAGCTAATACCACATGCGGCTAACACAAGAAATGACAGCTAATACCAAGAACAATAATTGTAACACCAATGACAGGATTTGTTTCTTTGTGGCCTTTATCGTATTCTCTCTCTCTCTCTCTCTCTCTGTGGCAAGTTCACATAGCGTTATCATAGGCATATTGAGACAAGAGTGAATGCATTGTATGTTCTTTACCCAAACAAGATTACTGACACAGACACTGCCTAATCAGAATGCTTGTTTCAATTGAAACGATCAACTTTCCACAATCTTGTGACAGACAAAAGACCTTCCTTGTTGTAAGTTTATTTTACTCCCACAACTAAAACAATAGACTTGTCCAGTGATCCAAACAATCATTTTAAAGGATGAGTCCACGATTGTAACATGGGTATGCGGAATTATACGCGGAGACAATACAATGCTTTATGGACGATAGTGCTTTTTCTGAACAAAGAAATGCATACCTGGTTGCTGATCCAGTGTTCCATGGGCTTATGTCCTGTTGATGTCTAATCAGTTTCCACTCCTGGGCTTTTTCCCCATATCTGGGTTTCTTCGATCAGAATAATTGATATTGGATATATTCCAAGCACACAGCCATTTTGTCTAGTTTTTTTTTTAACAATGATACGTTAGTCATTCCATGTTTCAGTAATTGTTGATAACTGTGTCAAAACCATATCGGAGAATATAAGTCAACTGGATGGAGTTTGCGGTGGCTACTGTCGCAATAAAAATCACTCTCTGGGATCTTCTTCTTTTTCTGCGTTCGTTCTCAAACTCCTGCAGATTAGCAGGATGTAGTCCGGAGAACGGAATGCGGTGTGTCATGGTTTACAGCATTGCTGCGATATCTACGCCTTTCGGTCTGACACATCCGACTTCAGCATGGCTTACCCTATATGGGATGGGACAGCCAACTCCATCCCATAACCTCCTTAGTCGCCTTTTGCGACATGCGTGGAAGGTAAACAGTGTTGCTATTCTTTGCTCCCCTGTCGGGCCCCGGCAACACACGGGCGTATCTCTGGGATTATATGTACTATGTCAGTTATTGTGTCAATCCATGCTTTGAAGTATTCCTTTTAGTCTTCGTTCATTCTCAAACTCCCACTGGATTAGCAAGACCATGGTCCAACTAAATTTCCAGCAGGATGTAGTCCAGAAATGGAAATGCGTTGTGTCGCAGTTTTATTTGCGCCAATGACCGGACACATCAGTCGTCGGCTGTCTTTAAAGTATTCAAAGTGGAACGTTGAGGTAAAACTAATCCGAGTTATGAACCAGTGCCATAGCACACGGTTTCTTCGAAATGCTCAGCTGCCTTGTCAATATGCAGAGGTAGATCAGAAACCGCCTGACTAGCATCGCACTTCCTCGGTAACGATAGCGCCATTCCCAATAGCATGTGTCCTGGTATTTCAATTCTTGGTGGCTGGGTGAACCACGAGAGTAATTGTTATTTCAAACCACTAATAACGAGTGCACTTGAAAACCGGGTTCGCTGGTCAGCGGGCAAACGACTTAACATTACACTGCCGCGGATGCCATGGACGGTATCAGTATAAATTATAACGGGAACTATGACTAATTTCAACTTCACCAGCAACACGTTTATCGACTAACATATAAAATAACATACAAAATAACCAGAAATCAGACACTTCTATAACTGGAAAAAAACGGGGGGGGGGGGGGGGGTGGTAACAATAGATAAAAAGAATCATACTGAAGCTACTTCATCAGTGCATGTTGGAGACGGGCACTGCCATTGACTACATTTCAAGACAGCTATTATGAGAACTAGGTATTAAAAGTGGTACCCCGTTATAACAACTTGGTTCGGACTAACAAAATATATATGTAATAACAGAAATTCGCTATATAAAATAGAAACAATATAAAATATATATTACTGGGAATTTTGAAAAGTGTTGCTATATAGGGGAAATCTGTTATTAAAAAATATGCTATAGAGGGGTTCCAATATATTTGTATAAATAACCGCCAACTTTGCAGAATTAAGAGAGCATAGAATCGTCTAGCAACAGGAACCAAAAGTTTGCCTTTTTTTGTTTGTTACATCTGCTAGGGGGAAATGCATCTATTTGTTCAGAGTACAAAGATATTAGTTCACAACCAATGACCATTGCATTCACAATGAGTCGGATGAACTATGTGTCATTTCTAGCACATAACATTCATCTAACTTTCTTAATTTCACTTTCATAAATTTTTTCAGCATTGTATGTGAGAGAGAACTAAATAATTTGAATAATTAATTGAAATTTATGCTAAATTCAAGAGCCTCTTGGAAGAATGGCTAGTATTGATTCAGAAACTTTCTGGTTTAAATCTATGTAAAACCATCAAGAATGACCACTACCTAGCTCAAGTCTGAATTGCTTAACATTTCTGTGCGACTTGTTGGCATTGTCATATTCATTTCAATGTGGGGATGGGATATTTGCACACAAAAATACGAGGTAAAATAGCACAAACTAAAATATCACATGCCGTTGCAACAAATAGGCATCGACAAAACAAGCTAATAAAAATATACCATTTTTTACAAGTAGTGGTATACGAGTCTAAGAAGTATTTTATTTAGTGTGGTGTATAAAGCTTGTACTATCCTGTATATATATATATATATATCTCTTATTAAAGAAAATGGTAGTCATTGATTTGCTACAGAGTGAAGAAATCGTGCTGGCGATGATAATGTGCGCATACAAAGAATGATGGGGATAACCAAGGCTGAGGGGGAATTGTGTGTTCTCTCTGGATAATTATGAAAATAACATAATCAATATCTGACTGGGACTTTGAATATGCATTCTCTTGGTTGGCTGCTGGAGTTGAGTGAGGAACACTCATGGTAATGTTCCGTGTGTCATGATGCTAGTTTCTAACCAAGAACCAAGATATGGGCTTTTCGTCTTCGGGACTAAGCTTTTTCTAATTTTTGAGTGGTAACTATGGTTATATGGACCGGTCTCGCTCTCATCGCGATCAATATTACAACATAGAATACAAACACTGTAACGCGATGCAAGTTATACTTTTAGTGCACGACTAACAGAACCAAATACAGGATTATAATAATATCGATCGGAGGTGAATATTATTTATAAAACTAAAGGTAAATGTTAGGACACATGAAGATAACTCTTCATGTATAAACCGCTGCAAATATTACGTGGGTGGTCAGTTCCCTTCCTTGCTGTCTTTACCTTATCTAACTCATTCACCAGGTACCCATTTACAATTGGGTCGACAGGAGAAGCGGTCGTGTCGCAAGCAGACTATCAACCAGACTACCGCGCTCCTCTTACATGAACTACTTTTGAAATAGTAGAAACTCATGAAGATCCCGTCAATTTTTTTAAAACATTTAATAAACTGAATACAGGAGTAGCAGAACATTCAAGTGCCAGCCATCCTTGGAAATGGTGTATGAGGACCCATATAGCACGGCGTCTACGTGACTAAGGCATTTCCCTTGCGTTCAAGATGTTGCGGGTCCGAAATCGGGCCGTAAAGTCTAGTTTGAAAATGCATTTATTTATAAAGTGTATATTTTTTGGAGATCCCTGAGAATTATCGTTTGAAGCACCGGAGTTACGTGCTATGAGTGATACTCTCAGCAGGCGGCGGGTCGTTACGTTCAGGGGTGTGGAGTACATATGGGATAATCCGAGTGCAATAAAGTCAATCCCCTAAGCCTTTTCACCCTTTCAACTGTTCAGAGTTCCCTTCCAAACGAGAACTTAATAGTAAGTTTGATGATATCATATACAAGTAAATTTAAGTAGGAAGCCAGAGGGCAATTTTAAAAATTCATGAGACCAAAAATCAGACTGGTTCAATTCCCGTTGGTCTCATGAATTTTTATGACATCATATAGTACATTTGACGGCATCATATAGTACATTTTAAATTGTACACTGCCTGCTTCATTAATGTCTGCAAAGACGCAAAGAGCTACGGTCAAAAACTCTGATATTCCTTTAAATTGAAACCGAGAAACTTTAACTAATTGGCTACGTAATTTTTAGATGTGTCTTGTGTTGAACTTACCAATGCATATTCTCGTCTTTCACTGTCTGTGTCCAAGTTCAAGATGTCTTCTAGCTCTAGCTGGCAGTCATGGTCATCATTCTGCAAGAAAACATGAATATAAGCTTAGTTATTACAGTTAAGTGAAACATACTAGGATAGAATTAATACAGATTTACTAAGGCACAAGAACAATAAAAACCAATGTATGCATAAAAAGTCTTCGGGGTGCAGAAAACCATCTTTTGGTGATTCTTCTGTGTTCGTTCTCAAACTTCTGCAGATTAGCAGTATGCAATCCGAAGAAATGAATACATTTTTCCTTTCTCTTTGTACGACACAGAAAGAAATGTGCAATAGTTTACAGCTTAGATCTCTGCTCTTTCCGATCTGACAAAATACGATTTCAGCATGACTTCTGGCTCACTTTCAAACTACGGGATGAGACGTCCAACTCCAACCCGAAACTTCCTGCCTCAGAACGGCATGTGTTGCTATTATTTGCTCCTCTTTGGGTCCCGGCAACATACGGGCGTTTTAATGATTGAGAATCAGATAATATTATTAATATTGTAATTAAACTATCCAAATAAAAATTATTATCTAAATCAGGGTTTTTCCAAGTGAGTAAAAACTCCTAGCTGGGGTGGTCAGAGGCTTCAGGGGAGGGGACGAATGATCAAGGGGCAGCAGGGGGTGATATAGAATCATGTAGGTTAAAAAGCTTTATGGAACACTGGATACATCAAATTGCACCAAAAATATTGAAAATACGATTTCTTTATGTAGAATACGACAAGAAGTGCAATTTTGTTGACATGAATGAGACTCGTATCTGAAACCTGGACGGACTAAGATTATTGAAACCAGTGACAAGCTTCTGTTGAAAACAGGAAGATTTTTAACTGTAATCGGTGCCGACTTCTTGAAGTGGAGATGAGGGTTTAGTCCAGCCAACAGAGACTGGAGACTAAGATTGGTCCAGTCCCTGATATCGAGCAGGACCAAAGTCAAGCCCAAGTTATCACTGGTGCTGAAGTCGGAGACACCAGGCCGAGAGGCGCACCAGCTTACCATGGTATCACGCAAGACGACTAGATAACATGTCTTCACAACAACAAACAACTATAATAAATTGAAAATAATCTAAAAGGTATCAATAGCAAATAGTGAATTACAGGCACCATGAAACCTAAATATTCACTGTGTAATTCAATGTAGCGTACAACAACAGAAAGTGTTATAACTTTTAACTTTATGTCAAAAGTTATACGAATATATTTTGAGTACTCTTTTTAGCGCGCTTGACGTCTGCTGGGGAGCTTTCGTATATCATACTGTTGTTTATACGTTTTCCCCTTAAGCATGACAAAATAAACCGACATAAAAGGAGTGTAGTCATACAGGGATGAATAATTAAAATACGGATTCATTGGTATTACTCATTTCAAAAAATATATGTGCCATTATTCATTATTCCTGATGTGTGGAAACTTCATCAATGAAGCTATCTATGAAGATATTGATATTAAATGATCATTTATGAAAAAAGGTAACACGCAAATTCATCAAATACCAAGCATTGAACTTTTTTCCAGACAAAACTCTCTCCTCACAAAGTACGGCCCTGGTTATCATACTTAGTCAGTCTATAAAATCAATACGTTGGGGCTGTGGCTGGTAAGAGTTTAAGAAACATTGATCTTAAATGGATGTGGTATACAGATGAAACTTCTCATTTAGTCAATTGGTTATACCCTTATGAGTATAAAGTTTCTTCAATATGCACTGCATTAAGCCGAAAACTGAAGTCTCCTGGGTACGAAAGATAAGTCCCGAAAAATCACCCACTTCACATAGGAAGTAAGAGCAAATAGCTCGTAATTCCTAGGGTTATTGACAACAACAACAGTTAATTAGTTTTAGCAGTCAGTCAAAGATTTGGGAAAGAATGCTAAGCACTTGGAGATATCTAGGACATGTCATGCAGGGGCGTGACGCAGTTACTACCGTCCTGACGCCAATTCGCACTCTTGCGACCTTAATGCTTATGGGAATTTCAAGAGAAAGCAACATTTTGAATAACAGTAGTTGTTCATATTTCAGCGGCACTCTAAAAAAAAAAAAACATGGCTTTTCTGTCGCTACTACTTGCGACTACTATTTATATTATTATTATTAATATCCCTTTATCTGTCTGTGAAGCGGAAAGAAAGAAAGCGCATCTCGGACGAACAACGTTCCAGGTTCGATTTCAGCTGCACGCAATTTGGCAATCCGAACAGTTCAGAAAGCAATGGCAGACTACTCAACGTAAATATTTCCCCAAAAAAATACTACAGAAAATAATGATGGCTTTATAGCTAGCTTGATCATGGATGTGACATGCATAAATAAGTACCAACATGATTGCAATGTGTACTAAATTACAGCCTGTCTATGATATCTGCGGCTTTCGGTTTGACATCAGACTTTTGCATGGTTTTGAATCACTGATATATGGAATGAAACAACCGACGTCACTTATGGAACTGAACGGAAATTATACACCAGAACAAAAAACATCAACAGATTGAACATAAACAAACAATTCACGATATTTCGATTTAGAACGGCGCATCATCATTATGATTAACTGCCGTCTCCGCAACAAAGTTGGCTGCTATGGACCTCCAACATCCCCTGTCTCGTGCCTTGGTCGTGTACTCTGTCAGACTGTAACTTGTCCATAGCGTGATGTTTCTCTTCCACTTGTATCTCTGTCTACTTCATGTTCGCCTCCACTCGACTTTACCCTTAAGTTAGGTCGTTAACAAGTTATCAAGTCTTTTAATATGTTAAAATACTTTATTTGATTGATTGTTATTTTATTTAACAGTTGTTGTTTTTTCACACGATTTGTTGTTAGAACTTCTTTATTAGTTTTATTCTCTTTCCACGAAGTTCTCCTTATTCTTATATTATATATCACATGTCAAATGCATCAATGCTGTCATCTAGTTGTTTGTTCATTGCCCATGTTTTTCACCCATACATTAATATAGAATAGATATCAATCAAGTGCCATGCCGAATGGCCTAGGCGATCATGTTTCTTCACGACTCTCTGTCTCTTGTGTTGTCAATAAGCTCGGTTGGTGAGCTTCTACCGTGCCACAATACAAGTCCATCTAGTAACTTTTCTTTTTGTCGTCCCATATCTCTACTCCCTTTGATTTTCCCAGTGGTTATTAAGTACAACAGATATACCATTCTATAATTCCCATTTTTAGTTGGTTTTGTTTATTTTTGTAATTTGTTTAGAAATAAATATTTTCATCATGTCATTGAGAGTACTTTTAGCTATTCCTATTCTCCTTTTAATTTCTATTTCACATCTACCACCATTTATAATTATGTGTCCGAGATATTGGTAATGTCTACTTGTAGTATCTCTCCATGTATTTGTATGTTTGAGAACAGGACATTTCCTTCTAAAAGCACACTTACACCGAGTTACTATTAACAACTCTGTGGTCTGCATCTGCAGAGCAACAACACGGACAGCAAACAACATACTACAGGACGGTTCTCGCTATTCGTCGGTAGTATTTGTGTGCCTGCTTTATAAAATAGTCAAAGTAAATCAATAATGTGTTACACAAATAAACAAACAGGAAAAGCAGCGGATTACTAATGTTGTCAAATCAGATGAGAATTGTGTTCTTAGAAGTTATGAAGTGGTTTTTCCCAAAACAGCCTGATAAGCGCACAGCAATGGCGGTAACAGCACTTGACGTTACGATCCAAGATAAACGGAGATAGAATATTTGAAATAGCACGTTTACATCTGCTACAGTACTTGTTAAATTTCAACAAGTGTAGTTTTAAGTCATCAATAATAGACAAAATATATCCCATGATATACTGTGTCGGTTTGCTAGGACAATCCAAGATGCTCGTGTATTCACGGGTCAGAAATTAACACATAACATAGTTTCCTGCCATACATGTTGTAAGGGGTGACTAAGAGCATTATAGTGGTTGGGTTGGATGTTCAATCACATAGAGGGTCAAAGTGCTAAGAAGATATGCTGAAATGTAATGTGCCGGACCGAAAGATGGAGATATCGCAGTCCATCCATAAAACAAAAAAGCAAAACACATGACACAGCGCATTCTATAATGATAGGTAAAGGGCAAATATCAGATATATAATAGGCAATTGCAGTTAATTGACGGCCAACACCATGGGAAACACAGTTAATGGTAATTACATGACAGTTATCGACCATTTCAGGACAATCAATGACAGTTCAAGACACCTAGCTCATGTGCATTATAGCTAATGATCGTTACATAACAGCTAAAACCATGCAAAGGACATCTGATGATAGTTTCGGGGTAGTTAATAACAATTACATGACAATTAGCATCACGCACAGGGCAGGTGATATCAGGTATACACAGCTAACAGAAGGAAGCTTTATTCATGATTATAAACCAGCTTCATAGCACCTAGGGCGGCGTTAGTTCTGTTGTTAGTGAACTGGCTTCCTGCTCGGATCAACCAAGGTTCAATTTCCTGTTCAAATGGAAATATTTTGTAATCACCTACGACGCCTAGGTCAGCACAGCCTAAGGAAATGGGTACCGGATCTTCTGGGAAAACAAAGTCGGTGAGCTTGATGCTGACCACTTCATCCCCAGATATGCTGTTGCTTAAAAAAAATATACTTGACTTTCATAGAACATGAAGTGTACCACTGTTTACTTCGACAGTGGCCCAAGAGTACACGAACCCAAAGTCTCAGACAGCTGCTGATTACCTCCAGATGCTGATTACGTAATACTCATATCTTTCCACGAATTACAGCTAGTACCAGGTACATGACATCTCATATCAAGTACACGGCAAGTAATATCATGGACTGAGTTTGTTTTTTCTATCCTTCAAGATAAAGTATTGAGAACGAATGCAGAAGAAAAGCAATCATATACATCTGACACTTCATATCAATAGTTTTGTTAATCAATTCTGTTTCTTTGTGGCCTCCAAATAAGTGAGCAATTGGCAATGTTATCTCCACTCCGTGATGTATTGTCTATGAATAATTGTGGGCGTTGTCATGATTTGATCTAACCTCCTCTTCTCCTTACTTGAACCCACAACAAAATTACGAATATTTGTTTCCCGGATCAATCTGTTCGTTTTCAATCTGCACTGACTACGTATTATATAGTATAGTATATTACACCCAGTTCTTTTATTTATCTACATGCGATATCCTTAACATTGTTCTATCAAATCAGATTGTAGTGTCTCCAATTTATCATCTATTTATGCCTATCATTCACTGCGATACGGGATAATAGATTCGGTATAATAATAGAAATGAATTGTATTGTTGTTTGGCAGTATATTATGGTGTGTAAGCAAAGAATGTTTGGGACTTTGTTGAGTACTGAAGTTTGGAAAACTTATAATGTAGCAAACATGATTTGAGCTGGGTCTTCGCAGATGGCACCTACTCGCCTCGCAACTTGAGTCAATATGTTTTCCGAATTGAACCATACTGCATCCCTAAAAAAAACTTGCGAGGCAAGTAGGTGTCATCTGTGACCTGGTTCGAATCCCGTTTGCTATAAATCATCGATGCTTCTTTATTATATTATTCTGTACTGATATTTGGAAGGGGATGTGGTCGGCTTATATAAAGATAATATGTAATTTAGTTGGGAGAAAATGAACAAAGAGCAAAAATACGAAAACATCGCTGCAATATATATGCCGGTATATTTCAGTCGTCTACGGTACTCAAACTCATAATTCTACCCACACACACAAAATCACTTAAAAATCACAAAAATATTCTTAGAAACATTTTTCTCATTTAATATTTGAATTATAAATAAACTTCACGGAATTCAGTCTCAGTCATGAAAATATCCGAGCTCTATGCAGTCGCAATCATTCACTTCAGTGCTATCATCGTCGTCGTCGTCGTGTTCCTCAAAGATTTACACCATCATCACTTCTGTTCATTGCTTTACTAAACGAGTATTTCTTAAAGATAGGACGATCATTTCTAATGGAATCAACCGGGCTAATCTCGCTCTGCCCGTGTTCGTGATGATTTTCACCCCTTTCCACTTCACTAACACGTCTGATTAAACTCGGCATAGTTTTCTACTTCCTGTTCCGTGTACACTTTTTGCAGTAAAAATACTTAGATACACTTGAATTCTCAAGGAATTTCACGTTGCCTTTGGACTGTTGGTCAATGAAAAATACAGACATAACACTGCTTTTTCTTTTATATCTTTACATAATTTAAACTCGAACTGTATGCAGTATAAAGGCTTCATGCACATTTGTCATAGAAAAGTACAATACCCTACTTCTACACATCAATAGACGGTTATATGCAGACATATATTAAGTGACTAGCTAAGAAGCGTTTTGCATAAGTGAACCTGCTATTCGACCAAGCCTCAACATCGTAGGTTTAGCATCTGTCATTTCGCCTTCCTCATTTAGTATCCAGCTTCTCAAATTTTTTATGAACAGTATTGTGCATAAACCGTAAAACTTTTTTTTTTTAGTTCACTTTCAGTTGAACCAGAAATATTTCTCTCTTTATCTGACATGAGAACGGAATGTTTAGTGGATACATGTATGTCTATCGGCTCAACTCATCCGACTTCAGTAATACAGTACACTTTAACTTTCTACAGAGTAGAATAGCCGACTCTACGCGTAATCCTTCTTAATCATCACATACAACGGTTTCAAAATCAGTGTTACCATTGTTTATTCGGAACCTAGGATCATGGACGACTGTCTAAGCTACAACATCGACTTCGATACAGCACTTTCCCTAATGTAGCATTTACTTACCTCGGAAATCTGCGACAGTTCACAGAATAACGGCCTAAGACTATATTAAGTCAAAAGAAGTCATAGAAGACTGACCCCAGTGTACATTGGATTTTCCAATGTACATCCCGTCCCTCTCAACGAAGTAGCATGCCACCTGCTGAGGGTACCACTCATAGCACAAAATCTTTCAAGTGATAATCCCCAGGAAATCCTTCAAGTGATACTCCCCAGGGACATCCTTCAAGTGATACTCCCCATCACATATAATCCTCAGGGAATTCCGAAAAACACTCACTTTGTAAACAAGACGTTACGAGCAGGATTTGATACCACAACCTCTTGAGCACAAAGCAAATGGCTTAACCCTACGCCAGGGAGATAATTCAAACTATACAAGTTTTAAGATGTAACCATGTCTTTCATCAATTATACAGTCCTGCTGGTTCATCAGGGATCACCTTGATCACTGTGAATACTGTATAATTTGTGTCGACAACCCATGCGGGAATCGTCAAATGTGTCACTTTAGAACGATGGTCCCAATTTAGCCCATATGTTTTAGACTGTTGATGATCACGAAGCAACTATGAACTTGATATTAACCCAACAAAAGTCAAACGGGCTATAAGAGCATTCAACTACTTTGTCAACTGTAAAATGGCGCCAATCTGCTTGGCAAAATTTCTAACACAAAAGCTGGCCATGAACTATGAAACGTATTGCATTCCTATCTGTTGATGTGTAGTTGATTTAATGTCTAATGTTGACGTGTCGTTTATTTAAATCAGCCAGATGTCATCCACGTCACACTTGGTGATTTACGATCGAAAACTAACAGAGACAACGCGAAGCAGTCATTTAGCATGCTCATAACTGTCAATAACTCTGGTTGTTACAAAGAAAAAAAAACCCTACTGAGATGTGAGTGTTACGGTATTGACCACCTTCCCTCCAAAAAGAAAAATAGAAGTGCATCAACACAAATAGATGATGAAGATTGTTGTTCTAAGACTTTAGTACAAAATAAATGTTCGTCGTATAATATGTCTACGTGCTCAAAATACGCCAATTGCATTGCAGTTACTTCCGAGAATATTACTCATAGCATGTAACTAGAAATGCACTTGTAAACATGACGTCACTTTCTAAAATCTAGAAGGTTTTACTTCTCCTGTATATTTAGCTCTGCCACTTGATCGTGAATAGTGCCGTTCTTACTTGTCGTGATGTTGTGATTGTGTTCTTGACAAAGGCTTTTTGGTCGAAACGCCAATTTATATGTTATTATATGTGTCATCAGTAATTAGCAGAACATCCAACCGATGTACCAAGATTCAATTATGACCTTACATGGATTCGCTGTTCTATACATGCAGGCATTTGCAAGAATAAAGAGCAGAGATGCTTGCATCTGTGCAGAGTTTGACTACAAATAAATATAAGCATCTGCATTCACTTAACGACTGGTTGCCTCTAGCATAACCATCAACAATATATGTAATTGGGATAATCGTACAAAACATGTCCATCTATTGAGTGGGTCGAACGACTATATCCTCTATCTAAACAAAGTCGCCTGTTGATGGATGCTATCTTAAAAACGTCTAGTGACATACCGTAAACTCACATATACTGATAATACAGCCGGCTAGCAAGAAGGGGTGGGTGAACCAATGCACAAGAAAAATGTCCAACACAACTTTCAAAAGATTGTAGTGACCGTTTTTTGTGTTTTTGGTTGTTGTTTTTTTTGGTGCTATATTTCTTTACATTTCATACAACCAAGTGAATCTCTCTCTGTAGTTTGAGCCATGTACACAGATACGGTGTACTGGAGTTGTACAGTAAGAGGAGACAGTTTGCCCTTTTCCAACACACATATCCAATTTCACAAACCGCTATGACAGTGTGATATGTCTTTAGGAATCAGACACTATGTTAACTGTTCGTGAACATATTCGTAATATTAGATAACAAGACGCTACAACCAGGCACGCTTAGGAAACTGGAATAGATCAGTAAGTCGCAAACATATTGGTGCCATTTTTGTTAGAAAGTCATGAGCTGTCAAGAGTCTATAATTTACCTGGGCATAAGCTAATTATATTACTTCATTACCACTACTAAGTAGCAACAATAACACGCTCTTAAGTGTCTTTCTATTGGGTCGATGTCTCCTAAAGTTTCATCGCTTAATATTGCATCTCAATTTATTTAGTACCTCTTCCTGAATTATTGTATCGACCCCAGGGAAGGGTGGAGAGGATATCGCATGCTTGGAGTTACTAAGATTAGACTAAATCAGCTGGAGATACATAAGCCAACAAGAACAGTGAAAGAATTGTAAGAGTGAGTCAGAGAGAGAGAGAGAGAGAGAGAAAGAGAAAGACAGGAGGAGACTATTATAGTTATGTTTATAGATAGTTTTGCCTAACCAAATATGGCTTAATCTTAGAAAGCTTGCAAGTAATCAGAAATCATAAGTTCCCTTTAATGCAGCATGCACAAAAATATACACATGTATGGAGAACATCATAAATATGCATACTGCTATTGATGTTTAAGATACTAATAAAAATAACTAATATCGAGACCAGCTCCTTGACGCAGCATCGGTGCTTAGTTCAGCAAACAGAGGCTGGAAACTAAGACTAGTCGAGTCATCCCTTACTTCCAGCAGGACCACAACTCTGCTCAACCACGCATAGATTCTGAAGTCTGAGACACCAGGCCAAGAAACACACCAGCAACATTGGCACCACGCAACTCGCCAAGATGACATATTTATACAGCAAAATCTGCTTGCTGCGTAAACATATTAAAATGCGAACGACAAGATGATGATGATAATAATAATCAGAATAATAATAATACATTTAACCCGTTAGAATAATTATGATGCAGAAATCCAGGCAATTAGTGTGGCAGCTAAAAAAACTGCTGAGCTCCAACTCTGACCTACAGACTGTGGTATTCCTGACAGATGCAAGGTCAGTGCTTCAAGCTCTCCAGTCTGGAAAACTAACGGACATGAAAAAACTACTTAGTGAATTGTCTTATCAGTATAGGGTAACCATGCAGTTACCCTCTCACTGTGGAATACCAGGAAATGAAAAAGCAGACCAACTGGCTAAGGAAGGTGCTGCCGAAGACCAACCAGATATACCAATCACCTACCATCAGAAAAAAAAACAGATGATCAAGTCAATAAGAAAGCCACAAACACCAACACAAGATGACTATCACATTATGAACAGATCAGAACTAGTTATAATTCTACGTCTCAGAACAAGACACAACCGACTCCGCAGTCACATGTATTGAAAGTTCAAGATTGGCAACACTGCCATGTATTGGCAACACTGCCTGGACAGGCAGCACAGAGTGCCAAACATATACTTCAAGAGTGTTCTGAGCATGAAACGCTGAGGCAGACATATTGGCCAGAGGAAACAACACTGGAATCAAAGCTCTATGGGACACTGTATGAACTACAAAAGACAGTGAGTTTTATTCAGGAGACAGAATTACAGATATCGACATGTTTCAAGTGAACGAAAGAAGAAGAAGAAGAACCCGTTAAATTCGTTGAAGTGTCACATTGGAGCAATCATTGCAAAATAAGTCAGTCAAATGTCCCTATTCTCAACCAAACAAAAATCACGATTGGCAGGACCATTATTTGACCTTATTACTCAATATTTTAATTTACCACCGCTTTCCCCCCCCCCTTCCTTCTACCCACACCAGGTACTTGCAGGATAATTTATAAATGTGAAAAGTGTCTCGTTATATGCCCAAGTCCAAATCCAAGCTTACCTAGTTTCCTCACTGTCAACAAGGATTCCTGCCGACCTACAAGCTAGTTATTTAGTTACTTATAGATACATTAGTTTATACTGTTTTCGCTGATGATATTGATCTTATAGCTGTGTCAGAACAATCATTGCAAGAATTAACAGCAAAGTTGGAAAAAGTTACCAGCAAGTACGGAATGGAAATCAATACAGATAAGAGCAAAATCTTGGTAAACAGCAGAGACACAGAAAACCAGACTAATATCATGATGAATGGACATAAGCTTGAGGAGGTGAATACCTTCAAATACCTCGGATCCAGTATATGCAGCGATGGTAAATGCAAAGTAGAACTAAAAATAAGGCTGGAGATGGCTTTAGCATCCTTGTCAAGGCTAACTGTGATTTGGAAAAGCAACATCAGTGTTGGAGTGAAAATCAAACTGTATAAGTCGCTTGTTCTTTCTGTTGTGTTGTATGGTTGTGAGAGGTGGACACTCACTGCGGGCATGGAGAGAAGATTACAGGCTTTCGAGTACAAATGCTACAGAAGAATTCTACGAATTTCCTATAGGGAACATAAGACCAATGTGTACGTAAGAAATAAAATAGAGATGTGTGCAGGTGTTCAGGAGCCATTGCTTTCAATAGTGAAACGACAAAAACTAGCATGGTTCGGACATGTATGCAGGCACGATTCCTTGTCAAAAACAATACTGCAGGAAACTGTCGAGGGTGGAAGAAGCAGAGGAGGACAAATAAAATGGACAGACAACATCAAGGAATGGACAGGGCAAGATATTTCCACACTAATCCGCATCGCTGAGGATAGAATTCGCTGGAGGACTCTGTGTGCTGAAGCATCCAATGTGGTACCCCTACGACCCTGAAGGGTTATGGGTATATTGATTGATTGATTGTTTAAAATACATTTTTAACACACGTCTGTAGCATTCCTATTAAAAATGACTCACAAGGCCTTGGTGCTTAACATCACTGAATTAGAGTATATGTACTTCGTCCCTCTCAACGAAGCGAAACATCGCCTGCCGAGAGTACCACTCATAGCACGTAACTTCGTAGCTTCAAGTGATAATCCACAGGGATCCCCTAAGAATTTCACTTTACAAACAAGATGTTGCGAGCGATATTCGAACCCGCGATCTCTTGAGCACTATACGAACATCTTACCCACTATGCCGATGAGATCTCCCACTCAAACAATTCAATAACTTTCTGTATCAGATGTGAGTGTTCAACTTTCACATCCATATGCAAGAACAGATACTACAGACATCAATCATATGTTCCATGCATATAGTACGAGTAGAACTATGATACTACAGATATCAATCATATGTTCCATGCATATAGTACGAGTAGAACTATGATATCAATCATATGTTCCACGCATATAGTACGAGTAGAACTATGATGATATCAATCATATGTTCCACGCATATAGTACGAGTAGAACTATGATGATATCAATCATATGTTCCACGCATATAGTACGAGTAGAACTATGATGATATCAATCATATGTTCCACGCACATAGTACGAGTAGAACTATGATACTACAGATATCAATCATATGTACCATGCATATAGTACGAGTAGAACTATGATGATATCAATCATATGTTCCACGCATATAGTACGAGTAGAACTATGATGATATCAATCATATGTTCCACGCATATAGTACGAGTAGAACTATGATGATATCAATCATATGTTCCATGCATATAGTACGAGTAGAACTATGATGATATCAATCATATGTTCCACGCATATAGTACGAGTAGAACTATGATACTACAGATATCAATCATATGTTCCATGCATATAGTACGAGTAGAACTATGATGATATCATGCATATAGTACGAGTAGAACTATGATGATATCATGCATATAGTACGAGTAGAACTATTATACTACAGATATCAATGATATGTTCCATGCATATAGTACGAGTAGAACTATGATGATATCATGCATATAGTGCGAGTAGAACTATGATGATATCATGCATATAGTGCGAGTAGAACTATTATACTACAGATATCAATCATATGTTCCATGCATATAGTACGAGTAGAACTTGCACATGACTTTCAAGACCAAGTACATATGAAAAGGCAGAAATCGCAGATGACTGTGAGTAATTATCAGTGGCATTAAGAATTTTTAGAAAAATAAATACCAATGCCCAGACATTGATTTCTGGCAGCAAGCTCTTGCTATTTCTAATTACCAGCAATCATGTGTACACTGAAAACGCATATCATGAAGTGCTATTATGAAGGTAAACTTCATGCAGAAATATCAAACGTGAATATGATATATGAAAAAATATGTACTTGAAAATGAGAAACAAAACATTGAAAAGTGACACATTTTAATAGAAAGAGAAAAGTGTGAAAATCACACAAACACCAAGAGTACACACTTTAAGGCATCAGAATAACAGAAGGCAACATCAACGAATTGGACCTTCCAAGTTTTTTCCACAAACATCTTCATCGCTGAAGACATAAATCGCTGGAGGACTGTGTGTTGGAGTACTCTGTATTATGTATGTTTTATGTTTTACTTTGGTAACACACCTACCTATTTTTTTTATATCTATCCAATTTGGTACCCATATGGGTTTATAGATTGATGGATAAGTGTATCCAATGTGGTACCCATATGTGTTTATAGATGGATGGCTAAGGATAACAAATATGAGTTTATAGATGGATGGATAAGTATATTCAATATGGTACCCGTATGGGTTATAGATGGATGGATAAAAGTATCCAATGTGGTACCTATATGTATTTATAGATGGATGGATATGCTGACCATAAATTGCATCAACAATCAATTGTTATCTTTAAAAAAATGTTTTTAATTCTAACAATTCAAATGTTGCATTTAAAAAACAGTTTTGATGACGCCAACGTTTGTCAAAATCGTCCCCCATCCCCGTCGTCAACAACTTTTTCAGACCACCCCTCCACACCCCATGGTTGCCGTAGTGTATGGACAACCCCTGAGGAACCAGATGCGAAGAATTCTCCCCCCCCCCCCTTTCGCGTAATTATCAATGTTACCTCTGACTATTGTGTGTATAAGAAACATATTGACACAAGTTAGTATTGAAATATCTAAAAACAGAATTAATAGAAAGATAATGTTCAAACAATCAGGTCTGTATCACGACCTTGGAAATACACGACGTTGGAAAAAGAGTATAGTCAGCTTCCGTTTAGTGTTTGAAAAACTCTAGTATACCTGAAAATGTTTGCATAGCTAGTATACGCTCTTATCTGCAGCTCTGGAAATCAATGAGCAAAGTTGTTAATATGAGATATTTCAGTCAGGTGTGTATTTTACACAAGCAGCCTGCAGACCACAAGAGTTAGGCAAAGACACGTTTTGTTAGCATAGGCTGAGATACATACGGTAAACCACATATATGTGCGCTGGTTTTTAAATTTTGCGTAACTGCGGACTCTCTCGGAGATCGGTGGTGACTTGATTACCAGGACCACGGCCTCCACTATCGTTTCATAGTTACAAAAATGTGATATAACCAAATCGGAATAGCTTCCACGGTTGAAAAAAAGCGTAACTCACCAGAAGAGCTATATGTGACTTAACCAAAGGACTCTATAAATGTATTGATATTTCGCAAACCACCAAAGTGTTCCATATGTGAACAATTATGGAATGAACTATCTACTTTATAGTACATATCTAATTATGAAAATATTCAGGAATTAACTATCTACTTTATAGTACACATCTAATTATGAACAAATTCAGGAATTAACTGTCTACTTTATAGTAGATATCTATTTATTAAAATATACAAATTAATTTGTGTAATATTTGCTGTTAAGATATTTTTTTTATCTATTGCAACTGTAAAGTTCATAAAATATCTACAATACTTCACGGACCACTTGAGGGGCATCGCGCAGACCGGTATAGGTCGACAGACTGCAGGTTTAAAAACAACAACACTAAAACGCTATTATTGTTTGGTAGGACCAGTCAGTCAACTTCACGAACCACCTGAGACGCATGTCCCCCTATGTGTTTGGGGACTCCAGGTTAAATGCAACAATGCACCAAATGTACCTCAATTCGCTTCATCCATTCATTATGAATCTTGCCAATCGTGCATTAAGAGTCCAACACAATAACGGCATGACTGCCAGTTTTCCCGATAGATTATGTAGGGAAGAAGTAGCAGCCTCGATCTTTATTCTCATACTGGTGGCTGGCATATTACACACTCACTCCAGACCTTTCATCAATGACTACATCTCCAAGAGCCATCTGCGCATATAACGACATGCCTCTCTCTTTCTCTCTAGCATTCTCATCTATATGATTGACGTTGCATGGTAACTACTCTGCCCCCTATGCTTACTGATAAATAAAATGAACTCAACGCCCATTGAGAGACATACATTCATAAGCTTCGATTCTGTTAAATTTACTAATTTCCATTGTACTCCATGTTGTTTGCTATAAACATTCGTGCATCTCATCGATTCCCCTTTACAAAACAAGTTAGTGTATTTTATGTTCATAGTTTTTAAAAAAATTATTTCTTGTTCTTGATTGGGAATAAGCGTCAAGCACTGGGGCATATATTTTCTGCTTGACATATATGTCAGCCATCTAAAATTACATAAGCTTAGTGCCCCAGTCAGTTGCTGATTACGCGTTCTTCTGATCTTTCCGAAGAGAGAACACTTTCACCCATCGCCTCTAGTCCCTCCCATTCTATGAATATGTACACTTGTCTCGTTCGACAAGAAATATTACTTGTGTTTCGATTCACGCCATTTTGTCTATTGTTAATGAAACGTACTGATTAATATTGATTGAGATTTTCCAGCTTGCTCATTCTGTTCCTCAACATACAATACATTCTACAGGGTGTGAATCTCATCCATTGTATAGTTTTCTCGTGTATATATGTTGCGTATGGGGCAGTCAATAAATTATGTCAGCAATGTTTTATACACAATTTACATTTCTATTTCGGGAGAACACAGGGTACACAGTAGAGGTGTCGAAAAATATGTCCATTTCTTCGTTCTCTCTACTTTCCAGTCTCATATTATGAATGTGAATTCCAGTCTCATATTATGAATGTGAATTCCTGTTTTTGTTCTTTTGATCCCCAGGAATTACCAGCGATTACCTCTTGTTACGTGCAGTTGGATAATTTCTCTAGAACTTTATTTCACACCCAGAAGATACCAACTCTCAGTGTGAATTCCTTGGATACAGAATCCGTAATCAAGCGCGGGCGTACTTAGTGACTGGAGTAACGCATATATAGAGATGTAAACAAGGATTAGAGAGGAGTTGGACGCCGCCAGTTATATCTTACTAACATGGAAATACTACAAAGGATAGTCACCACATTTATCGATTCAAAATATTAAAGGGTACAGTTGAAGGTGGAGGAAGCAGAGGGGAATGAAGGTTATGGACAGAAAATAGCAAAGACTTGACAGGTCAGAATTTTCCCACAGCTATCCACATCGCTAAGGATGGAAATCGCTAGAGTATTCTGTGTTGACGAATCCAATGTAGCATTCCTACGATCCTGACGGATTCTGAGTTATGGATGGATACCAACTAGAAAAACATGGAGGACCTAAAATATTGCTTAAAACGCGCAGATATATCTCTTCAAAGTGAATATTCATCTAACCCAGCAACAAGGTATATTTTTGTGTCTATTTTCAAAGACATTTCATTGCGTGGTTAATCCAACCCAAACAACAAGCCCTGATGCTGCTTTTCAAAGGCTTTTATATTTTCTTATCAACACAGAAGATCATTGTCACAAAAGAGAAATCATCCAAACATTTGCCATTATTCAGGTCTAGAGTGTCAATTAATATCAGGTATGTGTAAAACGTCACACTTCAGGTGCACAACATAGACGTTGCAAAAAAGCTGTAACTAACATGTACAGCTTTCTCCAGATTCTTAGTACCTTACAACAGTTTGATTGATCCGTGGTTTTCATTGGCGGGCGACACAAAGTATGCTCAATGTCCAATGAAAACATCGGATCAGTCAGAGTGAAATACAGTCACAGAGCCATAGTTACATCTTCAGTATTTAAAAAGAAGGGGGGGGGGCACATTTTAAAAATAGGCCATTCACCCATCCTGGTGCGTTATTTTATAATATCGTGAGATTTTTGGTGACACTAACTTGAAGGAGCTTATTTCCCATCATCTGTCTAATACTTAGTGCTTTACGTCATGTTTTACTTTTTTTTTTAAATGGGTGGGGATGAGGTGTTTCCTACCTTTTGGCTGATTTCACTGTACCGAAGGTCCTTTTTCAATTTCCTGAAAGGGGAGGTAACTCTCATGCAAACCCCCCCCCCCCCCCTCCCCCCCCACCCATCCCCAATTTACAGGTTTTCAGTTCACGGAACATATAATGTATCAGAAACTGGATATGTAATATGGGAACACTAACATTACACATGGGAAATAAGAGATAATTGCTGGCAATTGCTTGGGATCGAAGCAACATTAACAATGACGTTCACATGAAACATTATTTAAACGAAATGTTGTGATCAAAAATCTTACTTAAAATCCATGTTACAAATGTCATGTCACAGAAACAAGCCAAATTTTCCATCACGCAATCAATAGATATCACTTTCAGTAGCCTTTAGTGCTAAGTAATGGAGTTAAAATCAGCAGTTGTTAGTTTTAATAATGGGGTTAAAATTAGCAGTTGTCATTTCTAAGTAATAGAGTTAAAAGTAGCAGTTGTCACTTTTAAGTAATGGAGTTAAAATTAGCAGTTGTAAGTTTTAAGTAATGAAGTTAAAATTAGCAGTTGTCACTTTCAAGTAATGGAGTTAAAATTAGCAGGTGTCAGTTTTAAGTAATGGAGTTAAAATTAACAGTTGTAAGTTTTAAGTAATGGGGTTAAAAGTAGCAGTTGTCACTTTCAAGTAATGGAGATAAAATTAGCAGGTGTCAGCTTTAAGCCACAAAGACCTGGTGGTAAATATTTGGTGGTTTCACGTGTGGACCCCCCATGCATCCCTAGTAAATATTTACAGTATCACATTTACACAATTGAGTACTTACCAACCTCGGAAATGAGAGTCTTTTTGATATGAAATTAAGCTATGGAGAACCAGCAACACCCCAAAAATTTAGGAAAAGGATATTAGAGCTCTAATGTTCACAATTCCTACAGATCAGAACGTCCCGTTATGGATGAAGTCAGGAAAAAGCTTCGCTTCTCCCTCCAAGGCCAAATAAATGGAACACATTATATGGGACTGTGTCAAAGGGCATGAGCCAATACACCGCTGGATCAGCATTCAACCATAAATAAAAATAAACAAACCACGTTAGTTACAAAGAACTGTAATTGCTTAGTTTATGTCTCCTGCGGAAGCACGATGTCAAAGTTGTACTGTAGACAGATTTGAAAGTATATATGTTGACGGTATCATGAGAGAAGGGATTTGAACCAAACCGCTTATCTGACACCCTCGCAACGTCCTTGTAAGACGAATGCCTAGTGGTATGTGCTTGACTAAATGTTATTGATCCTGAAGGATTGTGTGACCCGTGCAATGTGTGAGTTGCCGTTTGTGTCTTCATTGACCGGTCAAGATCCATAGTAACCCAAGAATATACACGTTGGATGTATTGACAAAACTCTTCTGTTTCTATATTTCTTAGTGAAACGGATTGGTCAAATCTGGAAAACGTGTTCAGTAAAGTTGCGTGTCTGATAGCGCAGTAGTTAGAAGACACAATCACATTTTTCTACAGAATTAAGAAGACAGTGATAAGATAATGTATATGTTCAGAGAGTGATATAAACTGGAATACATAGGAGAGAAAGCAGAAAGAGTTGGATAGGTCTGAAGATGACATAATAAACATTTGACAGGGACCTTGAGTTTGAACATGTTTTGGTGGTTGATGGAATGTGGAGCGGAGTTGGTGGTGGGAATGTCAACTGTGCTTCCTGTCATGCACCTTTACAAAAGAATCAAGAATCATTTTGCAAAAACTACAATAAGTGCAGACTACAAGAATTAAATGTTTTGATGTACACTAAAGATGCATTATTTCTTTGTTTTAAAGAAGGTTGACGGGAGTTACCATGAATAAGTCGAATATGGAATTCTTCTATAAATTTATCCAGTCTTTAGTTCGTATATTAACCGAATTGAAATTATCTATAAAGAAAACAAGACAATTCACTCAAAACTGCGCTAAGTTAAAAAGACGCATAGTTAAAAATAACCATATGAGTGTGTCCATCTACTGTCATTAAATGTAGCAAAAATTGTACATGGTACATATGAAGTAAAGTAACGATGATATGAGAACAAGTCATATCTTTGCTCTAAGTGACATAAAAAAGGTTGACATCGTCACAATCTCTGAGGGTAAAAGAAGAGCGGCTGAATCATTCCATCAAACATGATCGTCCTATATTTCGAAAATGTTCGATCAGTAATTATCGAAGATTTTATTGATTTATGTGTAGAATTACGAATTTTATTACATGAACCACCGAAAACTACCAGTAAGTCTATTCCAGTCAAGTTCCATATTTTGCTTGTGTTTATTTATTTTTTTTAAACATAATTACACATTATTTTTTTTTAATAAGCCGACATACTTCAGTAATAACCAAAAAAAATCAAAATATGCTCGGTTTATACAGTACGCTAACTATAATATTTTATTGTTACAAATTCCTGAATACTATTTTGAACCAGCAGTCAGATATCCCAGTATACCACCCTAAATGTCTTTACGTGCACCACTTCAAAGCTATCTATAGAATAGGGTTACTATTCAATATAAGGGCTTTCAGCGCACAAAACAAGAAAGAAAGCTCAACACCTGAAGAGAGAGCAATGCGCCACTTGGGAAAATAATGGCATAGATTATGTAACCTGCATGGAAGCGTTATTTGTTGGAATAATGTGCCGTTGACAGGAATGCAACCAGTGGAGGATTAATACAATAAGTATAAATCACGATTCAGAGGTTACTAATACCCAAGTATCAGCAGCATATATCTTCTGTGTTCATTATGAAACCCCTGCTCGTTAGCTGGGTGTATTCTGGAGAACGGAATGCGAATTTATTGTTTGCAGTTTGATGGTGAGATGCGTGTTTTTATGTGTGATACATCAACGACTACAGCATGACTTTGGTTCTCTTTTGACCTGTCATGGCATGGGACAATCAAAAAACATTATTACTAAACATGCTTAGTCGCGTCCTACGACATACATGACAGAGTATTACTATTCTTCGCTCACCTGTCCGTCCCCGGGAACACTTGGATGGGTAACATAAAATACGAGCAAGGCCCACATTTCACAATTGTTGCCAGTGTTTTGCCATTTTATGGTCAAATTTCACATAGTTTCCAATTTGTAAATGTCACCGCTCATGACACGTATGTCGTAGTAATTTTTTTATAATCCTCAATTTGCAAATGTATTAAAAGTTGGGAGTTGGCCAAACATTTAATTATGATGAATTTATACTATCTGGCAAAACTGTTTGTTGCTAATTTTATTATTTTGTTGAATAATGATCCAGCCGAAGACGGATGTGTCAGTCATGGGGACAAATAATGGGAGCGTTTCTATTCTCTGGACTACATCCTGCTGGTAATCTAGTAGGGCCATTGTCCTGCTACAAAAGAGATCTCCCGCAGTCTTGGCAGTGACCATGAGTCAGTTCAGAAAATCCTCAGATCCAACAGTCCCTCAACGTATTGACTATGCCAGCATAGTTCATTGATGTATTATAGCCTATTATAGCCACACTCGACTGCCGTCAGTAATGCTGCTGATAAACTTCACTCAGGAAGCACTCTGCACAATTCGTTGACTTAACTCTTTCCCCAATGACAATTTAAATTCTGTCCATTTATAGTGTATATACCATAAACAAAAGATTGTTCAAAAAGCAATGGCAACTACTGAACGTATTTATATTGTCCAGAAAATCACTACAGTAAAAGATACTGGGTTAATGGCTACATCCTAAATAGGAGGTGATCCAATTTTTATAAATATAAGAAATAAAATAACTTCCGTATCTTGATGGGCTTGAAAGGGCAACACTTTACCTTCCATGCATGTCGTAAGAGGTGACTAAGGAGGTTAGAACGTGCAGTTTGCTGTCTCATTACCATATTGGAACAAAGTGATACGATACAACACCCTGACTACATCCTAGTAATATGCACAGTTCGAGAACGAACGCAGAAGAAGAAATAAAAAGCTACCTCTAGTAGTTTGATTAGGTACAACCATTGACTAAAAGTGTCAAAGTTGCAGCGTCTGACTCATCTCATGAACACGCCTCCCAACTGCTACTTACTGTGTCCAAAATTTTGATACAAAATGCCAACGTATATACAGACAGTAAGGATTTTCCTTGACATAACTGAGAAAGAGGCCCTCTGACATTTATCAAAAACCAACGCTGTTCGCGTTCTCCAGGCAAATAAATTTACAACATATGCAAGACTGCAACGCTTGGTTTAGTAACACCACATTTTGTGTGCCATTACAAAGTGAGTCATGATACAAGAAACAATAAAATCACAATGTCTGTCTCATCTCCTTTAGTGAAATACAATAGCCATTTCAGTTTTACAATATCAATCACAAGTTATATATACACATATAATTTGGGAGATAATTAAAAATGATTCATGTCCTTCCATACACTTCAGACACTTGTCCATTCTTCGATTATAACTCATTAGTTATTTCTTTACCCTACGGACGGTAAATTAAACCAAATCACCTAGTACATGACGTGGCGACAGCAGAATCGTGCGGTTGTTATCACACAGCTACAAAATCAATCCCTGCAACACCTTAACGGAAAACAAGAGGTATTTAACAAGTTTTTGACAGTGATTTCTATTATGATGTATAGTTGTGGGAGGTGAACACTCATCGCAGACATGAAGACATCGCAGACATGAGGAGACAGATCTTCGAATGCAAGATTTAGGACGAGTGCTGTGCATTTCCTGATAGAGGGCGCAAGAGAAATGTGCACGTTGAAATAACATAGAGAATCGCGCAGAGTTACGAGAATCACTGCTTGGAATAGTAAAACGACGAAAATTGCATGCTTTTGTCCACATGATTATCTGTCAAAAACGATCTTGCAGGAAACAGTTTAGCGTGCAAGAAGCAAATGGAACCAAAGAAATCCATGGGCAGACAACATCAAAGACTGGACCAGTCAACCTTTTCCACATTAAACCGGTTCGATGAAAATATAAATCGATGGCATTTCTATTAATAAGATATAAAGATAAAGATAAGCAAAGCAACAGTGCAGATAAATGTATATGTCAATGATACAAAACTAAAGCAGGTATCAGGTGTGAAATATTTCGCAAATTTCTTCACAGTGGATGGCATACTCGATAGTGAGGTCGAAACAATATGTCAGAAAAATAATGCTGTCACCATCAAACACCCATTAATCTGCATGGTTACAAAACGACAATTAATAAATAGTATTTTTATACCAGCTCTGTGTTACCTTGACAAAGACACCAGTGAAAAAGATCACAGTATGTGAAATGAGATGTTTACGATAAGCTATAAATGTCATGAACAGAGACCAATAGTGATATCAGGAAAGAAATAAAGACTACTTCAAATCAAGACTACATCGAAAGACAGCAAACCAGGTGGTTTTGTTACGCCAGAAACCAAAGCAGCGAGCCCAGCCAAAAATAGCGGAAGATCAGGATACAGTGTACAAGGAAGACCAATAATTAGATGGATGGAGACAATCAAAGATACCTTAAAGAGACATGGTCTGACTATAGCCAATGCGACCCAAATGGTCAAAGACCGACAACTCCAACTTCCCCCCACTACGCCTGTACAAATGGAAATGACAATAGATAGAAGCACTGTTTATTAGATATAAATTTCCTTCTACAATTTCTGTTGTTTTTTTTTAATTGAAACTACATGTTAATTCTATATAATGTAGAAATAACCTGTAATATCAAAAATAGAGATGTGCTTCTAAAAATGTCACCACTTTTATTTATTTTTTTTGTGTAAAAAAGTCTACGTGCACGTAAAATAGTGGTTTAAAAAAAATATATTACATTAGGATAAATGAGTTACTGTAATTCCTACTGGCGCAAGAAAGAGTGTAAGTGCCACATAAAAGTCTGAAAGACTAATATCAAGGAAAACTACTAGTTGAACCTCATAAGTCATTCATGTGAAATCCACTTATTGCACTTATTCTGTGTCTAGCTTTAACTTCAGATCATTTGAAGTTCAGATTACACCGCTGATTAAGTAAATGTTAACATAATGTGCCAAGAAATAGATCAACGATTCTATAAAAATTAGAATCACGCATCTCCTTTGATACGGAACTAGTAGAATATAAAGTTAATATCCAATATGTACTACGGCAGGTACTAGACTGTCTGCTATATTTGTCAGTGTTCATCTTAGCAAACTGAATTTTGTTTGGTCAGGGAACTAGTTACCCGTGACTTCTTATTTTTCTCGCTGCTAAGTTAATGCATAAGGGGTTAATAAACTTGCTTCCATTCAAATTGTGTCTTCAGCACAAAAATTATTATTTAATTTCAAGTCTCTCCTGCCCCTGTTCTTTCCCTATTTATTCTACTAGAGGTATTCTACCCGGAGTTGCCCGGTTTAAAGTATGAATATACTAGTATTAGTAGGCCTACAATATTACAAAACTTGTATGTAGCAAAGTAATGATAACACATCATGTCTGTGACAGATATAAGTAGTCATTATGTTATTTCAATTGCCAATGGAAAAAATCCATTATGATTATGCCCCATACAGTAGGACATACAGACGTTCCTAAAAATAGAAGAAAATTAAAATTAACCAACGTCTTTGGGGAACGAACACCGAACTAATCCCGTTCACTGCAAAAAGATCCAATACTCTACCGACTGAGCTATGAAGACTACACACGTCTGCCTACAATTGTATTTTTTATAAAAGTTGGGTAATCTCAACCAACCATCACTGTGAGCATGGCTAGATGTTGACAGTGACAATCTATCAATTGTAAGGCAGATATAAAAAGTTGTATTTAATCGTATAGTTAAAAAATAAAATATCAGAAAGGTCAGGAAAAAATAGTGAACCTGTTTAAACAGAGCAAACATCGATTGATATGCAACAATATTATTTCTGCTATTTAGACATATTATTTTCTTTACATTTGTTTGACCTTTATGCATTGACCAGTGGTAAAAGGTTAACTAACCATATCATTGGTCAGCTTTGCTGGACCACAGGGGAAATTTTTAATATATATTTTTCACTTACACTACTGGAGTTTAGCCAGACTCAGCTCAGGAGCTAACTTATAACTATGCCACATTGTTTGCATATACGACATGCAGTTTAGAAGTGTCTAGATGAGTCAAAGGGAAAACGAATCAAGCGTGGCAGATCATGGATGGCAGAGGCTGAAGACACATTGCGAAGAGTATGTGAATTTGAAGAAACAGGAAAGAGCAGTGAATTAGTGGAGGTAGGCACTGAGAAAAATCACTGACTAAAGTAATAATACAACTAGATAAAGCGTGTCGAAAGTGGATGAGTGTCAGGGACCAGGTTACAGTGCATGAACTCGCTCAGCTACACTCGAAACAACAAGACATAATTACATACACAGATGGCTCAGTTAACAGAAACAGAAATAAAAGAGGTTGGGGTTTTGTATCCTACAGACACGGCGTGAAGTTGGTTGAGAAATGTTCAGCATATTCAACTGTCACGTCGAGCATGAGGATGGAGATAGAGGGAGTCACAGCAGCAATTAATTCATTGATAACTGATACATCAACACACTCAGTAATACTCACAGACTCTCAAAGCATGCTGCGCAAGATAGAAAAGTACATGCTTAGAAAAGGATGTTGAGACTTATTGAACAAATCAATTGACCAGAGCATTATATGGATATACTGCCCTGGTCATGCTGGGGTCAGGGGAAATAAGAGAGCCGACTTATTGGCAGGCAATGCGGCGATAGACGGCACAATGCTGAGAAGAGATAAAGCAGACTTATTCAGGGCAGTAATAAATTCATTTCAAAATTAAAATGATGTCAATGAGGTTGAGAACTTATTATACATACATAGAATGTTAGAAATGGGAGTATCCAGAGGTGAGGGAAGGTAAAGTAAATTCTTTGGAAAGTCCCGAAGATCACACAATCAACACCTGACCGGGACTTGAGTCTACATATACTGGGATGGCTGTTGGAACGGAGGGAATGCCCCATGTGCTGTGAGGCCAGCTTCTAATCAAGAATCAAGTTTAGAAGTCTATAGTGAACATGAAAGACGGCCTTCGTCATAAATATATATATATGAAAAAGATGAAATCATCTTCATATTTTTCTATGTCTTCCTCTTCTCTTGCCCAAAAAGAATCCATTTCACATTTATATATATATATATATATAAGTGCATGGTCTTCTGCATTCTCAGTATGCCATAATAGTCTTTCTTGTATTCTTGCTTGATGTCTACATCAACAGACCAATCTTCTGGGGCTGAACACAATCATTGTCTGGAGTTTAGCCAGAAGATTGGCGAGCCAACCCTCCCCGACATTTAATGATCTTATCACTCCTTGATTCATCTTTCTATATTTTTGTGTGCAGTCCTTGGTATTCCTAAAATCCTTTGGTCTCTTACATCTTTGATATCATGGTTGAGTCATTGGGTCAATATGTCTATCTCAAGTTATCACACTAGAGTCAGTTTGCAGGTTGTGCTTAATGATCTGTTTATCTCTCAATTATTCACATGGGTTCAGTCTGCAGGACATGCTTTGTAATCTGTTCATCTGCTCCACAGGTCACAGTGATCTAACAGACAGCCATGACAGTCAGTTGTATCCTGTTCTTAGGTGACATATAGTGACCTGCCCCTGCTGGTCCAAATAGTGGTAGACATCGTCATCAGGGATATTTTCACTTCAAATTATTTGTACAGATCTTTTCATTATGAGACTTCAATGCCTTCAAGCAAACATTCTCTTTTTTTTGGCCCACTCATTAGTATTTTTATTTCCAGGCACATACCAGTGTAATGGTATCAACTGAAGTACACATCTGCTTACTGTCCTGTTTAGTTTGTTTCTCAGATGCAGGAGTTTATCAAACTTGAGATCCTGCAGAACAGACAGTGCATCTGTATCCTAACCATGTACATCTTCTCTAGAAAATATCCTCATTGAAAGTACCGATGTCAACTAATCTCAAGCATCTGTGTCCTAGCCATGTGCATCTTCTCTACAAAATGTCCATCGACTGTACTGATGTCAACTAATTTGAATGTTAGATACTTCTTTTGTCCCACCTAATTTAAATAATAAAACAAGTTAGTTAGTTAGTCGTTGGATCATTGTCACTACGCTCCGGACAAGTCCGGAGGTGCTCAAATCTTTCCTTGAGTGTAGCCGCCTTTACACATTGACTGACGGTCCCAAGGTTATCAATGACAGCAGGAGTCTCAGCAAAGGTCTGATTATGGATGGATAGCACAATAAAACTAACAATGAATCTCTACTGCAATTTAGGGAATTTGGAAATAAGTATTCATGTGACATATTCCTTCCAGAATGTATTCTTCTTTATGGATGTTTTGAATAGTTCACGATTCTGGGGAAATTGACATTCCGTAGCCAATGTCATGTTTAAACAACTGAGATGTCTCTTATGCCTCGTCATCTTAATTCTCGTCATGTTACTTCAACAACTGCTTCAATGTTCTCTAAAAACTTATTGGCCTATCAAGTATATGTTGAATCTGGCCACATACTCAAAAATGCTGCCAATAGCTCTAGACCATCCATTATAGAAACAATAATTATAATTTGAAAACTATTTAATAGTGAATGAACAACAGCAAAGGTTGTAAAACAGACATACTGATAGAATCAACAAAATTAATACCCCATGTATTCAGGATAGTTGCTCGAGTCCTTTTAGCTAGTTGAAAGAGTTATCACATCACCATCATGCACTCAGACATGCCCATCAGCATGTGATAACTGACTATTGTGGTTCTGTGTTAGTTGATAATTCTTCTTTTGATTTCTATACGTATCTCATTTCTTGCAACACTACGCTTCACTCTCAAGTCCTGCATTATAGTCACAGACACTGAAGAAATATACCTTATATCATCCAACTGGCCTAACTCTATGCTTGCATTCAAATTTTAAGCAATGTTCATTGAACTACCATTAGTCACTGTGGCATGCTATTTTATTTCCCCTAACACCCACGTGTAAGATGAAGGTAACTCTCTTCAGCACAGATTTCATAATTTACTCCAGCCACTGATGACATAGATAATCCAACTGAATCTTTCAATAATCATAGAATCAGGAAAAAAAATTGTTGTTAAGTTGAAAGTGTCTGACACAGAACACTGTTAACTTAACTATTGTAATTCCTGAAATAAGGATGTATTTTATACAACCATGTATCCATTTTCAGGTGAGTAGAGATAACCCATTATGCCAGGAATATTGAATACTATTTGTTAGTACTCTACTTACTAAACATTGAGTCTTCATATGCTTACAAATTCTCTCTACTCTTCTGTCTACTGCACTCATTCAATTCTTTCAAATTACTTTAGGTTGCTATCATTGTTTTGATCCATAGGAGTTACGATCAATTAGCTCATGCTTCCTATGTTAACTATTTACAAATGGAGTGGTTTCTCAATTTCTTTATTTCACACCCACAAGACTAACTCTAAAACGTGTGCAATTATTTGAGAAGAAGTCTCCTACTCATAGGGGGTAAGAATTACTGGGCTCAATCTGCACAATATTTATATTGTGGAAATATGACATTGAAGAGCATCAGCATAGTGCTTGACAGTCTAATGCCTACAATTACAAGCATGTATGAACTGGGGGAAAAAATAGTAGTCTTGCCTATGCGAGGTTAAATGATAACTTTTTTCTCTCAAACTCATAAATTAATTATGTTTGGGCCTAGTCGTCACAATTCGTATCAGAAAAAGAAAATTAGGCCTAGTCCCCCTATATAGTTTTAACTAACTTTACAACACAACAGCCAATAAGCCCAACAATACACGTGTCTTAGTACAGTAGGTACTTTCACATCCGGCTCAGATCACATCATAAATTCTTCACTTGGGCTATAAATAGCGTGTGATCAGGTTTTTATAATTGGAAATTATTATAGAGGTCACTTTATTTTTTAGAAATATCAATAGTAAATGTGTATTTTCATATGAAAGATTAGGATATGTTATTCAGAAGCTGTCATTTTTTATGTGCTTGGGACAGTTTGATTTTTTGGAAAATATTACTTCACATTAAAGTAATACCTATTTGTGTGCCTATAGGTATGTGTCATGTGACACATTCTCTCCAGAACGTTTTCCCAATTAACTCCCTGAACCCTTCTCTGTCTTGGGCCATGCAGCTTGCATTTTCCAACGACGTATTCGTGTTATCTTTAATATCGTCAGTCCATCGTCTTCTTGGTCTGCCTTTCCTCCTCCTGCCAGGTGCTCTGCCCTCCATTATTTGTTTTTCTAAACAGTTGTATCACTTTATATGACCAAACAGGTGAAGTTTTCTTTTTGCTATTGTGTTTAGCAACCAACACTCTAGAATCTTTGATGTGTTTATAATATTTGAGTTTCTCTTTTCTTCCTTCCATGATATTCTAAGTACCGGTATCTTTCTGTAGCATTTTATCTCAAGGTGCTGATCTTCTTCGCTGCTGTTTTATTTAGGTGCATGTTTCATAGTCGTATGTTGCAACCGGAAATTTACAGTTTGTAGCATTAGCAGTTTTTTTTCTATTCTGTTGTTTTTCTATATGCTTTTCAACCATGTTATTTTACAATATGCCATTGCCAATCTCACTGTGACCTTTGCTCTAGTTTCGAGGTATTTCCTACCCTTTGGATGTGCCAAGGTTAGGATAACTACAAATAGTATTTAGAATTAAGACAAATTTTATCCTAGCTGGTCAATCACGCACCCCTCTCTCAGTGTATAGAGAGCAAAAATAATGAACGCACAGTACAAATCATTTGAAAAGACAAAAAAATGGTAAAATCTTGTCTCTGATGAATGTGTCGTGTAAGAAGCTGACGACATGCATAGCTGTTGTTGCGCATGCACCTTTGGCATACGTTGTACAGAAATCAGTGACGTCGGCTAGTTAAAAGTGTAAACAGTGTGCTATTTATAGTACAGTAAAGACTTATTCTTTACTTTTACCATTATTTAGATGTCAAATTAATTTGAAAAAAAATCATAACTTTTTTCAGAGTTGACGTGCAGACTATGTTGAGGTATCGTTGAATTGCAATTTTCAAGTGCTATCTAATTACTAACTACAGTATTTTAATGCTGTGTATACAATATACATTATTTTTACAATTTTAACCAAGTACCTACATAATGATACTGTCAAACTATTAGGCCTATAGTATTTAAAGTAGGGATATGCTAGGTCCTAAATTAAAAGTCATTAGGCTTATATCATATACTATGATATAGTATATCAATGATGATAATATGTCTGATTTATCATAGTTGTAAGTTTGAAGACTTAATTTTAACTATCAGCTATCTATCGCATGGCATTTGACCCATAATAATAAAATAACAATTATACAATTTCATGATTTACAAACAACAGGTGTTTCACGTGTATATCACAAACACAACTTGAAAGTTAAGAATACAAATTCATCCATAACATAGTATAATAATAATAAGTACATACCTCACTGTCGTATAGTTTACTCAATTCATCAAAAATCCACATTTCAACACCCAGTCTTTTCTTTATCAGATTCATTTGATGCTGCCCATATCTTGCTGTCAAATACTTTTTCCTATTCTCTTTATGCTGATCTTTCAAGTCAAACCCTACATTCTTTGGAGATTCCTGTGATGTAGGTTTTGTCGGTGGACTGTAACTTGTTGCCATCTGGTTTGTTTTGGTATACGCCGTCTCACCTTCCATTCTGTTTCTGTAGGACGGAGAAACAACTTCGTAAAAGCCGACTGATTTACGACTAAACGGATTCCGGCTCATCTTTTTAACCTCTCCGAGTCGTCTAGAAACCTGAAAAATACGTTTCTTGATAAAAATGTCTATAGAAACTGTAAAAACATCAATTAAAAATACATTAAATAATTTTTTCAATCTATTTATATTTTTTATCGTATTGGGAATGATAGAGAGATAACAAATAAATACATCCATGCTATTGTTGGCTTTGTTATTGTTTGTAGTGCGCATGTCAAATTTATCAGACGATTTGATGTCTTGACCTAACCTTCTAGATTTTATTTATTTTTGAAAACGAACTTCAAGCTTTAATAATAGACATCAGAAATTGACAAGAGATCTTTTCTATTATATATTATGATTAGTTTTTAGAATACAAATAAATCAAACAGCTCGAAATAAACTAAACGCTTTCCTTGTAGCAAACCTAAACAACCCGTGCCGTCTCTTAGAATTATTATGATGGGGGATTATGATGCAGATGATCGATCAGCTAGATACCGATAACAATTTTTACGAGTAATAGATCAATAAATGATATCAGAATCAATGTATCATGCGTACTAATACAATAGGCCTACGAATTATTGTCATCTTTACTTATGCCTTAGGCTGCCTATTCCTCTATTACAAAAGAACTACCGTATATCTTTCATTTGCACATTTTTTCATGCTGTTAATCATTAATGTTATGGCTCTTTTATATACTAGTCAAAAGAACACTTTTGTTGTTATAATTAATGTGAATCTTGTTACGGGGAAACTATGTATATAAGGGAGCGAATGGTATGTTTTCCCCCTTCCCCAGGGGGGAAATTTTATTTATAAGTAATTATAAGTTATATACAATTTTATTTATAAGTAAACAAATTAAAATTGGTGTGTCACTTGCAACTCCCTTCTCCTGATTTAGAGATTTTCCCAAAGAAATAGATCATCATTCAACTCCCCCAAAGAAAATTTGTTAGTTCTTTCTCTTAGGAAACCATGTCCAACAAAGTAGGCCTATCTATAGACCTAACACTTTTGCGGCTAACCCACCCCCCCTTTAGCAGCTAACCATTTTTAACTTTAAATGTTCATAGCATTTCTTGATTTGTATTTATTTAATGTCTGTGATGTTGTGAATTGTGATTATAAATATTAGACTTATATACATTGGCACAGCTTTCAAAATATAAATGAGAAAATCTGATCTGATAGTCATATTTTCTCTTCTTCTTTCATTCTCAAACACTTGCAAATTAACAGAACATAGTTTGAAGAACAGAACTAATGCATTCTGTCATAATGTATAGCTTTGCTGTGATATCTGCACCTTTCTGACAGATACATCCAACTTCAGTATGTCTTCTGGGTCACTTTGACCCTATATGGAATAGGAAAGCCAACTCCACCCCATAACCTTCTTGGTCGCCTCTAAATAGAGGTATGAAAAGTAAACAGTGTTGTTGTACTTTGCACCTCTTTTGGGCCTGACAACAAACATGTATATTTTCTCTTAAAATTTGGCAATACTGTTGTAATTTTTATTTCAATCAATATGCGGATGACACTTTTTCTGATTTCTAAAAGTGAGGAAGACCTTCAAGAATTAATTAATGTGGTAGTGACAGAAAGTAAGGAGAAAGGCTTCTACCTACATATAAAAAAACCAGAAGTTTCTGTAGGCAACAAAAGACCAATCGCTTTTATGTGTGTTTCTGTTAACTGAGCTGTGGATCTGTGTTTTTTGTTCTTAGTTGATTATAGGTGGAGTGTAAATCATTCAAGTTTGTTCCGACTCGGAAACTCCCTATCTTCGATACAGACAGTTACTCCAGCTAACGGATAATTTCATAGCATAGAATTTCATCACAAAGAGACATCCAAAGAGCAACAATAGGGAATATCCATCCCTAGACAAAAAGTCTGTGACAGCGCGTGAGGCGGAGGAATCCAAATGGATGAATGGTGAAATAGCAAAGTATGTGACACACAAAAGACAAGTTCAGGGCATAACAATGAATATTGGCTGGCCACTGTGGAAAAGATCTGGACCTTACCTTGTACACCCCAGAGCCAAACAACAGACCAACAACATCTGAAGATCAGGAAGCAACATATTAGAATAGCAGAATTGATGCCTTTGTGATGAATAGAAGAATAGGAACATCCTGTAAAGAGAAGAAAACAAACAAAGAGGTTCTAAAAACACCTAATATGAAGACAGAATTACTAAGAGAAATAAAGATCAGGCAAATAAAATATTTTGGACACATTAAAAGGCATGACACCTTATTGAAGACCTTACTGGAGGGTAAAGTCTAAGGGAAGCGAGCAAGGGGTAGACATAGATACATGTGGGAGAGTAATATCACAAGATGGACAGGTTACAGTCTAGCAGAGTGCACCCCCTAAACAAGGGACGGGATGTTGGAGGTCTGTTGCAGCCAACCTTCATTGCGGAAATGGCACTTGTTGTTGATGATCTCCATTCACAGCTTACTTCTATCATTTTTGTCATGGGATATTAAATTTTAGGCCCACTCCTACATTACCTTTAAAAATAGACACAGATCAGATGATGGTTTGGACAACATACCAAAATGACACAACATTCCAATATATGTTTACAGCAAAATTCTATATTTAATAGCACTTTAAAAAATCCCTAATTAGTTTATTCTTTATTTTATATATTTTGGGCTTATAATTTGGTAGTCCAGACCATTTTGTTACAAAGAGTTTCCACCTTTTTAGGTATAGGCCCTACAGATCTAAATTTTGTGCACGGAATGTTAAATTATGTGTTGTACCTTCTGACACTTGTCTGCACAATTTAGAAGGAACATGCCCACTAGAAATAACATCTTGTAGGGTTTCATTATAGACATGTGTTAGTTTCATGATTGTTCATATTATAGTGGATTTCAACGTTAACATATGTTTCAGATATCCTATGTTATGTTGCTTATGATTCCAAACATATGAATCTATTGTATGAATGAATGATACCAAACATATTAATTCATTTTAAGTATGAATGAATGATTCTAAACTGAACCAGTCATTAGAAAAAAGACCAGTCCAAATGTGATATAGGGCCTACGCATATAAAGGGACATAACAACAAATACAGTTACAATTAAATTATATAGGCACAATAAGACTTGCGCGTGTGTGAGAAAGGGATGTTGCTTACTGTTTTTTTTTTTTAACTGTGAAATAGTATTTACACCGTTAGGGAGTTACAAGGAGTATTGAGTGGCTCGTGTGATAAAGGCCGCATGCCCTTGCTGTCGACACGTCATGTTCAGGGTGATTTTTATATTCCTTAAATTCCGTTAACAACGTTTTACCCTTTGTCAACATCTGTTAAGAATTCAGGGAGAGTTGTTTTTTTAAATGTTCTCTTGAAAAATTCTCTTCTTTTTTAACTCTTGTGCTAAAATAATTTTAGCACAAAAGTTGAATAAAAACTACAAGTTTATTTTCATATTTTTTTTCATGGTGACAATTCAAGTTCATTTGTGTATACAGTATTGTTGATGGCAACTTTTGTTAAACGTCACATCCTCTTCCACCTTGTCAACAACTGTTAACTCAGACCCTTTCCCCTAATTGTTGACGTAATGTTTGGAAGCCCCAAAGGAACCAAATAACAAACACTGTAAGTTAGTGCGAAGAATGGTGAACATTGGCGAAGATCATACTCCAGAGCTGGCTCGGTGGTAGAGTGGTTAGTAGACCCGCTCACAAACACAGCTTAATCAAATTAGCTCCTAGTTCGAAAGCTGATCTTCGGCATTTGAAATTAGATTGAATATATTTTATCCCGTTATAAAAACTTGGTCCGGACTGACAAAATATGTAGTAAAAGAAATTCGCTATATACATTACAAATATAGAATAAATATAAATGGGTGATTTTGAAAAGTGTTGTTATATAGGGAAATGTGTTATAAAAGGATTCGCCGTAGAGGGATTCAAATGTATTAGTGGTGTCTAATAATGAAATAATAGTTACAAGTTAATATTCGATAAGGACGAGCTTCAATTATTTATTGGTCCATGTGGCATCTGGTGCTTGGATTTTTACGAGTAGTTCGTAGGTGCTAAACAAGCCTTCATTCATTACGATTTTCATTAAGGTCTAGTTTTTATTGGTCACTATTTATATACTTGGAATATACTTCTCCCCCCCCCCCCCCAATGGTTTTCCAAGCAGTCACCCACATCTCACAAAGACATAATAATTATTCCCACAAGGAAGGAAATTCTTCTTTTTAAATGTATTTCGTGTGAGGTAAAACCATCCCGCTGAAGGCGTATCAATGTCCCTGTTTGCATCTACATAATGGGGGTGTAGACAATGGATTAAAGAATGCGTGCAGAAGCTACTCCAAGAGCTTCTGCCTGATGCGTGCTGAAGCTGTTACACGAGTTTCTGCTGGATGCTGACAGCGCAATTTATGACCATCTTGGCTTAGATTTTGGGAAGCTAAAATTAAATGGGATAAAAGTAGAACTTTATGTCTACAGGACGGATTAAGGAGAGTATTGAATTAGTGAGGTTCAGGTACCATCATCATGCTTATTATTCGATCTCTGATGCGATTGAGAATATATCGGTCTGCTCTAGTGTAATGATGTTGGTTCAGAAGCAATAAACCAAAACTATAAATGCATTCTTTGAATTTACACACATTGTGACTCTTATATGTAAACAATATTGACGTCCATATGTGAACAAAGACGAATAATGAAAACCAAGACTGTACTTAAGAGTATATACAATATGACGTAAAAAACGGGATACGTCACTCATTGTGGCTGATCCGACTAATCAATGTTTTTCATTGGCTAAGGACTATCCATAAAATTAAATCAACGTTTTTCCTCAATTTGTCATCCCCTCCCCCTTTTAAAAAAAAAAAAAACAGATTTCTTTCAGATTTTTAAGAATAGTGTTTCGAACTCCCAAAAAATTAATTAGTGCATTAAAAAAACATTTCTGACGTCAACTTTTGTCAAACAAGCCCTCTCATTAAGTCTTAAGTTTTTTAATTATTGCTGTAAATTTTCATTGATCACTATTTATATACTTGGAATCGCCTTTGCTATTTTTGGCATTCGCTTCCAATGTAAAATGTAGCGAATGAAGGTTTGTTTACTTCCTGTCTCCCCCCCCCCCAACCCAACCTTCAACAACTTTCAAACTTTCATCATACCTCCTGCCCCCTCTTATTGTTGACGCTATTTATGGACGGCCTCTTTCCTTTGTATCACCACTCATGAAATGCACGGATTAACCAAAGGTTTACTTTATCAGATGAAGGTCTTCATATTCTGGAGAAAGCTGTGACGAACGTGAAATAAAACAAACAGGTATTCAGAGGAAACCTTTAGCTGCGGAAGAATCCTTAAGGATACGCTGAGGTGTTGCCTCCATTTTGCTTAGATCTTCTTCTTCTTAGCTTCCCATGCAAACAATTCGTCTTGATGCTTTATTATAAGCTTTCAGACTGATTTTTTCCATTGTAAGTGAAGAGGTGGAGCATCTCCGCAAAATAGTGGTGGCTTTTCATCGTATCCTTAAGAATATCACCTCAGCTAAGTGAAAATCTGTCTCTAGAAAAGACCAGAGTGCCGATTCCAAACACTTTTCTTCGCTTATTCGTCTTTTTTCCGTGTTTTCACAGAATATAAGTAAAGTGACTAACAGCCAGTCGCACCAGCCTAGATACGTTAATATGTTTGAGATCTACACACAGGACTATTTGGAGAAAGGCTTGCATACACCCAAATTAAAATGTAACCACTACAAAACAATATAATTCATAAACAACATTAGTGCGTTTAATATAATATTAAACTAATTTACCTGTTGAATATCGTGATGTGATTAAATATCTTGATGCGATCAAGCAATAAACTTTAGCAATCCAGTATAAGTAGGGACACTGTAGTATTCCTATATGTGATACAGGATGTGTCGCTAATCATATGTTAGTAATCCTTGTTACTAATCCCACAAAAGAATAAACTGATCCAAGCCCCTCAACAGATAGACTTATATGACAGTTTTGCTCGCTGTGGAAAGTCAGAAAAGTTGAACAATCAGATATCACAATATAAGTTATAAACTGTATATGTTACACTAGAAGATATGATTCTACAAGCAACATTCGTGACATGAATATTGATAAGAATGACTTACCAAAGTCCGGAATGTACCAAGGGAGATTCTGACAGTTGGACATAACTCTTCAACCGTGTACATATAACCCGTCACGTTTCAATTAGATTGAATAACGTGAAATTCTTGATGTTGTCATGCTGGAATGGATACGTAAAGTGTCTCATCTGAACTGAATCAGGCTCGTGCTAGTTGTATTATGGTTTTCAATGTATTTACAACATAAGACGGTGTATACAAAGAACTGCTTACTCTGTATTGCTCCAGTTTATGTGAAAAGAACACATAATTGTAATGCCGTACACTCCCCCCCCCCCCTTTTTATAATTTTAGGGTAAGGAGATAACTATATAATATTTGGGTTAAGAATTAAATGGCTGCGTGTCCATGACTGTCGCCTCGCGCATTATACATGTTAGTTATCTTTTTTTTCTCCACTTTTTGTTACCATAGAACGGGAGTTTGGGAAATTAATGCATGCGGATAAAATCTAGACCATCAAATAATTTTTTCAAGTCATTCCGTCTGATTTAGAAGTACTATATGCACTGGACCTAAGCTCAGAAAGCACTTTAACCTTCAAGAGATTTTTTTTGAAAAGCTTTTTATCTACGTATCACAGACAAGAAAAAAGTTTAATTCGGTCCACCAGCCGACATAGGTTGCTCTGTACTAGAAGATAGAATTATTGCTTTTTCCTGAACCAGTTTCCACGTAGATGACTGGGAATAATTTCTTAATCTTGTTTTGTTTTGTTTGTTTATTACTGGATTTGCCTTTCTTGAGAAAGTCACGCACTTCTCAACCGTGAAATAATTTTCTTTGGTTATATCAGGGCGTATCTTGTGGTCCAATGACCTGGGTGGTGTCCTGTTAGGGACTGAGGGAATGACCTGGGTTCTGGTCTGTCCTGAAAAGGACATTAAATAGTGGGGGAGGGGGGAATTAAATGTTATCCCTAAAAAGGACTGTTTTGATAAATCATTGAATGGTGTTTTGGATCCTGGTTTGCTGTTACTTGCTTTCTTGGTAATTCTGGATACTTTTGGTCTGGTGTCTTGTTTTCTTGATAATCCTGGAAGCTTTCATTGGATATTTTTCGTTGACCGGTTCTTTCTTAACTACTGATCTGCTGTTAACTTCCTGGCAGGACTCTTGTTGTTAATTTTCAATGATTCGTCCGTTTTTAACGTCGCTGGTGTTGGGGTTCCAGTTCTGAAATGTATTTTTTTCATTAAATATTTGTGTATATATATATATATATATATATATATATATATATATATATATATATATATATATATATATATATATATATATATATTGTTATTTTTATTTATGTCTATTAATCTCTGAATGCAATGATATACTTCATGATTTGACAGGTCAATGTAACAGTTAGATGCAAACACAATATTGCTTGGAGTTCCTTTAAAATATTGACATTTTCTAGCTATATAGATGAAAAGTGTCTTTATGATGTTATAACCAGTTTGAGATTTTTCACCAGTAAACTTACAGAAAAACTATAGAACTGTAAAGGAACTCACGATAATGTTTATTTGCAACCAACTATTGCCGTGACATAACAAATCCCGAAGCATATCTTAGTATCTAGAGATTCGTGCCTAACCACACAACCACCGGCTAGAGTACTAGCTTCAATAATTTAGAGATGTCTCATCCACTTTCTCGTGTGCTTTTACTTTCTCCTAGTAGTATATGAAATACTGTGATTGCAAAACCTCCTAGTCCTTGAAGTACACAGAAAAACTACTGCTTAATTCCTTTAATGCCCCATAACATTCAGCTCTCGAAAGAATTCTCTGTTGTCACCAAACTGTAGTGTTTAATCCAAAGCATGTCTTAATCTCCTTTCTAAATTCTCTTTGAAAATAAACTCTATATATCCGTAATATTTTGTTTGTCCTACCGTACTTCATGTATAGAGATGAAATATAGGAAATAGGGATAAACTACTGACTCGGTAGTTATGTAGAACTTAAGTTTACGAAACGGATATTAAGCTGCTAACTCGATAAATTATATGGAGTTTATTTAAGTACAGGAAACTGAGATAAACTGCTGACGCGATGAATTATATGGAGCGTAAGTATAGGAAATGGAGATAAAATACTGACTCTATATAGCTTAATAAAAGTGTATGAAATGTGAATAAACTGCTGAGTCAATAAGTTATATCGAGCTTAAGTATAGGAAATGGAGATAAACTACTGACTCCATAAGTTATATAAAGCTTAAGTATAGGAAACGGCTATAAAGTGCTGACTCGATAAGTTATATAGGGCATTAGTCTAGGAAACGGAGATAAACTACTGACTTGATATGTTATATAGTATTAAGTACGTTTATTATCCTCTTCGGACACGTCCATAGGGAGCCGCGTTAGCGCAGTGGTTAGCGCACTGGCTTCGCATATGAGTGGTCCTGGGTTCATTCCCCAACGGCTCGCAACGGCTCCCAGGTCGACCCAGCCTTAAATGGGTACCGGATTAATCCGGGAAGTAAAGACTGCGAGGGAGAGGAGATGGCTACCGCCCTCATTTGCAGAGCCTGTGAAATGTGAGATCGCTAGCATCTCACACCCCTACGGCATTAATAAATGCTATGGGTTACTTTCCTTTTTTTTTTTAAATAGATGCTGAGACATCCACTTCAGTAACTCTCTCATGGTATAATGGCTGATGTTTCCAGTTCTATGTTAGTTCACTGCTCTTTTTTAAAACTTTGTCAGGTGTTCTCTACGGGCCACGCCCATTCTCACTCTCTATTCGCCCATTCTCGATATTGCCTCATGCTCATTCATCAGGTTATACAATATATGCCCATTTAGTAGCTACAATATACATGGGTTTATCGGCTTACGGGCGTGGTAGGCTTATCTACGTACTGGTTTGACGGCTTATGGAGAGAAAGCGTTATCCACATCAGTGTGTTTCTTTTAAGTGGTCAGTGATCATCTTCTATGTCGTTCGCTCATATTGCCATAATGATCTCTCTATCTTCTTCGTCTTCTTCGGCGTTCATTTTCAAACTCCCAATGGATCTCTCTTGTAGCAGGACAATGATCTAACTAGATTTCCAGCAGTCTAGAAAATGGAAATGCGTTGTGTCGCCGTTTTATTTGCGCCAATGGCTCGACACATCCGTCTTCGGTGGAGATCTCTCTTATAAAAGTGGTGGTTTGTCTCAAGGGCACATGTCTGTGGCAAGCAACATGTACTCTCATGGGCACATGTCTGTGGCAAGCAAGAGGTACTCTCATGGGCACATGTCTGTGGCAAGCAAGAGGTACTTTCATGGGCACATGTTTGTGGCAAGCAATAGGTACTCTCATCGCATTAAACTGCACAAAGATAATACTCCGGTGTTGGGTAACAAACCGATACTGGAAATGCGAGGGCTGGAGTAAAACAAGGGAAATGTAAAAATGAACGGAAATATGTACAAGTGTTACCAAGATTGTAAATAAAACATACTATCAGCGAGATACAGCGACAGCCATTCGGCTGGTCATAGTGAATAAAATAGGACCTCTTCCCATAGATACAACATACCTTGCAGTAAGGATGGGGGGTATTCTAATGCAAGAAAATTAAATCTTATTAAAACTCATGTCGAAAACTGGTTGATATTCAGCCTATCTCTTGCAAATGGTGAAACGTCGCAAACTTGTGTTGCTTGAGCACTTAATGAAGCATGATTCCATTTCAAAAAGTGTAATACAGAAGGCAGTTGAAAGTGTGAGAAGACGAGTATGTCGAAGCAAACTATGGATTAATAATAGTAAAGACTTGAGTAACATTCATTTTCTCCACACTCAAACAAGTAATTGAGAACAGAGATGCACGGATAGATTTTTGTGTTTATATAGCTAAAGTAGCTCTCCTACAACGCTAAGAGGTTATGGATGTTTGATGATGATGACGTGAACATCGAAAGGCACAGATAATATAACATAGCTTAATGCAGTAAACTGGAGGCACAAAGTAAATATCGATCCACATGCAGTGATTGATTTTCTGAACATTTATGTCTGAGTTTCAACCTCCTATTTTTTTAGTAAAGTCAGGAATAGACTTTTATACTTTGTGTAATATAGAATTGATCTTATCTGGTTAAAAAAAAACACACACCAAACTCTCCAAACTTTAGTATACGGCAGTGACATAAAGCTTACTATCTTTTAAAGGGTTCTCAAACTGTGTTTAATGACTATTAAAAACAGTAAAGGCTCCAAAATTACTATACATTCTTACCCCCCCCCCCCCACTATGCCGACTGTGTTAGTCTGAAAGGTACGGATTTCAAAGCTAAGTTCTAAACCATGACAGAACTGACATCCTGCTATCCCCTCAGCTGCAGCTTCTATCATCTGAAAGTCATGGCAATAACAACTTCGCCATTTGATAGAGACAGCAACGTTAGTAAAAGTTAAACATTTATCTAGTTTCTCAAGACCTTCATTACTGTTCAAAAAATCAACTATTTTTTCCAACTTTCCAAGCCCAAAGTGGACTTCTCAGTCCTCTGTGTACTCGAACACAAACTCTGATTATTTTATCTATTTAATATTCATCTTCACTTGCCACGAAAGCACATCATCATCATTAACGCTGCTCCTCGAGACCGACACACACACACACAGATATATATATACATACATACACACATATATACTGGATACAAGTTATCATAGAATTATCTCTTTCTCAAGTTACATTAGCTGTAGGCCTAGTATAATAGACGAAACGCCAAGTCCGTAGATAAGTGGAGGAGGTGGTTTAAAACTCTCAGCAATTAGCCAAAAACCACATACACCCCCCCCCCTCACCCTTCCTCAGCATATCCGAACATGACTTCTAGTACTAGGCATTCAGCCAAAGACCAAACACCCCCCCCCCCAACATAATTTAGCAAATCCGAGCCTGACTTATAAATGCTAGCTGCAAAAAGTAATTTGTACTGGATTGTCTCCACTATTTTATAATCAGTGGCGTAGCGTGGGTCAATGGCGCCCGGGGCGGAATCATAATTTTCCGCCCTTGTGACATGAAAAAAATATGTCAGTGATTGTGAAAGACTGGACGAAAATAAATTTGCCGCCCTCCCGATGATGACGTCCGGTGCGGTCCGCACATCCGCCCCCGACTCGCTACGCCACTGTTTATAATTATCTTCCTGAATTGTCGTAGCAATAATATTTTAATTGCCAGCACCAAAAAATCTTCATTATGTAGGTGGGAATATTTCTACGTCAATTATGTCCATTTATGTTTATAATTATATAAGATTAAAGAAGATCAAGAGATTACCAAGAAATATGAAATTAGATTTAGCATTATTGAAATTAGATGCTGACATTAAATAAAGATACAATGCCATTGCAACGATTCAGAGTATTGAAGATCAATGGAACATCTGAAACATTCGATAAACCAAACATCTAAAGAGATAATATCAAAAGTAAAACATATATCAAAACAAAAATGGATGAATGAAGAAATATTAGAATTGATGACCACCAGGATAAAAAATAAACACAAGATAGAGGAATATAAAAAATACTTAAGGAGATAAGAGAGAAATGCAAAGTAGCAAAAGAAAGCTGGCTGAACAAGAAATGCACGGAAATAGAATCACTACAATTACGATTACAATTGTAATTAAATCATTAAAATTACGACACAACATTACTACATAAGCAAATTGATGGGATAACAGGAAAAAGAGTGCAAACAGCTACAGGGTGTCTAAAATCTAAGAACGATAATATTTACTTACTGCTGAAAACTGAAATCCAACAGGTAAATCCAGGAATAGGGTAATGAAGTTTTGCTAATCATTAAAGACATAATAATGACACACACAAATTGACGTTTCGATCAAAAGACCTTTACCAAGACAAAAAAAACGCAAAATTAAAACACAACAGAAAATGGACAGTAGGGATATGCACGTTAATTTTTTACGAGTATATCTGGACAATGTGTGAACTCGTGTATACCAAGCCCTTCTCCAAAATAGCCCTGTGTGCTAATCACACGCAACGTTACCTGTCTTTGCTTATCAAACTAGTTCTGTGCTTTTCATTGACTGGCAACACACAGACACGCAAATCGACTAATAATCGCATCAGCCCAGTCGAGTGACTGTGTGAGATTAGCACGAAGGACTATGTCGGAGATGGGTTTCATATCTAAGATGGTCTTTTGCGTCTTTACAGACGGCTAGGAAGCAGGCCTGCGTAAAATTTCAACTGGATCACGAGACCGTCAAATTGCTTTATTGCCAATATACATAGTCTTTCACCATCGACAGTACTAAAGACCTAACTGCAAAAAGTAAACAGACATTACTTTGGCACGTTTATTATTATTGTCTGGCTATTGATTTGGCATTTTATATATTTGTAGTGGTCCGCCAAAAATAACCAATAAAAGTGTAAATCAGGGCAATACTCACAACCGGCCTTCTAGGTCATTAGTACATGTTATGTTATGTTCTTCCAGGGACATAGGCGGCGCATAGGGCAGAAACCATAGCTTTCCATTTCTGTCTTTGTGTTGCCAGGTCTTTCAATTGTTGCGTGTTGTTTAGGTTCATTGACATGCCTTCTCTATTAATGGTTCTTCGTAGAGTTTCTCTAGGTCTCCCTCTTCTTCTTACTCCAGGTGGCACCCAATATAGTGATTGCTGGGGAATTCTTAGGCTGTTCATTCTGAGAACGTGGCCGATGTAAGTCCAACGCCTTTGTCTAATGAAGGAAGATATATAGGTTTGTTTGCTTTCCTCTCTTATAGTAGTGTTAGATTTAAAGTCACTCCACTTAACGTTCAGAATGGTACGTAGGCATTTGTTTTCAAAGGAGTCGAGTCTTTTATCTGTGGCTTTTGTGGCTTTCCAACTTTCGCACCCATATGATAGAATAGGGATGATGTTGGAGTTAAATAACTTGAGTTTTGTGGTGTTTCTTAGTGTGTTTGACGTCCATATGTTGCGTAGTTTATTGAAAGCACCCGCTGAAAGGGCAATACGGTGTAAAATTTCTTTTGATGAGTCTCCATCCAATGCTAGATTGGTGCCTAAATATGTAAAATTGTTGACTTTTAATAATGGAACATTTTGAATTTCTATGTTGTCGTTGGATCTCGTAAAATCTAGTATATGAGTTTTTGATGTGTTGATTTTCAACCCTATCTGATTTGAGTAGTGTTGGGGATTGTCAAACTTAGATTGAGCATCTGTGTGGTTTGCGCTCAAAAGGGCTAGGTCATCTGCGTAGTCATCATCTTCGAGAACGGTATTATTAATCCATTTTATTCCTGTCAGCTCATTTTCAGTGCTCTTTCTCATGACCCAATCAATAGCGACGCAGAAAAGTAATGGGGACATGATGCATCCCTGTTTAACGCCCGTAACAACTTGGAACCATTCTGACTTCTCAGTGTTAGTACATAGATCTTACTTAAACCCGGTCGTCCATAGTCCGTACATTTCACACATGATTACTTGCTTGGGCAGGTTTTTATAGATAATGATCTTGCCCTTTTCCACTAAACACACCCCTCCCCCATCCGGCTATTAGTTCCAAGGGAAATACGCTTGTAAACAATCAGAACCAGCAAGAGATGTCAGAAGATTATTGAATGCACCATCGACTTCCTAAGGGTCTCCTCTCTGGATTTTCTGTAAGGGTTTACCAACATGCGTCCGTACCCGATAGTCAGTGGTAATTTTCTGTAGGGGTTGACTCCCTTATCCTAAGGCACTCCCGTTTAAATATATATCAACACGCATATAACTGTTAGGTTGACATGACATTATATATGACTGGTTTTTTTTTAGTTTAGCGAGTAAATTAAACCCAAAAATTTAAAAACAACTTTATCTGTGATATTTCTCATTTTTTGTGCACCCCCTGCAATCGTGTCACAAGGTGCGGTCCGCATTCTCCCTCCCTTGCAACGCCACTGCATACATGTAAACATTCACGAGATATTCAGAATGTGACAGAGAAATTTTGCTATTAAGTTACTTGAAGGGTAACACGCAGAAGAAAGAAGGGGCATCTGAGGTCACCTTTCATTGATAAATCATACGGAGAGATTTGAGTTCAGTCTTCGCCTCGATTATAGAAGTGGTTCTCACACCCGCGTGTTGCTGTAGTCCGTGGGGAGGAATACATGGTAGCACTGTTATCTGCAATGAACATCATAAGAGGCAACTAAGGAGGTTTTGGGGGTGGAGTTGGCTATCATATCCCATAGAAAGTGAAACTACCCAGAAGTTATGATGAAGTCGGACGTGTCAGGCCGAAAGTCGCAGATATCACAGCACAGCTGCAAATCATAACACAGCGCATTCCGTTCTCTGGACTATATCCTGGTAAACTGCCGGATTTTGAGAACGAAAGCAGAAGAACAAAATAGTACAATTTAAAAGTGATCTTGAAACTATTGCTGATGACAGGATGCTCTGTATAATTATTCATGCATTCATTTTCCTTTTTGCGCTGAAGTTAGCGCATAGGGTAGAGGTCGGATCTCTCCAATTCTGTCTGTTCAAAGCTATTCTGTGCAGTTCTTGAATAGTATGGATATTGATTGTTTTATTTCCTCTCAGTATTGTTCTTCTGAGTTTTTCTCTTGGTCTACCTCTTGATGTTGATGTCTGCGCGTAGGACATGCCCGATGTAGGACCAGCGGAGTTTTCTGAAATTGTGATGTGTCTCTTCTCTGATTTTATCATTCGATTTGAATTCACTCCAATGGGTGTTAGTTATCCTACGAAGACATTTGTTCTAGAAACTCAGTAATTTCTTTTCTGAAGATAAAGAGCCTTTCCAGCTCTCACATCCATATGATAACACCGGAATAACGCAGGAGTTAAATAAGCGCATTTTCGTGCGTGTGCTGATTGACTTTGACCTCCAGATATTAGACAGTCTGTTAAAGGCACTTGATGCTAGTACAATGCGGGCTGTAATTTCTGTCATGACATTACTGTCGAGTGTTAATTTTCTTCCTATAGTAGAGAATTTGTGTACCTGTTCAAGTTGTTGTCCATTTAAAGTAATTACGTTAGGTGAATTGGTGAAGTCCATATTTTTTTTTTGTTGAGATGATTTGGAAACTTATTTGTCCTGCGATGAGTTTTATTCTATCAGCTTCTGTTTGTGCATCTTGATGGTTTTCACTCAATAATGCAAGATCACTGGATAAATCCAGGTCTTCTAGTGTTATTTTATTTATCCATTTGATTCCTAAATTTGTGTTGGATGTGCTTTTTCTCATAGCCCAGTCAATTGCGATATTGAATAGTAATGATGACATGGGGCAGCCCTGTTTAACACCAGTAATCACAGGGAGCCATTTTGAATTGCCTTTTTCTGTTCGAACACAGCATTTTGAGTTGGTATAGAATAATTTTATCACAATTATATATTTGTTTTGCAATCCATATATTTCTAAAATTTCCCAAAGCGATGGTTGATGGATGCTGTCGAAGGCTTTTTGAAAATCAACGAAGTTTATTATGAGATTAGATCTAAATTCTAGACATTCTTCAAGCATTGTTCTAAGAGTGAATATATGGTCGAGGCAGGAACGACCTGATCTAAAGACTGACTGCTCTTCTCTAATTCTTTTGTCTAACGATGACTTTAGTCTTGCAAGCATCATATTACAAAGAATTTTACTAGGTACGGATAGCAGTGTGATTCCCCTCCAGTCATCACAGTTTGTTAGGTCTCCTTTTTTAGGTAGTTTTCTTCTTCTTCTTCTTTCGTTCACTTGAAACATGTCTATATCTGTAATTCTGTCTCCTTAATAAAACTCACTGTCTTTTGTAGTTCATACACTGTCGCATAGAGCTTTGATTCCAGTGTTGTTTCCTCTGGCCAATATGTCTGCCTCAGCGTTTCATGCTCAGAACACTCTTGAAGTATATGTTTGGCACTCTGTGCTGCCTGTCCACATGGCCGTGTTGCCAATCTTGAACTGTGTATACATGTGACTGCGGAGTCGGTTGTGTCCTGTTCTGAGACGTAGAATAATAACTTGTTCTGGTCTGTTCATAATGTGATAGTCATCTTGTGTTGGTGTTTGTTGCTTTTTTTACTGACTTGATCATATGTTTTTTTCTGATGGTAGGTGATTGGTATATCTGGTTGGTCTTCGGCAGCAACTTCCTTAGCCAGTTGGTCTGCTTTTTCATTTCCTGGTATTCCACAGTGAGAGGGTATCCACTGCATGGTTACCCTATACTGGTACGACAATTCGCTAAGTAGTTCTTTCAAGTCTGTTAGTTATCCAGACTGGAGAGCTTGAAACACTGACCTTGCATCTGTCAAAAATACCACAAGCTGTAGGCCAGAGTTGTTCAGCAGTTTTTTTTAGCTGCCACACTAATTGCCTGGATTTCTGCATCATAATTATTGCAGAATTTTCCTGTCGGTGTTCTGATTGTATCTTTAGGCTTGTGTGGATATTCTATATATACACCTGCACCTCCATTCCTCACGGCATTCTGTGCTGACCCATCTGTGTATACTCTGACCCATATATCTTGTGGATATTCCTCATCCAGGAAACTGAGGGTGACTGTCCTTCGCTGCACACTGTTCTGTTCGTCCTCGCTTAGTATTCCTTTCACATGGGTCTGAATGTATATTGACATTCCATGCCTTTCACTCCACGGGGTTTGTTCTGGTACATACCTTAAGGGGCTGTCAACTTCAGGTAGGTCTGTAAGTTGTCTACGGAGTCGTTTAGCTTGATGGATAAAGCTGCTTCTTTTCAGTCGCCCCATTGCTAGAGTTTTGGAATCTTTCCTTCATTGGATGACTTGACATACACTGAAACTTTTCTGCTTGAATTAGTACTTTTGTATCTCTGCGTTCGCCAAGTGTTTGCATTTTTCCCATTTTCTGCATCTCTGCTATGGGTGTTGATTTCATTGCTCCCAACATTGTTCTAAGTGCCTGGTTTTGCACTTTATCTAGATCTTGTAATGTGGTGTTTGATGCAGGACACCACGCAGCTGAACCATATTCCAGGTGTGGTCGTATGCCTTGCTGGTAAACTTTACTGAGTATATTTCCACTGGCTCCCCATGTGGTTCCACTTAGTTTTCTCATGATAGCTAACTTCCTCCTGGCTTTTGTTGTTGCTTTGTTTATGTCAGCTTATCATCAAAAGTAACTCCGAGGTATGTGGGTTGTTTTTCTTCTTTCAAGAGCTCTCCATCTATCTTGATATGACCAGCTTTTTGTTTTGGCGAGAGGGTAAAGAGTGTAGTGCTGCACTTATCTGTGTTAATGCTGACGCACCATCTATTTGCCCATAAGGTTAGGGCATCGATAGCTCTTTGTATTTGTTTAGTGGCCACTGTCGCATGTTCTTCCGTGCACCAGGTCGTCAGCACACATTACCACTTTGATCCCGTGTGTTAGTTCAGCAACTAGGTCATTGATGTAAACCAAGAAAAGTGTGGGTGACAGGACTCCTCCCTGGAGGACTCCATGACGCAGTAGAACTTTCTTGCTCTTTCGACCATCTAATTGTACCCTGGCCCTTCTATTATGCAGGTATGCTTTTACCCATTTGTACATTCTTGAGCTAACCCTGCAATTTCGCAATTTCTTTAGGAGCCCTTCTTTCCAGACCTTATCAAAAGCTTTCCTAAGGTCTATCCATGCTGCTAGTACCAGTTTCTTATCTTGGAAGGCATCCTCAATCTCTTGAGAGAGGTAGGTTGTCTGATCTTCAGTAGAGTAGCACTGTCTGAAACCTGCTTGCTGTGATACTAGGATATTTTCACTTTCAAGGTACCACTGTATCCTAAGATTGATAATGCGTTCCATTTTTTTACATAGACAGCTTGTGAGGCTGATGGGCCTGTAGTTGGATACTGTGTTGCAATCTTTTCCTGATTTGAGGAGTTGTGTCATTATTGCTTCTATCCACGCCTGTGGTACATTACCCGTGGACCAGCTTGTGTTAAAGATCTGCAGTAGCTTTGCTCTTGCTGCAATTCCAAGGTTTCTAATCATTTCATTGGACACTCCATCAGCTCCAGGGGACTTTTTCATTTTCAATTTGGATATTGCATGCTCCAGTTCTCTCATTGTGATTGGTGCCTCCATGACTTCAGGTATAGGTTCGTCTTGTCCAATGTTTACCTGGTTCTCTCGAACCTCCTGTTGTTTGTCTGGGCTGACTTTGACGTTATTGTCTTCTGCAAAGGAATCTGCAAAGTAATCAGCTGCATGTTTACCTGTTAAAATGTTTCTATCTTTATAAAGTGTGATCCTGGTATTTCTCCCTGTACCTTCATTATTTAGTTGTTTTACAAGTTTCCATAATTTCCTAGTATCTCTTTCTAGGTTCAGCGACTCTGTTTTTTCTTTCCAGCTGCTCCGTCTGGCTTGTAACTTGGCTCTTTGAAATTTAGCCTTTGTTTGCTGATATTTGTTGTGATGTTATTGGCTAGGTCTGTTCTCAGCCTGCTGTCTAGATGTTTCCATCTTATTGTGCAGCTATTCCAGTTCATCTTTCCAGTAGGGTTTCTAGTTTTTGCGTGCCCCCCTGGGTATGGTTTTACTAGCAGCATGTAGTATATATCTATTAAATTCACTCACTGCTCTATTGATGTCTTTGTCCAAGTTCATGTCCTTAGCTAGAACACTGGTTAAATGCTGGTACATTTTCCAGTCTGCCCTTTTATAGTTCCACCTAGTGTGCGTGCTGCTGTCCTTGATAAATTCATTGTGGATTTCCAGAAATACTGGTCTGTGGTCACTACCCCCAAGCTGCTTTCCAACGACACGTGTGATGTTCCATTCCAAGCCTGGTGAGTGGAATGCCAGGTCTGGTGTAGAGGTGGTGTGACATGCTCTCGAGTAGAATGTTGGTGAGTCTGCTGGCTGGTTAATAAGGATGAGATTATTTTCATCCTGCCAGCTCTCAAGTTTCTCACCTCTCTTGTCGATATGATCATAGCCCCAGCTCTGAGAGTGGCTGTTGAAGTCACCACACACCATAAGTCTCTCTTTGTCTGGAATTGTGTCTAGTGCCAATGGTTTATCATTTGGGCAGTAGTAGTTCAGGAGATGGAATTCTGCACTGTCTGTTTTTAGGTGGAGCATCTGGTATTCTGCCCCTTCCATATATACTTCCAGCTGACATGCGCTGATATTGTTTTTAACAAGTGTCAGAATTCCACCCTTTCGCCTGTCCTTTCTGTCAGACCTGTAGCACTTGTAGCCTCTGATTTTGAAGGCTATATCGCTGCTGAGGTGTGTTTCTTGGATACAGCATATATTAACTTGTTCTTCACTGAGGACATTTTCACGTTCCAATTTTTTGCTGTATCCATCTCTTTTACTGTTGACACTCTCAGCATTCCAGTGCATTATTTTTATTGGTCGTTTGTTTGTTTGGCCAGTAGCTCTATTCCCTGGCTCCTGGCTCCTCGAGGCAATTGAGAAGGACTTTCAGTAACTGAGGTTGGGCCCTTTCGAGGTATAGGGCCCGGCACCGTCCCTGCCTGAACGTCCGCCACAGGGCAGGCACCATAACTATTTATAAATACAGACATGTTTTTGGTAGTTTGATAATGATACCATCTTTCCATTGTTGGGTGGGCATTCGTTTATTCCAAATCATATTGAAAATATCCAGTAAAAAAGGGCAAGGTATTATCATTTGCTGCTTTTAACATTTCACTTGTGATCTCATCTTGACCTGCTGCTTTATTGTTATTTAAAATTTCTTAATGGTTTGTTTTACCTGTGTAAATATTAGCTACATTTATTTCTTTTGATTGCAAGAACCAAATTCAGAATTAAATAAAATAAAACAAGTTTTAGGAAAATTCTTCAACTGTGTATACAGAAGGCTCAAATAAACATTACAATTACATTATTACATTACAATTACATTATTACATTACAATTGATAATATACTGTCAAGTATCAAGATAGAACAATATAAAATCAAATGGGCACTAATTGTATTTGTAAATATATGTAATGTATTTTTATAATATTAATTTCATTTGTGTATAAAATATAGCATTGTTGTCGTCAATTTTTTTATGTAATTCCCCCCCCCCTCCTTATTAACAACTTTCAAACATTTTTAGTTCCCCCCCCCTCCTTTTAATGTGCTGAGGTAATTTATGAACAACCCCAAAGTTTAGGCAATCTTCAATTATTGGATATTTGTTTACGTATTAGTAAGGACCTGTTATTTTTTTAACTCATTAAGTACTTATTCTTCTTCTTATTCGATAGTTCTCAAACTCCTACAGATTATCAGGATATAGTCCGTAAAGCGTCGTATCAAGGTTTACACTTTAGCTGTAATAGCTGCGTCTTTCGGCCTGACACATCCGACTTTAGCACAGCATCTGGGTCGCTTTGATCCTCTATGAGATAGACCAGCCAACTCCACCCCCAAACATCCTTAATCGCTTTACACGACACACATAACAAGTAAATAGTGTTGCAGATTTTTACTCCCATTTCAGATACTACAACGCACAGGCGTCATTTAGTACTGAATTGAGAAATATGTAGACAAGAAGCATTTATATTTTTTATCAAACTTTTTCATCCGGTAAATGTATATGCATATTACGCTACAGCTTGTGTTTCGGTACATTACATATCAGCTTTAGTTTTTTATAAATTACTTGATGTTTCGTCTTTTTTTTCCACGAACGTTCAGAAACTATTACAGATTACCCGGATGTATGTAATCGAAGAACGGAATCCATTTTGTTTTGTAATTTACAGCTCGGCTGTGACATAGGCACATCCGGTATCAACATTGAATTTTATAGTCACTTAGTTATGGTATTGGAGGGGGGGGGGTAAATACTTATTGTTTATCACATAATTACAATTTATTTCTTTCATTCCGAGCTCATACAATGCAAAGTTGAAATGTTGATATATGTTATATCATTTTGTATGTACATGGGCCTTAATCTATATATATATTTTTTTTTTAATGATCGTATATCCTACTCAGAATGTAGTCATCAATTCTGCATTTTGTGACTAGTTATTTTCTAGGCGATATAAATATGTTCAGTAGTTTGCTTTCTGAACGGTCCGGATATTTTGATCATCTGCGGCGTTGTATGAACCCCATACCTTGGCCGTCACAAAGTGATGTGCACCACGCCGCCACAGAGCAGGATATAGATACATATTACGACTATGCAAAATGGGAGTTTGTTTTTCATAAGAGGCTCTTTAATTCGTTTGGTAGGATCTTTACTTCATTTGCTAGGATCTTTACTTCATTTGCTAGGATCTTTACTTCATTTGCTAGGATATTTTTGTGAGGAGGCAGACATTTCCTAGTATATATATATATCGCCTGTCGCAAAAAATGGAGTGGAGTGCCATATTTTATGCTTGTTTTTGTGTCTTTTTTGCATATGTCAATTTCATGTTTGAAATTTCTAATGGATTTTATAATGGGAGTATGGTTGAACTCCACAAAACCTCCATTCTCCCCCTGTATCTACGGCCATGTGAATGTAAGCTTTTGCACAGTCATACTTTGCAGAAATAGATCTATCACACCTTCCCCGTGTCAAATTAGCTTTCATACCATGCCAAATTGGCTGTCATACATATTCAAATTAATTCTCTACCTTGTCAAATATGCTCTATCATCCTGTCAAATTATCATGTCTGTCTGCTTGTCTTCTTCATATGGACACATGTCTGTCTGCTGGTCTTTTCCACATGGACACATGTCTATCTGCTGGTCTTTTCCACATGGACACATGTCTATCTGCTGGTCTTCTCCACATGGACAAATGTATGTGTGCTGGTCTTCTACGAATGGACAAATGTATGTCTGTCTGACCGTGTTTCATCGTTGAGTACAGATGATACTTGAGTCTGCAATGGCTAGTTCTAAGTCCAAGAATGTGATTTGGTCTCTTCTTGGCAGTGAGTAGTACACATTTGTCAGATCTTCTTGCTTGTTTTCTTGTAGGAGCCAAATGCTTATTTCTTCAATTTTCTATGGATTTCTTAAATGAATCGTACTGTGGTCAACTGCACAATAACAGGTCCGTAGATCTTGTCCGTCAGAGCCTTTTAAAATGACTTTAATTTTATTTTTGTGGTGTGGTGCAGTTGGCAGTTCTGTAAAAAGTGTTCCTCATTCCTGCAGATTGTCCACAGGGGCACAAATCGGTGTTACCACTTCCAAACAGTTCATATATGTTTGAGAATACTGTGACCTGTTCTAAATATGATCGTTCATTTCTTCCAAGTGTGTGTGTGACATCGTCTTTTGGATGCGTGGGTGAGTTGAGTTCAAGAAGAATTCCATGTTTAATGTGGCTTTTATTTCTGGAAAAGATAGCCAATTCTTCAATCTTTTATTGCTGACAGTAATTTTCAGTTTATCTCGGATCATTTTCTGGACATTCTCTTAGACAGCTCTCACTGCAACTATGTTTAATTATTATCTTTACTTCATCGTAATCTCTCATACTATCCTCCATTGGTTTGTTGTAGAAAGATGTTTCTTTTTCGTCATCATATTGTTGTTCTGCTACGCCCAACAACATCAGAACGACAGTCCAACGGTTCCTTTAGTGGTTCGCCACAATCCGGGCTGTTCATGTTGCATTGGTTATGTCACATAATGTATTAGCGTGTTTGTCATGTGACGTATTCTTTCCAGAACGTAGTCTTCCTTATGAATCTCCTGAAATCCCCGCGGTCTCTGGCAAGTTGTCCCGCTTTCTCTAGCGACATATGCATGCATTCCTGAATGTCTCTTGTCCATCGACATTTTTGTTGACCTCTGTCTCTACTGCCTTCTATCACCCCCTCCAACAACTCTCTTTCCATCCCATTGTGTCCCTTCACATGGCCGGGTAAAAACCTACCTTCCTTCTTATTATGGTGTTTAACAGCCAGCCTTCTTGAACGTTGATTTTTCTTAGTACGTCTTGGTTGATCTTTCTTATTGTCCATGGTACTCTCAAGACTATTCTATAGCACTTCATTTTGAAGGCCTCTATTCTCTTGGCTGTAGATTTTTTATTGTCGATATTTCGCAGCCGTAGATCGCCACTGGGAACACACAATAAAACCCATCAATAGATGAATACGTAATGCGATATACAGGGTATGCTGCAGTTATAGTTAGTTGTCAGATGGATATCGTGACACTCTGAAGAAATCCATATGTGCTTCGTTCTCATATTCAGTATATCCTTCAGCATGTGGTCACTGACTGTTCCGGTTCTGTGTTGGGTGATAACTCTTCTTTTGATTCCTACCACTCGTCTCCTGCAACAACACGCTTCACTTCCATTCCAGCCTTGATTCTATCCAATGGACACCGAGGATGAAATACATATCATATTTTCGAAGTGGTCCAACTCCTTGAAATATATCAGAACATTCCATTTAGCTACCACTAATCACTGTAATCTCGCTGGTAACCCTGCCTACTCTTTTATTTCTCATAGCAGCAATTCAGTTACAGTGTGTCTTTATAACGTGTGCCTTTCGATTTCACCAAATATATCAAGAACCATTGCATGATGATTACAGTATAAGTTTACATATGTTTTCATATTATTTTAATGGGTTAATTACTGGAAGAAATGCCTACATTTTTAACGAAACAAACCATAAGCTCAACAAAAAAACTGAGTCAATTTTATTTAACGAAACGAGGTATGTGCAAATAAGCAGTTTTTGTTTTTCAGAAGGGGTGGGGGAAAGATATAGAGATGTATAGTTTTTGGGAGGGGTGTTACGTCTAACGCTACCCCTAATGTCTACGATCATTCCTCCTCTTCAGATGCGCCGTCGTGGTAGCTGTGTTACTCTGCACATACAAACTTCACACATGAATACGTTCCATTTGATTTTTCACCGAATGTTTCCAACTACTGTATTGCTATGCGGTCATTTGGACGCATCTTTTCATGTTGTATCAGTCCTCGCCTTTGTAACAAATGTACATCATCTTTATCTGAAGCTGACAAGCTCAGTAAACAGACATCTCCGATTAAATTACCTATTTTATTTATGTTGCAACACTGTCTGCAGGTGACACGATTTCAATGACGTCATTAAAGCTGCGTAAACTATAACAAAATTCGAATGAAACTGCGCATAATATTAAAAAGGTTGTAATGTGGCCACTTCTCCCAATAATGTACTTTTTCATGAAGTTAGAATTATGAAATTCATAATTATGCATACGCTGTCAGTTTCATAAATTGTCAACTTTCTGTGATATTTGTCGGCGAAATCATTACTGATCTCATAAAACATAATTACGCATGAGGTTGCGTCTGTGGGTCTCACCACTGGCCCACTAGACATACCACCCATGCAACAAAAAACCTTAGTAGATGACATGCCGTTATATTGAGGTTATCTTCTTAGAGAAGTTTCATGGCATGTCATCTATACAATTATGCTTTTATTTTGTTGTTGAAATGGTGTTGAAATGTTTACCTGAATATATATGTATGTACCCTCTGTGGTTGGGAGGGAGCCAGAGATGTACTGTGCAGCACTGGGGGTGGAGGAAACTAACAGCCTATTTTATCCTATGGCTGAGACCCATCATAGAGGCACAGTGACTCAGGACGTGACAATCCTTTTGACTTGAACATTTGGTTGCATGCCTGGAGCAATAGAGAAGTTCGGCATAACCAGTAGTCAATTGGCAACTAGTGGCGGGGAATGAGCACAGTGAGCACTATCTTGGCTATAGTGGCTAGAAGCAGTGCATAAGTTGAAACCTACCTTCTTGGAGGTGTGATAGTTATTCTCTGTCTCTGTCCCGGGGTAGGCCGAAAAGCAATATGATGCCATTTAATGGCATTAGGTCAAAGGGCATGAGTCCATGGACCGATGGATCAGAAACCAACCAACCAACCATAAAATATAATTCAGTGTAATTTTGTAAATTAGCGTTTAAATATTCAATGTAGCCAAGCATGTGCATATCTCACATTGTTATATCATGACTTTGTAAATGTGCATCGCATACTGATTTCATTTTGTTTTTCTCGTATCTTTTAAAAACATTGATGCGTGAGATAAAAAATATGGAGTTGAAAACTATGGAAAAAAAGAATCGTTGAAAAAATAATTATACACATGTATTGCAAAGCTTTATAAAGTAACGATTTTCATTATAATACTCATTGTATGAAACATGAAACGTTGGAAATATTGACGTAAATATAACAGCAAATTGCAATGAGATGTACAGAAGACGCCATTATTTGTTGCAATTGTCACGCAGTTCTTAATACCGGAAAAAAACTAAGAAAATGCACACCATTTTAGTCCAACAACTTGGACTAAACCAAGTTTCCAATGGAAGCCGCGATAGCGTAATGTTAAGCCATTCGCCCGCTGATCAAAAAATCTGGGTTTCGAACACACTTGATTAGTGGTTTGAAATACAAATTACTCCCTTGTCCACCCAGCCACCAGGAAATAACGTACTAGGGAACATGTTCTGAGAAATGGCACCATTGCTATTGAACAAGTGCAGTAGGCGAAGCCAACCACTGACTAGGCAAATGAGCACTTATGGGAAACCGTGTGCTTTGACGTTGGTTCATAACACATATAACCTTTATCTAAAGTTTTCAACATTCTTTAAACCTCACGTCTTTAGGTCTGAAATCTTAACGACATCTTGGTTCACAGTCACCTCAGAGCGAATGTTTTGACCATTTTGGCACGGTTCGTTGCGGAGAAGACATATACCTATGTAGAACTGATCTACTCCATGTCACTTCCTGAGGCCATTTTCTCTATCGACGATGATTTTACATATACACCCCTTAACGTCATTTACGTTTCTAAACATCTTTTCTGAACGGTGGGACATTAAATATATAGATGAAACTGGCAAAAAACTAAGTTACCGTTTCTGCCAACATCTTCATGTCATTAACCACAGATTAACATACCATTTCTCCTGTTACTATGCATTTCAATGGCGTTGATAATTGTTGTGAACGAGACATTACGACACTAGTATATAATCTTGTATGCTTAACGATAGAGCTTTGTACGCCCTTAAACATCGCTATATATTTCAGTTTGGTACCCTTAAGCTCTCTTTTATTGCCCTTGTTTTTCCACAAAGGTACGATTACTGACTTTTGTCAGTCCTCTGGGACTTCCCCTTCTTTCCACGCTATTGTGAATATTCTATGGAGCCATATGACTTGATAGATTGCGAAATGAATATATCAGGGAAAGAATAGGTATACTATCTTGTACAGATTACACAGAGAGAGAACAGATCAAGTGGTTTGGCCACATTATGAAAATGCATCACGAAAAGTTGCCCGTACAAGCATATAACCAAATGAGATCAGGGTACAAAGCCAGAGGAAAACCACGGAAAAGATGGATAGAAAACGTCAGGGACATCCTGTACAGACACGGTCATAGCACAGCCGAGGCCACACATCTGGCGATAGAACGCAAGCTCGAGTTCCAACCACCCCTACGCTTAACGGCAAGAGTGGATCACAAACCACCTAGGGAAGGACAATAGACACAAGCTATTTGGACGTAATATCAATTATTCATTTCTTTAAATGTGGGTGTTCGTGCCTCTATTGTATTGTTGTTCATGCCTATGTTGTATTGTTGTTCATGCGGTTGTGTCTGTGGGTCTTACCAATGGCTCACTAGACAAACCAACCATGCAACAGAAAATCTTAGTAGATGACATGCCTTTATATTGAGGTTATCTTCTTATAGAAACTTCATGGTACGTCATCTATACAATTCTGTAGTTGTAACCTTCGATAACAGTTACCATGTTGTTCCGACATGCCGACGTTGTGCTTGAACTAGTTACGGGCATGGTGTGGGTGAGCAGAACAACAAAGAAACCTATCGCAAGGGCCAGAGTTGTGCCCTGATGTCGACGTCTTTTTCGGCAGCATTAGAATGGCTGCTTAAAAGGGGGCGGAACACTTATGGGAATGCCCACGTGCTGTGGGGCATCTAATTAAGAATCAAGAATCATGTTGTATTCAGGCACAGATGTTATATTCCGTTCCCAGTAGCATATATATTTTCTCATGCGTCTGTTCGACAATACTTGTGTACACGTACGTCATTGTTACCTTGGATGTCTCTGCTGTTAAATGTCTACCGCCTAATACATTTGTGTTAGTGCCATTATTTTACTGTTTTTAATGTTTAATCGCTGTTTGTGGTGTATTTTTTTGATAAAGATCTAATGGTTGAAACTGTCTTGCATACTGTTATCTGTATTTGTTCATACACGTCCCCACTAGTACTCCTGGTTTATTGTGATCATTTTATGACACATTTTTTTACACATAATAACTGTAAACAAAAGTACAAAGTGTGTTGTTTTTTTAACTCACTATAGACGCCGCCATTGTAATTTGTTCGTTAAGTGACATATAGCACTATAGCACGCTTCACCAGCTTTGCCCAATTTTAAAATGATGTATCTCAGCAAATATATAACGTATATAATTAAAATTGTGTGTGTGAATTTGAAATGATATAGACACTATGATTTAATTTTCTCCTTAAAATGCAGCCATTGGTTTCAATTTTCGTTTATATGCGATATAGATCAAAAGTGTACTTGTGAGCAGACACACACACACACACACACACACACACACAAACACACATTATGGTGTTTACAGTCGATATAAGACGTCATTTACACATGATTTGTTTATCATATAATTGACATCATTTTAGCGTGAAATAGTACGATTATGTACTCTCGAACACAAGACAGACAGTGTTGTATCTTGGTGTGTCACGTTAAAATTCTCCATCAGAAGCGTCTCAACATAAAATGTGTAGTTAGGAGGAAAAATGTGTCTGCGATCTGCGAGCAAAGTTTATGATATTAGAGCAGATTATAAATAACATTTTTAAGTATTTCTGCAATGAAGCTACTCGAGAAAAACTATATCATTCTATTTTCAAACCCAGAAAAGAGGACAGTTCATGTCTAAGGGATAGGTAAACAAACATTGAACCTTTGGATAGCACAAAATCTGATATGTCTAATTTTAAAAAATGTACTTACTGCTCAAAACTAAAATCCAACAGGTAGCTCCAGGAAAAAGGTAACAAAGTTTTGCTAACACTAGATAACACACACAATGACACACACAAATCAACGTTTCGACCAAAAGGCCTTTGTCACGACAGACAATAAACTTAAAACATATAATAGAAAGCGAACAGTAATAATTTTATCGACGGTCACAAAGGTATGGTATCACTACCCATATTATTGTAATAGTAGACGCGCCTTTACCTAATCAACTCACAGAATCTGTGTCTGAAGTGGTAAAACTTCCTTTTTCGAGATACAATAATTAGTGTACCGGCATAGATCAACGGATTTTATTCGTGCGAAAAAATTGACATAATGCACAAATATAAAGTATAAATGTGTTGGATCTAACCAAAATTAACATCGTATGTAAACAAAATGACATTAATGTGTTAGACCAGGGGTCGGGAACCCATGGCTCGCGAGCCATATTTGGTTCAATTGATGGCTGCATCTGGCTCGCAGACAAATGTTCCATTATAAAAGAAATGTTTCTTTAGACTCCTTTGATCTACATATTAATTGCATATCAATATTTCATTCTACATATGAGCTAAAGTCTAATGCAGCTCAGCATCAGAAGTCGTATTAATAAGTCGCCTTATTTGCATATATAAAAGTATATATCGATATATAAAGAATTATTTTCGTAGTTACGTTACTATAGTGGGCAAAACTCCAATATAATATTTTTTATACCTATATCATATGTAAATGTGCATACAAACATATTTCTGAGTTTTCTGCAGCACAATCTATATTAACGTCTGTTATAAAGTTAAAAAGAAAGTTATAAGTTTAAAACGTGTAGAAGATTGACTTAATTTTACTCGAGTTTTCCCATATCTACTCCATCGTTCTCAATGAAGCTGCATGCTGCCTGTCGAGATTACCACTTTTAGCATGTCACTTCCTAGCACCGAGAGATAATCTCCAGTGATACCCTTACACAACTCACTTTTTAAACCAGACATCACGTGTCGGATTCGAACCTGCGACATCTTGAGCACAACCGCTTAACCACTACGCAAGGGAGATGTACTATTTCGTTAATGATTATATAAAAACTTGTTTTTGTGTACTGTTCCATTAGAAAACTCACGGAGAAACAGATTTAGTTACTGGAGTATTAGCTATTTATTATGAACATCATCATCAGGTGCCATGCCGGATAGTGTAGGCTATCATGACTCTCCACAGATCTGTACTCCAGTATTATGTATCAAGAGCGTTGTTTTTTTCCCTGCCGTGAAAAATTGTCAAACTGTCTAATATTTTCTCTCGTTGAGGCCCATGTCTATGTTGCCTTCAATCTTGCCTGTTGAGACTATGTTCTCCACACCTCCCTGTCTCATGAAGTGGCCAAATATAAAGATGGTCTTTTTCTTATTTTATTAATTAAGGTCCGTTTCACATTTGACTCTTTCAACATCTCCACATTAGTTTTTCTGGCAGCATGGTATTCTCAGCATTCTTCTGTAGAATCACTCTATTGCCTCTAATTTCCCACTTTCCTGTTTGTTTATTGTCCAAGACTCGCATCCATCATTAGTATAGGAATTATATAGCACTGAAGAACTCTTTTTCTCACCTCTAATGACAAGGTCATATTACACAACATATTTTTCATTTTTCTGAATTTCTACATTTTGAATGCAGAAAGGCCGCCGAAGACGGATGTGTTGGGCCATTGGCGCAAATAAACCGGCAACACAACGCATTTCCATCCTCTGGACTATATTCAACTGGAAATTTTGTAGGAACATTGTTCTGTGACAAGAGAAATCCTGCGGGAGTTTGAGAATGAACGCCGAAGAAGAAGAAGAATGCAGAATGTTGTTTTTCAAGGACTTACTTCTAAATTTTAAAATAAACTATGAAAGTTATAGTACGGAAACAAATATAGAGAAAAGCAAAGTAATGGCGAACAGAGATGATAAACAATGTACGGTTAATATTTGGATGAATGAACAAAAACTGTAAACAGTTAATAGCTTTAAATACTTAGGGTTTTACATGTAAGCACTAACGACCTCTGCTGTAATTTCCATATTGAAACATAATATGGAAAAGAAGAATAAGTATAATATGGGTGCCATCACATTGTTGAATACTTGGGGACAAGAAAGCTTAACTTCTGGCTAAGGAGAGAGCTACTTATGATAAGTCAGATTTGCCAATAACTTACTATAAAAAAAGAAACATGTTCAACGCAATTAGAAAGCAAACAACAACACAAAACGACCACCAAATTATGAACAGACCATAATACATTGTCATTCTACGCTACAAAACAGGAAGGACACAAGCGATTCTACAGCCACATGTATACAAACCTGAAGATTGACAACACAGCCATGTGTACACGTAGACGGGCACCTCAAACAGAAGAGCATATTCTTTAAGAGTGCACATAATATGAAATGCTGATGCAAACATACTGGCCTAAAGAAACAACAGTGGAAAAAAAACTCAACATACTTCTGTGCATGTTATAAAACACAGTCGGGTGTATAAAGGAGACGAAACTTGAGATAAAAGCAGATTCCAAGCCAAGAAAAGAATAAATACAGTAGTAAAGATCAACTTACAAGAATATAAATCGGTAAATAATACATATTCTCTGTGAACGAATGTGAGAGTTCGACAATGAAGTGGAAATGAGCAGAAAAATACATGTTTTTGAAAACAAATGTTACTGACGAGTATAGAATTTATTTACACCGAACATACGACAAATGGATATAAAATAAACGCTATTGCAGGTCAACAAAAATATATCCTGCCAATGGTGAAATGTTAAATTTTGTTTAGGCTCGAGATGAGGCAATGGTCCCTTTACAAGACTGCCCTGAAGGAGACAGTAGTGTGAGAAGAAGACACAGACGACGGAAAGTATGCATTGATAATATCAAACACTAGACAGGAATATATTTGTTCACACTTGAACGAGGCAATGAGAACCAGAGAGGCATGTATGGATGTTGTGTTGGTTTTCATAAAGTGGTAACCTTGCGACCATCATGAGCGTGGGTTTGATTATCATCAAGATGAAAGAAATCGAGACATACCGGCGGTATAATGCTTTAAAACAGGTACAATCCAGGCCAAACCGGGATATGTGGTACCATATATATATATATATATATATATATATATATAGTCAAAGGGTCGTCATATTTAACATCAGAAGGTGACACTATTTTAATGTAGAGGAGATACTCGAAGGAAACTGCACAGTGTCACATAAAACGTAGTGCCACGACTGCATATTTGACACATTTTCGAATTTTATGGTATTTATCGCTCATTATTTCGCTCGTCTGTTGCCGGTGTACGAAAGAGGAACAAATAATAGTAACATTGTTAGCTGCCATGCATGCGTAAGAGGAGACTAAGGAAGTTTTTGGGTAGAGTTGACTGTCCCATCCAATAGAAGGTCAAAGTGACCCATAAGACATGCTGAAATCGGATGTACTTAGTGAATAGGATAGGATTCTTCCGGCATCTCACATCCATATTTTGCTCTAACACGATTACGTGGTGTGGTCATTTCTACTCCTCGTTTTTTTATGTTATGTGCTTATCTTGATAAAGGCCTTTTGGTCAAGACGTTGATTATTTCATGTATATTGTTATTTCTATGATTATATCATGTGTTTCTTATTGTGTATTATTTCACGTGAGCATCTGGCAGTGATAGTGTGCTAGTCGTCGTTCAGTAAGATTTCATTACCTGTTTCCTACGTAAGTACTGTTGTTAGATGGGACAATTTTATGACACTGATGAGAGATTAAGAAGGGGTCGACTTGCTAAGCACATTAATCCCACAACTAATAAAACCTGGATTCAAACAAGGTCCCAATTGGGCGGGGCTCTTTTCTTTTGAGTGTACTTATTAAAAAACGACTATCCGGAAATATGCTTTGGATGAAGTTACATCGGCAACCTTGATGTAATAATACGAAAAGTGAACACATGGCGATTTGCGAATAATTAGATTCTTGCAGGAATAAACACAACATGGAATTTTAATAAGAACACAGAATAACATGACACAAAAGACGACATTGTTATTGGTCACATCATCATCATCATCAAGTGCCGTCTCCGCAACGAAGGTTGGCTGCAACGTATCTCCAACATCTCCTGTCTCTTGTCTTGGTGGTGCACTCTGCTAGACTGTAACCTGTCCATCGTGTAATGTTACTCTCCCACTTGTATCTCTGCCTACCTCTTACTCGCTTCCCTTTGACTTTACCCTCAAGTAAGGTCTTCAATAGGGTGTCATGTCTTTTAATGTGTCCAAAGTATTTTATTTGCCTGATCTTTATTTCTCTTAGTAGTTCTTTCTTCATATTAAGTGTTTTTAGCACCTCTTTTTTTTGTTTTCTTCTATTTCCATGATGTTCTCCCTATTCTTCTATATACCCACATCTCAAAGGCATCAATTTTGTCTTCTAATTGTTTATTTAGTGTCCATGTTTCTGAGCCATACATTAATATGGAATAGATGTAGCATTTTATAATTCTCATTTTTAACTTGTTTGTAATTTGTTTAGATATTAATAATTTCCTCATGTCATTGAAGGTACTTTTAGCCATTCCTATTCTCCTTTTAACTTCTGTTTCACATCTGCCATCATTTGTGACTATGTGTCCAAGATATTGATACTGTTTTACTTGTTGTAGTTTCTCTCCCTGTATGTTTATGTTTACCTCCTGTTCTTCTGTGTTTTTGCTGATTATCATGGTTTTTGTTTTTTGAATGTTTATATCCAGTCCATATTCATTACTTGATTTATTGACTTGATCTATTAGTCTTTGTAGTTCATGTTCACTTTCTGCTAAAAGAACAGTGTCATCTGCATATCTAATGTTGTTTATTATTTTCCCATTGATCTTGAGTCCTGGTATTTCTTCTATATTTTTAAAGATATTCTCTGTGTAGATATTAAATAGGCTTGGTGATAAAATGCATCCTTGTCTTACCCCTCTTCTTATTTCTATGTACGGAGAGTAGCTGTTTTCACACCTTATTGATGCAGTTTGTTCCCAATATATATTTCTAATCAGCCTGATGTCTTTTCCATCTATGCCTATTTCTTGAAGACATTTGATTAATTTTTCATGTTGGACTCTGTCAAAGGCCTTGCTGTAGTCTATGAAGCAAATATAGATACTTTTTTGGACTTCTATATATTTATCTATCACTAGCCGGATACTCAGTATAGCTTCTCTGGTTCCTTTGCTTTTCCTAAAACCGAATTGTTCTTCACCGACCTCCATGTCTATCTTGTTCTTAATTCTTTCATGTATTATCTTGAGAAGTATTTTAGTTAGATGGCTCATTAGACTTATTGTTCTATATTCTGTACAGTCCACAGCCCTGGGCTTCTTAGGTAGTGGTATGAATATTGATGATGTTAGGTCTTTATGTATATGGCCTGTTTCGTATATGTCATTGCAAATTTCTGTGATAGTATCTACACCAAATTCATTTAGAGTTTTTATTATGTCTGCTGTTATGTTGTCAGAGCCTGCAGCTTTTCCACATTTTATTGAATTTATTGCATGTTCTACTTCTGATTTCAGTATTGCTGGTCCATCATTGTTGTGTATTGTTGGTTTTTTGTTCCGTTGGTCGTCAAACAGTTCTGTTACATAATCTGCCCATCTTGTGAGTGCTTCTGTTTTATCAAATATTATTTTACCATTTTTATCTTTTATGCAGCCACCGCCATTTATAGGATTTTTCTTATTTGTGATCAGCCTTATCTCCTTATGCATTAATTTTGTCTTCTGTTGTATGGACATCTCCTCTATTTCACTGCATTTTGTTTCTAGCCATTGCTTTTTCGCTGTTCTGCACATGTTACGTATCTCCTTGTCTGTACTTGAGTATTTTGGTGTATTTTTAGCTTTCTTTCTTTCTGTCATTTTCTCTAATATTTCATCTGTCATCCATGTTTGTTTGTTCTTGGTATTTCTTGTTGGTAAATTTTTACTTGATGTTTGAATACTTTTCTTTAGGCTTTCCCATTTATTATCTATTTTCTCTTCTGGATTTTCCCTTCTGTATTGTTCCATGCACTCTATGTTAGATGTTCATATCTATTCCTTACATCTACAAGGTATTTTTGTTGTATGTCTTGTTGTTTTAGTGCTGATGCGTCTATCTGTGGTTCTTGGATTCCTCTATTTACTATCTTTTTAAGTTTGACATTTATTTTGCACAGCACTGGATTATGGTCAGAGTTGATATCTGCACCTGGGTATGTTTTGATGTTTTTGACACTATTTCTAAATCTATTGTTAATCATAATGTAATCTATTTGGTTCCTCTTTCTGTCTCCGGGACTTTTCCATGTATATAATCTTCTATTTTCCTGTTGAAAGAATGTATTACATATGATCATATTGTTCTCCTCACATCACGGCTATTAAATAAAAGACAAATATCGGAAGAAAGTAAATAATTCGGAGAGCGTGGCCATTTGGCTACAACAACGATTTCAGATTTCGACGGTCCCGAGTTCAATACACAGTTGGGACAAGGATTTGTCTTTGGAAGGTGCAATAAATTTATTTTATTACTGTACACGTTGTGGCAACAGTTATGGCAAAGTTGCCTTTATTTCCATAGCCAAAAAGCCTCTCTGCACTCCTGAACAAGAAAACACGTAGTAATGAAAGTTTTAAGTTTACGTAAATAATAAACGGTAATACAAAAATTCAATAACGGAAACCAAACAAACCGAATGAAGAATTCCCAAAGCACAATATAATATCTACATGTAGGAATGAATGGTGTTAAAATCGAAAGGCAGTACTCGTATGGTACCAAATTAAGGGACATGTTTTCATGTGTTTAACGAATTATGTCATTCAAGGAATACGTTTTGATTGCAGCCAACTGAATATTCCAGACTCTCATATGGCTATCCATATGTAATATATATTTCTTGTTGCGCTAATGTCCAATTTGGTTTGTTTCGTCTCGGTAACTTCAGCTTTTGTATTAGCGGAATTTTAAAAAATAATTTCCTTATGGCAACTGTCTGTATTCATTTGTTGTAAAGTCGTGCTTTGATCATAACAGTGCCTTCCTTGTTTATTGTGGTTGTGTTCTAAATGAATGTCTTGTGGTTGAAATGTCGATTTTGTGTCCGTTCTATTGATTCACAAAACGCCATTACTGTATGTGTTCTTCTTTCGTCTAATCTTGAGTAACCTTTACCCGGAACTAAGCTAGAGCAACATAATACACCACCAATCTCTTGAATGGATACCTACAGGCAAAAGAGCCAAGGGTAGACCAAAAGACACACTCAGAAGAACAATACTTAGAGAAAGTAAAACAATCAATATCCATACTATTCAAGAACTGCACAGAATAGCTTTGAGCAGACAGATTTGGAGAGATCTGACCTCTGCCCTATGCGCTAATTTCAGCGCAAAAGGAAAATGAATGAACGCCAGAGCAAGTTCGTTCTATATGAAGAATATGAGTTTGAAGCCTAAACCGGGAAGTGAACATTCAGTTTGAAGCCTAAACCGGGAAATGAACATTCAGATGAATCACCAGAAATAATATAGAAGCAACAGAAATTTGGTAAAACATATATTTAAAAAATAATGATACATATTATTATTATTATTATTTGGGGCATACAGTCAAGGTTCATAGGGCATGTGCTGAGAACAACACAGATTGAACACGGAAAGATCAAGGGGAGAGAGATAGGATACGACAAAGAGAGAAGATGTTAGATGGACTAGTATTATGGCACGGGAGAAGTTCACCAGCCGAGCTTATTGACAACACAATAGACAGAGAGGCGTGGAGAAACATGATGGCCTACGCCATTCGGCATGACACTTGATTTATTGATTACTATTATTATGATTATTATTCTGGTAACATATTCTTTTTAGGGTTACGTCATGGGGGAGATACCCCATAAGCTATTTGTCTTGTGCTCAAAAGACCAAGGTTTAGATCCCGAATTGTGAAATCTTGTTTATAGATGCTTTTTTCTGAGATCTCTGGTGATTATTGCTTGAAGCAATGATCTTACGTGCTAGGAGTGGTACTCTTGGCAGGTTGCCTGCCGCTTCGATAAGATGAGTAACGTATATGGGAAAACCAGATTACAGTGAAGTAGGAATGCCATTCTATGCCATCTGTGCCCTTTTAGTTTTCTTTATGAATTATCCAAAATCACGACTCTGTTAAATGTAATCTGCTTCTGTCAATGGCACATTTAAACACTGTCATATTCCTTGTACATCGTTGTCTTTGAGATTATTTCAACTTGCATACGAGGGAGATTAGTATTAGAATGACAATTGCTTATTCCTTAATAATATGAAACTCGAGGATGCAGGTAAGTTTGCACGTGACCGAGAAGCTTACATGGTGGCATTGACAACGTTGTACAAAGAACAAGTCACATAAAACAAGATATAATTCAATCACATAATTAGCTAATGCATTTGTTAGTTGTTGTTTAATATACGTTCTTCGCGAAATCATATCACATAATTAGTTAATTCCTTTGATAGTTGGACGCAACTACGATTTAAGTCATCACTGTGGCCTTTGTTCTAGTTTCGAGGTATTACCTAACCGTTGCAGCGGATTAGTAGAGTTTGTATTTATAATTAAGGTATATTAATTGAAAAGGCATATTAATTTCGTGTTAACATTTATATTAGGGATGGGGATAAGGGTTAAGATCAGTTATAAATGATAAAAAAAATTTAGTTATAAAAATTATAGTTATAAGTGTGGTTGATATCGTTTGTGTCAGGAGATGTAACGTCACTGCATCCATTAATTTCAATAATTTCATTGGTGTTACACGGTAATCTGTGACGTCGGCTACTTAAAAATGGGTAAGTAGGTAGGTAGTTAATGAGTTTGCCTCTCTTTTGGAGAGGCGTGCTCCTTTCAACCAGTAGACAGCAAAGTTATATCAGGTTATATCAGGACACACTTCCATAAAATATTAGAGGTAACGAAGACCCCAAGGTTATAATCTTTTAAACATTAACAAGAGTTGTACTACTTAAAAATGTAAAAAAATTGTGTGCTATTTATAGCACAGTGAAGACTCTAATCGTAGTTTTACCGATAGTTGGTGTTTAATATAAGTTCCTCGAGAAATCATACCACATAATTAGTTAATGTATTTTGATAGTTATTGTTTAATATAAGTTCCTCGAGAAATCATGCTGTATATTTATATAATGTACACACCGAATAATAATAATATAACATACCTGAGTAGCCACACCTTAGATGACTGGACAGTAAATGGACATGTATGTTATATCCGCTTCATATATGTTTATCCATAAGTCATTAGTCTAACTAGCATTATCTGATGTTGTAAAATATCAGATTCGTCACCTGTGTGTAGAGATAATTCGATACAGTTATGATTCTGGGCAGGTTTGTATATCATACAAATCTGAACCAGCTATATTTACAAAATTAACACGCCAACAAACTGTCTATTCACACGTGTGTTTGCTGCTTCCGTCCCTTGTTAAATATGTCAAGTGACAGCCGACTTCAGTAGCAAAAGTAAACTTAAAACAAGGGACGACATCTGCATACTTATCTCATTCCATTTATATTTAACTCCCCCTTTTTTAGATTTCATTTGTCATGTGTACATTTGAACTATTTTAAATCTACACTTCAATAGATTGTAATGTGAATTGTCAAACAGATCGGTTCTATTTAGGAACAAAACTGAAAGTTTAGATCTGTTTGTCCAGTGTGACTTCTCCATTGACGCCGGTGCACTCAACCCACCTTTGATATGCCTATATTTAAATTGAATGCATCTTCACACATTCGCAAAATTGAAGATTCCCTTTTTAAGTATGTGATATTGGTTCTGTTTCAGATTTTGTTTAGCTCAATTATTTTTCCTTCCCGTATGTTTAATTTAGACGTTATATTTAGTGCTACGTGCGTCTTGCAGTGATGTACCCTTGGGGTGGTGGTGTCCATGGATTATGTCAATAAATAGGAGAAAAGGGATGGGGATCTGAAAAAGTGTGACAGTAGTTGACAAGGGGGGAGAAATGAAGTTGACGCAAAAAAACTGTATATTTATAGCAATTATATTGTCTAAATGTGAAACTTTTTTGTACAATCGGAGAAAAACATAATGTAGTTTTATTTACGTACTTGTGCACATTTGGGGGAGGGGATAATAATTTTGACATAATTAAGAATGGTGGTGAACTGAATTAATGAGTTTGTTAAAAGTGGGGAACCGAATTATTGAGAGTTTGTTGATTGTGAGGAACTGAATTATTGAGGTTTTTTTAATAGGGGGGGGGGTGTTGGATAAAAAAATTGGCGCAAACTCATTAACGTAATTTGTGGACAGTTCATTGACAGATGATTGGTGACCGAATAGGCCAGGTTCTTTTGCTTGATAGTTGTTATTTTCTATCTATTTTTTATTATTTTTGTTTCGTTTCTATCTCTTCAGTTTTTGCAACATTATTTATGACTCATCTCCAACCGGAATTTTCATTTTCATTTAGCATTGTAATGTTATCGTAGTCAGTGTCGTCTTTTACCCGTCGAATGTTACGTTGCGTTCTTGATAATGCCTTTTGGTTGAAAAAATCAAATTGTGTGTTTTAATAAATACTTCTGGTAATTAGTAAAACTGCATTGCCCTACATATTCAATTGTGCATATCGGATCATAGTTTAGCTGCAGTTCTATCTATTATCGATAACTGGCGATGTTGTGACGTCTGTCTGTGTCACTTTTCCTTTAACTTTCCTTTGCCTCCGCAAGTATTCATTTTCCTATTGTAAAATCTTGTAGCTATGTATGTTGGGTTGATCTTCATGAGATTACCATTTATTTACCTTTTTTCTATAAATGGATAACATATGGTGTCCCACTAGAATCTCTGCTGTCTTGGTTTCTTAAACAATCTCGTCTAGTTGTATTCACAACAGGTTGTTGTGGTATGCCACAGCTATGTGAATCACTGTGTTGCAATATAACATTCCAATGTGAATTAGTATGTTATATCTTTGTGTTTTAGTGCATTGTTCTTGCAACGCAGTTAACGCTTTGCAATTGCATATCTGCTTAGAAAAGTTGTTTTTATCATATTTCATTGAGTTGGAATTTCATTGCCATGAATGAAAGCCCAATAATAATAATAATAATAACACCCGTGTGTTGCCGGGACCCGAAAGTGGAGCAAAGAATAGCAACACTGTTAACCTTCCACCTATGTCGTAAAAGGCGACTAAGGAGATTATGGGATGGAGTTGGCTGTCCCATCCCATATAGGGTAAGTGACCCAAAGCCATGCTGAAGTCGGATGTGTCAGGCTGAAAGTCGCAGATATCGCAGCAATGCTGTAAACCATGACACAGAGCATTCCGTTCTCCGGACTACAGCCTGATAATCTGCAGGAGTTTGAGAACGAACGCAGAAGAAGAATAAAATAATATAACGAATGGAATCCTAATTACTGTTGGAACGTCTTTATTGGAAACGTTCATAATTCAGTTCAAATGAGATGATGATGATGAAGATGATGATGTATGTGGTGTGCCTGACTGTGACCAATGAGTCATATGCGTGCTTGGAATTGTCTACCACACTCTGGGTATGTGTGTGAGGAGTCTGTGGGACATTGAGCAGCTTTTGCCTTTCTTCTAGCGCGCTTGTGTTGCGCCGCATGTCTGCAGATCTCTGTATCTGGTGCACCTCTCTTGATTCTGCGATGCCAGTCGGATCTGTCTTGTACAAGATTCTCCTATTAATTTGTGTCTATTTTGAAGTGAGTCAGTAATGTCTTAAGATTGTCTTTAAAATGTTTCTTCGGTCCTCCTGCCTTTCGGGAGTCAGTCAGGAGTTCTTCATGTAGCAATTTTTTGGGTTGAAACATTATCTCTATTTTCTTTGTATTTATGGTGAAATCAAGATGCCACATGCTTCAGGAAATTGGCTTACTGTGGCCTGACCTGCATACTGTCTGTAGAATCAGTATACAGTGTAACATCCTCTGCATGGAAGTGTTCCCTGACCATTTTGTCTCGCACCTTACTTTTGGCTTGCAAACGCGGAACATTGAAAAGTCTACAGTCTGTGCTGTATCTTATTTGTATTCCTGTTACGTCACTTGATCAAGATGCGTCTGTCCGCATGACAGAAAACATCAGGTTGAACAGAAAGAACGCATCCTTTCAAGTTTTGAAGTGGAATAATGTCGGCATACATTCCTTTACACATTTTTACAGGGAATAATGTCGGCATACATTCCTTAACACATTTTTACAGGGAATCATGTCGGCATACATTCATTTACACATTTTTACAGGGAATAATGTCGGCATACATTCATTTACACATTTTTACAGGGAATAATGTCGGCATACATTCATTTACACATTTTTACAGGGAATCATGTCGGCATACATTCCTTAACACATTTTTACAGGGAATCATGTCGGCATATATTACAGGGAATCATCTCGGCATACATTCCTTAACACATTTTTACAGGGAATCATGTCGGCATACATTCATTTACACATTTTTACAGGGAATAATGTCGGCATACATTCCTTTACACATTTTTACAGGGAATAATGTCGGCATACATTCCTTTACACATTTTTACAGGGAATAATGTCGGCATACATTCCTTAACACATTTTTACATGGAATAATGTCGGCATACATTCCTTAACACATTTTTACATGGAATAATGTCGGCATACATGTCCTTAGAAGTTTTCACTGTTGGAATTAGAAATGATCTCTACTTAAAGTAATTACTAATATTATTAAATAATATAATAATTGTTAAATTGTAATTTGTGCATTATATAATTGCTAAAAAATATATGCATTGATTTCAAACAAAAATACATGCTTTGATTTCACACAAAAATATATGTATTTATTTCAAACAAAAGTCTTGCTTTCATTCAAAGATTTTATTTCTTGATTTTATTCAGAAAATAGTGATTTAACACACAAAGAACATGATATCCTTTTATGGCTAGTTTTCCTGCACCTAATACTTTTGGACTTCACGCTGTCGCAACTATCGAATCAAGTCCTTCTCGAGAATAGTCCTGAGCTCAGATCCCGTGATATATCTTGACTTGACTGATGCAACTGATCATTCGTCACATTGTGTATACTTTGATAGTCAGCCAATGACAAATTCGAAAATAATTTGATCTGCCAAGATGGTAACGGTGGAAGAGATCTGCACCCAGAACTATTCTGTAAAAGGCTTTGTTGAGAGTACACGTTTTTGATAAGGCGAAAAAAATATTCATTTTCGGATTAGATTTTCGAGAAAGATAAACAGTGCTCTGTGAACCGTGACGAGTGCAGATAAGTTAAAGCAAGACGTGTGTCCACAGACCTGGTGTCGAGTTTATATATAGGATTTCACAACCAACGCTGCTTATATCCCAAAACGTGATACTATTCATCGTGCCATCTTTTCTTCTAGTACTCTAGCTAAGACTTTTCAATTGTATGTCGCATATTTGTGAACCAGACGATCATCATAACACATGTTGTTGTCTCGGAAACGAAAGTTGGTTGCAAATAATCTCCAATAAAGTTATAGTCTAATTGTGTGTGGTACACGCTATCACATAATCTCCAATAAAGTTATATTCTAATTGTGTGTGGTACACGCTATCACATAATCTCCAATAAAGTTATAGTCTAGTTGTGTGTGGTACACGCTATCACATAATCTCCAATAAAGTTATAGTCTAGTTGTGTGTGGTACACGCTATCACACTGTATGTTGCACATCCCTTGATGATTTCCTTAAATTTGTATATTTACTTTTTACGCTACTTCCTTCTACCTTTTATCTCCCAGTAAAATCTACAGGCTATGTGGTGGGCTTTATTTTTGTACGCATTAAATTTTAGTTGTTCTTTATTTCCTGTAGCATCTCTTTTATCCCAATTTTCTTCATACTTCCTATTTGTATGTTTTTTTTCTCCCTCTCTCTCAACATTCTACCTATTCTTCTGTATATCCTTATCACAAACAAGTTACTTATTGAAAGTTGAATAATTAAAGTAAAGTGACGTTCACGCCATTTATTCGGCGAATATCATATATAGGACGGTGATATGATCAGCAGAAGATAAAGGTTCAAAACAGTAGAAAATTGACTTCATTACACTAGGGTTTTCTAATATATACTTGTGTGTATATGTATATAAATAGATGCTGATCGAACCGTCCATGGGATCATGCTCTTTGACCCAGTATATATATATATATATATATATATATATATATATATATATATATATATATATATATATATATATATAATATATATATATATATATATATATATATATATATATATATATATATATATAATATTTATATACTGTCTCACAACTATATCTTTCCAATATATATATGTTGGAAAGATATGGTTGTGAGACTTGTGCAATGACATTAGTAAATTGAAAAATAGAAGCATTTCTGTATATATACTATGTCTTAGGTCAATGAAGCGGAGAACTGAATCGAAACCCAGTACAAGTGTGAGGGACGACTCAGGGCAGACATTGATATCAGATGATATGAAAGGTAGAGCTTTCTTTGATCCGGATGGAATCAGGTACAGCTTACTCAGGGACATTGAGGAGAATATGCTAGCTAAAATAACAGACGATTATAATACGAGTCTGAAAACAGGAGTAGTACCAGAATAGTGGCTACATAGCTATCTTATACCCGTGCCAAAACCAGGCAAAGATTCTACGGACATAAAAGGTTATCGCATCATCACACTGCAGAATGTGTACGGTAAGATTCTGGACAGAATTTTGGCTAGACGCATAACCAGGGAACTAGAGATAAAGGCGTTCTCCCAAATAACCTAGGGGCATACAGACCTAGACGAGACACATTCACAAATGCAGCAGTTTTTGCATATGAAGTTTATGAAGGTTTTCAGAACAAAAGAAGAATCTGCAGTTGCAGCGATAGACCTGGAAGATGCATACAATAGAGTTAGCTACACCCATCTCATCGACATGCTAAGGGAACAAAATATCCACCCCTGGATCATACGCTGGATAGCAAATGTGCTAATCTGTAGAAAAGTCGCTCTGAGGTGTGGATCCTGGACATCTGAGATCAGAACAATAGCACCTGGTCTGCCACAAGGATATCCTCTGTCCCCAGTACTGTTTAATGTTTATACATTGAGAATTGCTCAATTGCAAACTCCCAGCAATTGTAGAGTTCTAACATACGCTGACGATATCCTACTATACAACATGGGCAGGAACAGAAGAGATATCGCTGACAGTGTACAAAATGGACTAGATCAATTGTCGATATGGTGCAGAACATACAACGCTGTGATCAATCCCTCGAAAGCAAAGGTCGTCTGGTACTCCTTAAATAATAATCTGGTTAATAACACACTGTCAGCTGTTAGTTGCATGGGCTCATTCATTGAAAGAGAACAGGACCTTAAATATCTTGGGATAATCTTTGATAGAAGTCTCTCATTCAACAAGCACGTCACAAATATGATTCAGAAGGCTAGAAGAGGGATCAGTGTTATCAAGGTTATGGCGACCTTCGACATGCAGCAATAGGTACTTTTTCTGCTCTGCAAGTGGTGGTGATATCTGTAATAGATTATGGCCTCGGCCTACTAACTTTGTCACAGACACAAGTCGATAGATTGGAAAAAAGTTCAAAATGAGGCAATTAGAGCGGTACTGTGGTGTACTAGAGATACACCCATCTCTGCTGTGAGATTTCTGCTTGATCTCCCCAGCATTAGAGTGCGACATCAGGTAGCACAAGTTAAATCGTACCTTAAAGTGGCAGAATACAACCACCACCCATTACACCATCGTCTAGATGAGTCAAAGGGAAAACGTATCAAGCGTGACAGATCATGGATGGCAGAGGCTGAAGACACACTGCGAATAGTATGTGAATTGGAAGAAATAGGAAAGGGCAGTGAATGGGTGGAGGTAGACACTAAGAAGAAATCACTGACTAAAGTAATAATACAACTAGATAAAGCGTGTCGAAAATGGACGGCAGTCATGGCTCAGGATACAGTGCAAGAACTCGCCCAACTACACTCGAAACAACAAGACATAATTATATACTCCGATGGCTCTGTTAGCAGAAACACAAATAAAAGCGGTTGGGGTTTTGTTGCCTACAGAAGCGGCGTGAAGTTAGTTGAGAAATCTTTAGCATATTCTACTGTCACATCGAGCATGAGGATGGAGATAGAGGGAGTTACAGCAGCTCTTAATTGGTTGATAACTGATACATCAACACACGCGGTAGTACTCACATATTCTCAAAGCATGTTGCGCAAGATAGAAAAGTTCATTGCTGAACTGCACATTGCTGAGAAGAGATAAAGCAAATTTAATAAAGGCAGTAATAAATTCATTTCAAGATGCAGATGATGTCAATGAGGTTGAGAACGTACACATACAGAGAATGTTAGAAATGGGAGTATTCAGAGGTGAGGGGAGGAAAAGTAAATTTTTGGAAAGTCCCGAAGATCACACAATCAACACTTGACCGGAACTATGAGTCTACATACACTGGGATGGCTGCTGGAGCGGAGGGCGGAGCACTTATGGGAATGTCCCGCGTGCTGTGAAGCCAGTTTCTAATCAAGAATCAAGAATACTATGTCTCCTATCTCAATGAAGCCGAATGCTACCTGTGATATGACACTATTGCTAGTATTGATACTGATGATACACCTGCTGTATGCCAATCATAGTCCCTTCTTCTTCTTCTGCGTTCGCTCTCATATAGCCACAACGAATATATCTTGTGATTTCCGCCTGGGAGCGTGAAGTACTTTGTGCCGCACTTTCCACAGTAAAACTGTGTTATTTGCACCTCAGACGTCCCAGCACATACGTTTTCGTTATGCCTTTAATTCGGATAGTAGGCTTCCCTAGTCCGTGACAGCCTGCCTATCTGTCGTCGGGCACGCGTGTGTGTCGTCTCTTCGCCGAGACATTGTCGTTCACGTCTATCTCGCACGAGGTGTTACACCGTCTATGAACTTGCCTTGTGTCATTGGACGTACTGTGCCTGTGCCCACCGGGTACTGAACCTTTTCTCATCCGCGAGCCAAGTTCCGTATGAGGAAGAACTCGACAGAAGAGTTGAATGCTAGCTCTTTCGCCTTCTTAGCTGAGGTGTCGTTCACCGACATCGTGAACCCCTAGCCCAAGTTCGAGTCTCACACCACGCGTTTGAGAGCAAGGCGTTCTCGAGATAAGAGACCTTGTCCCATTAGCGACTGAGCCCATCGGGTACTGAACCCTTTCTCTCTGAAAGTGTATTTCCGGTATAGGAAAGCTTGACAGAAGAGTTGAACCAGGGATAAAATCGTTGTCCCTTTTGTGCCTGAGCCCATCGGATACGAAATCCTTTCTCTTCGCGAGCATGTTTCCGGTATAGGAAAGCTCGACATTAGAGTTAGGCCAGGTCTTCTTGCTTTGATGGGCGCCCATGATTGGGTCTGAGTCCTCTGCCCATAAGGAGCACACGTAACTAGAAGCTTGTCGCGAGTTAACAAAGCATGTAGTTCCGATTTCCTTGGTACGTTTTTCCCCTTTCTGTTTGCAGTTGGCGCTTCCCTCTAGCGCTGTTCTACCATTTAATTGTACTTCGTATAAAATGTATACGTCTCTCGCCATGCACCTAGCTTTTCGTGCCTTTTTTATTGGCCGCTTCTCCAATGATCGGACTGGACTGACTAGCGTCACTATGTGTCGACAGTGACGCTGCACGTGTTGGTGGTGTCGGAGATATTGTCTGTCTCTTATGTATTCAAATCCCTTTCCGTCTGCTACCTCCACATTCTCGGACACGATCCCCAAATGATTTAACCAGAATCAGCACTAGCCGCTGTATTTCTGTTTCCAGGGTACACCGCGAAGAGGTACATTTGGGATCTTGGTTATCTGCTAACCCTGGCTCCGCCGAGAGATTTGCGTTCCCTTTGCACCCAATAGTCCCTAATACTGGTGATACATCTGCTGTATGCCACTCATAGAACATAATCCTTTAGCTTAAGAGATAATCCTCAGGGATCTCCCCACAAAAGGAGCTCATAAATAAGGCGTCACGATACTGCATTGACGTATTTGACGAAAAGACATTGCTCTATTCCCATGGACACTGAGATCACCAAAATATATGTTCGTCAACCGGGAAACAAAGAGCATGACTAACAGAAACTGTTAGTCGAACCATTGACAGTAGGAATAATAGGTTTGTGTACTAACCACTCTATTACATCTACTCCAAATGTAAATCCTGGTAACACCAAAACTTTAATTGACATTTAACACGTATTTACACGTAACTCATTCGCCACAGATATTTATTTTAAAAACCAATGCTGACTTAATTTGGATTCAATTTCCTGTTTGAAAGTGTAAGTACAAATTTGCCGCCAGTTTTCTTACTAATTTACATAACTTGAAGCCGTGGAGTATGACAGGCCATACATCATTTTTAGATAAATATTTTTTTTTAATTTCAGATTAATACAGCTAATAAAATACTAGGGCAGATCGGATAAGGGTTGTAAAAGTTTTAGTGCCACTTTTATTGCGAAACAAATCGTGACATCGTGCTTCCTCTATGTGACACGGTAGAAAAAAAATATCTCATTTCAGGACCACCGTGTATATGATTATATCAGGTAGGAAGTATTTATAAAGTAGATTCACTGTATTGTTGATACATTGGGGGAGGGAAAGGAGAGGAGAGATGAACTGCCTTCTGTGCATTTCATTTTTGTTCCATAGTACGAAATGCCATGTTCTATGTTCTATTTTTCGAGGGGGCAGGGGGAGTGCATGAATCCTTTTCTCATCCCGCAGTTAAAATTATATATAGCTTGTCGAGAGGACGTGGTGACTCGATAACCAAAACTGCAACTTGCACTGTTTGACTTATTGTAAAGCTCTAATACAACCAAAGTGGACTAACGCTCAAGGTTGGAAGATGTGTACATCACCTTAAGAGGTACATTTAACTGAACTTCAAAACCACCGCGAAACGCAACAACGAACTTGTCTCCGACTGAAGAAGATAGTTGCTATGTGCTAAAAGTGAACTACTTTTTGTTAAAAAATAACTAAACATTCACAAAATAGAAAACAGCGATTGTTAATAAACAGTTCTCACTTCAGAAAATAATAAGCTTTCAAAAAATGGAAACAGCGATCGATAAGATATAGAAACAAAACCTGTCTCTGAGAATAGAAACATAACCTGTCTCTGAGAATAGAAACAAAACATGTCTCTGAGAATAGAAGCAAAACATTTCTCTGAGAATAGAAACACAACCTGTCTCTGAGATTAGAAACAAAATCTGTCTCTGAGATTAGAAACAAAATCTGTCTCTGAGATTAGAAACAAAACATTTCGCTGAGAATAGAAATGAAACATATCTATGAGAACTGACTTCTACTTTGACATAATATTTCATTAAGACAAATGGGACAATTTTATCAGAGGGTAAATAATTCCACGTTTTATTTAATTAAATATTCGCATATATATCTTTTAGAACAACAGACGTTAATAAAGTAAATATCCAAACATGCTTCATTTTCTGCGTTCTCTCACTTCTGCAGATTGGCAAGTGAATAGTCCGAAGTGCGTTGTCACTTCTGCAGATTAGCAACATGTAGCCTGAAGGGCGTTCTCACTTCTGCAGATTAGCAATTGAATAGTCCGAAGTGCGTTCTCACTTCTGCAGACTAGCAATTGAATAGTCAGAAGTACGTTCTCACTTTTGCAGATTAGCAATTGAATAGTCCGAAGTGCGTTCTCACTTCTGCAGATTAGCAATTGAATAGTCCGAAGTGCGTTCTCACTTCTGCAGATTAGCAATTGAATAGTCAGAAGTGCGTTCTCACTTTTGCAGACTAGCAATTGAATAGTCAAAGTACGTTCTCACTTTTGCAGACTAGCAATTGAATAGTCCGAAGTGCGTTCTCACTTCTGCAGATTAGCAACATGTAGCCCAAATTGCGTTCTCACTTCTGCAGATTAGCAACATGTAGCCCAAATTTCGTTCTCACTTCTGCAGATTAGCAACATGTAGCCCAAATTGCGTTCTCACTTTTGCAGATTCATCATCATCATCAGGTGCCATGCCGGGTGGCGTAGGCGTTCATGGCTATCCACAGCTCTCTGTCCACAGTATTATGTATCAAAGTCGTTGTTGTTTCTTTGCCGTGCCAGGGTTGTCAAACTGTCTAATATTTTCTCACGTTGTCGCCCTCTGTCTATGGTGCCTTCAATCTTGCCTGTTGTGATTATGTTCTCTAAACCTGCCTGTCTCATGAAGTGGCCAAAAAAAGAAGATTGCCTTATTTCTTATATTGTTGATTAAGGTCCGTTTCGCATTTAACTCTTTTAACACCTCTACATTCGTTTTTCTGGCAGTGCATGGTATTCTCAGCATTCTTCTTTAGAACCACATCTCTGTTGCCTCCAATCTCCCACTTTCCAGTTTGTTTATTGTCCAAGACTCGCACCCATATGTTAGTATAGGGGTTATATAGCACTGCAGAACTCTCTTTCTCACCTCTAATGACAAGGTCATATTACACAGTATATTTTTCATATTTCTGAATGTTGTTTTTGCCTGTCCTATTCTGCATCTTATTTCTGTTGAACTTCTTCCATCTGCTGTTATAATTGTACCTAGATATTTGAATTGGTGGACCTGTTTTAATACTATATCATTCACTATGATCTTGCAAGGTGTGTTATTTTCTTTCTTTGAAATAACCATTATTTCTGTTTTCTTGATATTTAGGAAGAGGCCTTTTTGCAGATTAGCAATATTTAATCCGACGAACCGAATGCGTTATGTAATGTTTTTCAGCCTAGCAGCGATATCTGCGACTTTTGGCCTGAAATTTAATTTCAGCATATTCTGGATTTTGACCGAATATGAGATGGGACAGCAAATCTACCACAAAAACCTCCTTAGTCTCCTCATACTACATACATGGAAGGTAACCATTATTGCTATTATTTGCTTTCATTTCAGGCCATGGAAACACAAGGTCGCTAAAAATGGCATGTGTCAAGTGAATTTGATGTGCGATTTTGTTGTTGCCTAAACTAATGGTTCTTAGCTTAGGTTAGATCGATTTCCATGGAAAATCCATCTACATCCTTTAACCAGTAGAAGATTAGGTACCAATCGAATGTTAATTGTGTGTCCATACTGTTTCAAATTATCACTATTTGAACCTAAAAATTCTAATATATTCATACACTTTCAATTTACTAATAATTTTAAACACACAACATAACTAACATGCATTCTAGCGGCATTACAAAAGAGGTACAATTGTTCATATATAAAATGCCCGATATGGCAGCCCTGAGTATATTTCGACGTGACATATAAGATAGAGAATACGAGTGTCTGCTGTTTTCAAACAATAAACATATTTTTTTCTGTGCAGATTGATATATCATATATGCATGATCGATAACATGCAACTGTGTATATATCGGGCACAGTATTTTTTTATTTTTACACGTCAACAGCTTATGAGCATTATACAAAAGCTTAAGAGTTGCCATATTAACCAATTCATTGCAAAGTTGCCAAATTTGGTCACATTAAAATCTTATTGACCATACATATCTGATTTGGCAATTTTTATTTATTTTTGATCAATTTGAAAATGTATCCACATATTTTCTAGTTAGTTAAATCTATGCAATGAACTGTCTTGCCCTTGTGGCTACATGTGCCTAAACATCTATATCAGAGTGAAAAGAAGAAGGCCACTGTCTTCTTTCCAGACCTGTCGTAGGAGGTGACTAAGAAAGGTTGAGGGATATGCTGACAACCTATCACATGTGGACAAAATAATTGTCACATCTTGTCTCAATGTTTTTTACTTTTGTTGTCCTCTATCAAATAATTCCCATGCATGATGAAAAGATGCAGGCCAACGGACATTGTCCCTTTGTCATTTTGGAGCAGATTTATAGGAAACGGAAAATACTAGATGTAGGCCTACAATCACTGGGGATGTGTCGACAAATCTAATGAAAGAATGATGAGACAGTTTGTCCAGAAGTGTTTGCTGTACTCCTTGAAGGGCGTGTTATACATGGGATACTGGTGCACTTGAATTCCTCCCTTTAGGGACTAAACATACATCCCTGCACTTCCCTAACACAACCATGTCTTTGGGACAATCTGAAATGAGTCCGAGTGTCGCCTTAGTTACACGACTGAGAAGAGCATGTGATTTTGTCAGAAAGGATATGGGTTGTCTAGAGTTACCTACTCAGAGTTAAAAGGATTATCTTATTATCAGCATCATCGTCGTCATAATTATCATGAACAAGGGATAAATGTTCCAGTGTAGGGTAACAACCTTAAACAGAAAGTAGGTGGCTGGAGTAACACAGGGAAAATGTCAAGATAAACAAAAAATAAATAGAAGTGTTACCAAAATAAAACATAAAACAACCTAATAATGAGATATAGGGTCCCTATATCTCGTTGTTAGGTTGTTTTATGTTTTATTTTGGTAACACATCTACCTAATTTTGTTTATCTTATCATGAACATTCTGATTACAACAATAATTTATGTTGTTGTTGATAGAACTGTTTCTCTAAAAACTGCCGACAGCACACATCCGAGAAACAGAATGAAGCTTAACCTCCTTCTCTTGCTCTGACTTCCGCGATCATTCTAAAATTTCTACAGGTTAGCCAGGTGTATTCCAGACAATAGAATAAGTTGTTTCATGGTTTACACCTTGCTGCTACATCTACACCTTCAGCGTGACACATACAATTTCAGCATGGCTTCTGGGTGACTTTGACCCAAATGGGATGGAACAGACCATCTCCACTCCCAAAACGTCCTTAGTCGCCTCTTACGTCATGCATGGCAAGTCGCAGCTTACCTATTTTTTGTGTTCTTTTCGGGCCTAGGTAACCCACTTGCACAACTTAATTATATTCAGCTATATGTAGCCTATATGCAGCTACTAGAATTAGAACGTTTAATTACACTTCTTTTTTTAAGTTCATGTTACCTTGTTTTCAGCAGTTTTTTAGTATGCAAATTATAAGTTTGACAATTTTAGGGTAATTATGTTTTATCTTACATTTGGCCAGTATAGCTTCAGCTATATGGCAACCCTGCTGCGTTCTAAACAATACCAACAATAGAAATGCATTATAAAAATGTCCGTGGCGAAAGGTAGAGCTAGCTATGTTCTTTCTATTCACGAAGTCACGAGTTCACAATCTGATCGCGATGTTCCACAAAGGAATTATTTCAATAGTCTCAGTGAATTATAACCGAGCTACGGTGTTTCATTCACCTGCATGGTACTCACGGAAGGAAGTGCGCTGTTCTGTTGAGAGGGATGAAATATTCACTGAGAAACCAGATTAAAGACATTCATCTGTGCCTTTAACAGCTCAATATTTATGATGAGGATCTTAATGCCTAACCAGTGGCCAACATTATAAAATAATATGATCAGTGCCAACAGTAAACTCTAGTAAAGTAATTCCTTACCTTTTTCGAGTCGAAACCACTTTTATAAAAACATACTAACACATGAGATCGATATTTTTTTTAAAATACACTTTTAAATGGATAAAATAAAACAAATGAAAAATATATTTTCAGTATAATGTAGTTCAATATAACGAGAACTTACGACATTTTATACATATTAAACGCGATGATCAAACTTGTAACTCGACAATAAGATTCAAAATTCGCAATTTAGTTTTTCTTTATGCCAACCTTATGTCATTCTCAGCATTTACTCGATTATTTTTTGAGGGGTTTACAGAAATTAAGAGTTGAAAATCCACTCTCACCGAGATATGCAGAATATACAATACCTATTGCTTTAATATCTCTGTTTTTAGTTAATGATTCAGCCGACGACCCCACAGAAATGTGGTCGCGACCATGAGTCTAGATCTACTAATATAATCAATAACATGTCTATATGTTGAGATTTTCCTCTCGTGGAAGATAAACTAAGCTAATTATGATGGGGACGTGAATAAATATTCGTGTGACAACCTAGCAAGGCTTGGAAACAACGATCCTGATAACAATACTGTGAACAGAGAACCATGGTTACCTACGCCAACAAGAATGGCATATGATAATGATAGATGAGTAATGATGAGGTTGTGTGGTGGTGGGGTGAGTGGGTTTGGGGAAGGAAGGATACAAGAAGAATTATCATTTGAAAACGCATGGAATGAATGTGAAACCAAATATAGACATAAACATATATATAAAATCAAACCTAAACATACATAGAAATGCATACACACACCAAGAGTTAAGAAATAAAAATATAACAAAATGGACACAGATGTGTGAAGGATACCCACACAAAATGCACAGACATGTAAATGTATCCACACATAGGAAAGGGCTCACACCAGAATAGGCATACATATTGACACAGAATGGAGATACGTGCATTAACATAAACAAACGCTCATATATATATATATATATATATATATATATATATATATATATATATATATAATATATATATATATATACACACAAATATGAACATGCATCCACATAAACACTTTCTCACATAAATAAAAACAATAAAATGAACATTCGTACACATAGAAACATATACATATATTAATGTAAATATAAACGTTCGTTCACATAAAGATAATGCTATAACAACTGCATATGTATACATACAAATTTGTGGCCCATAGTAATTGTGTGGATACATAAAAACCATGTAAAACAAAATGCATATACAAATAGCTATACATGTGTGGGCACCCATCGAAGAGACAACTGCAATAACAACGAGAAAATCAAAATCTAAATATGTAAATGATTTAACAATAACAAAATGGCAGAGTACGAAATAATCACATATTGACATACACAAACGAAAGAAGACATAAAGGAATTATATAGAAGTACGGCAAACACAAAAATAATTACTCACGGAAGTGTACAAAGACAAATAATTACAAGAATCAGTGCAATACGGGAGTAGAGGGTATAAAGAAAAGGTGGTAACTCAAACAAAACGGTGATTAATGTTCATTCCGTGTGGTTGCGAGACTCCCATATTACAAATGAGACGATATTCCAAGGACTGACGTTGCCGGTCACCGGTATAACAACGTAACAAGCCGGTTACAGAGACATCAGAGCTACCATGATGTGACGGGCTGTTAAAATGATTAGCCACTGGGGAGTCACGATGATTCGCGATATCTCTCAAATGTTCGGCGAATCTATCTGCTAAACGTCTAAACAGATAGAATGGGACAGCCAGCTCCACTAATAACCCACTAAGTCGTTTTCTACGACATGAATAAAATTTATAGAAAGTTGCTGTTATTTGCCCCCTTTTCGGGCCACGGCACCACAAGTCATCCAAGAATATGTTGTAGTCCTGTAAATTCTAATGACACAGTAGGAAATAGATCAACAGTCATGATACAGTGGGAATAGACCGTCATGGCACAGTGCTCTTCACTTGATTTCAATCAAAAAGATATAAAGAAAGAAAAGCTAAAGACGCGCTAAAACTTCCTATGCAATTATAATAATTATCCTTTCAGCAGGAACAGCCCATGTTGTACAAGTAATACTATAAATGCTTCCGTGACTTGCATGTTGGAGATAGAAAAGAGCTTTACCATTCAATAGTAGAAATTGATTACACAGAATGTATTTACTACTGTGTGGTTTTATCTGTACGTCAGATTTGGCTTATCGCTGTCTTTCTGATTTATAACCATTAATTATGTCTTCCGTGCAGAGTTGTCCGATAGTTGGAACAGTTTATCGCTGTAGTTTAGATGTTGTTTGTTTGTTTGAGAACCCAAGGAATTGCGAGCGACTAGCTATTACTTCCTATGTGCAGTGGGGTGGTTTTTCTGAGCTTTCTTTCATACCCAGGAGACTTCAGCTTTCGGCTTAGTGAAATACCTATTGAAGGAACCTTCTACTCAGAGGGTGTAAAGTTTAGATATAATATTACCAACAAATTTCCAGGATGCTAAATTGTGCCCTACAACGCATCATCATCAAGTGCCTTCTCCGCAATAAAGGTTGGTTGCAAAGGGCCTCCAACATCCTCTGTCTCTTGCTTCGGTGGTGCACTCTGCTAGACTGTAACCTTCTCATCTTGTGGTGTTTCCCGTACACTTGTATCTATGCCTGCCTCTTGCTCACCTCCAAACATCAAGAAAGGTCTTAAACAAGATATCATATCTTTTAATGTCCAAAATAATTATTTCTTTTATTTTTATTTTCTTTACTAGTTTCTTTCATACGGCGTATTGCCAGGAGCCTCTGTGTTCGTTTTCTTCTCATTCTATCAAGTCCTCCTCATTCTTCTATATGTCCCCATCTCAAATCCATCAATAATTCTTCTAGTTTTCTGTTCATTAATCATGTTTCTGTGCCATATAGAATAGATATAGTCTTATAATTCTAATTTTTAGTGTCTATGATGTGTTTAGATGTTAATATTGCCCTCATGTCAATAAAAGTAAATTTAGTCATACCAATGCTTTTCTTTCTTAACTTGTGTTTCACGTTTATCATCGCTTGTAATTGTGTCAACCATCTTGCAAGGTGAAATCTAAATACCATCTGCCGTCTCTGAACCCAGAATATACTACTTAATAAACGCAAGAGCAGAATTAAAAACGCAAGAGCAGAATTCAACCACAACACACTCCAGAGTGAAGCTATTGTAGGTAAATAAGAAGTTAATTATACAGGATGTTACTGAATATAGCCTAACTATCAATATAAATAAGAACTAACAATAAAACAAAGAACAAAGGCAATTTTCAACGTGTCGGTCTTTTTTTTTCAACGTGTCTTTGTTTTATTGTTATTTCTGATTTATTTATATTGATAGTTAGGCTATATTCAGTAACCTTTATAATTAACTTCGTATTTACCTCTTATTTGTCTAGTTACTGCGGCACTTTCCATTTTGTCGGACATCCTCCGATATTTTGGTTATTTATATATGAAGCTATAGTAATACCATCATGAAGCTGCTGACTACCATCTATACAAATGTAAAGCGTTGGACAATATCAGAAAGTTGTCTTCAAAGACAACTTTGAATATATATATATACCTATATATATATTGTAGGTGTATTTGTAGACATGTCCGTCAATTATAAAGATAAATGTGTTAGAAATGTTACCTGAGTTCGTGTTGCTAACCTTGTCTTATGTTGTTCACAATATCAGTAAACTCTAATGAAATAGAATATAAGAAGTTCGTACGTGTCCTAGTGTTTCGAATCACTAGGTTTGGTTTATTGGTTATTGCCTGCTCCAGCGTGACTCAACATTGATTGAAGTGATATGAGATCTCCGCTGTTTACTGTAATGCTGTGCGAAATAGATTAATCCAACAACCAACCAAGCCTAGCGTTGGGATCGGCGTAATATAACTAGGCTAGTTTGTAAGATATAAGGCTGATATTGCATCAGATTAGGCCTTGCTGGACCAGATTGATATATCGAATTGGGAGGACAGGGACACACATAGAGAGAGAGAGAGAGAGAGAGAGTAATCTATAGATATATAGAGAAGTAATGACTGACGACAGGCGTCACTAAATTAGCTAGATAGAAAGAAATGGTCGTTCGTGTGTTTACATGGATTGAAACATGACTGTGTACAATATAAGACCTACTGACAAATGGAAAATCAAGTCTTCTTAATGATTAATTTGACTATTTCCGTGATATTCATTAGTTACTATGATTATACCTTGTGTGACAAACAATGAAAATCACTGAAATAGTCAAATGAGTCATTTTAAAGGCGTGATTTCCTATTAGCCAGTAGGTCGTATAAATCAGAGGGTCATACTTGAAAGGGAATCATGGAATAGCAACACTATGATCGGTCATACATGTCGCAGTAGGCGACTAAGGAGTCTTGGCTGTGGAAGTGGTTACTCGGTCCCATATCATAGTTCAACGTGATTCAAAGGTCATACTGAAGTCGGATGTGTCCCACCGAAAGGAGCAGATAAACACAAATCTGTTATTACCAGCAGGCGTTTGAAAACGAACGCAGAAGGAGCCAATAATCATGTCAAAATGATTTTCAGGATTGGTTGATCAAAAATTCCAAGAATGTGGTTGCTAAATTGTCACCCATAGCTGATCCATCAATAACTTCCTGGTTCACTTTTATAACAGGATTTACCTAACGTCACGGATCTCTAGAAACAAGCGTATGTTAACGGTATGTAAACGTCAGGATAAAAGTTGGTCGTAAACAAACAGTGAGGGATATTACTTTACTGTACAGTACTATGCGTTTGCTATAAGGTATAGAGCTATACTGGTGATAGCTTGTCATGCTGGCAGAGCTGTAGATTAATCTTCGATAATGAAATGGGAGATTTACATAATTATAAAAGATCTTTACAATCGACAGCGTTTCTGACGGAAACAGTTGAGTTACTGAGGCGACGCCCGGACTCGTATGTTTGTTGTCTCTAATGAAATTTGTGTTGGCAATAGTTAAATGTTTGCAATATGTTTTTAAATAATTAACCGCCAAACTCGGATGTGTTGGACCATTGGCGCATCTCCATTCACTTGACTATATCCTGCTGAAAATCTAGTAGATTCATTATCTTTCTACAATAGAGATTCAGATGGAGTTTGAGAACGAATGCACATTTTTTGAAGTAAGTGGAGTGTTTTTCGGTAAGTGGAGTTTTTTTCGGTCATATTAAGAGACACGACGGCATGGAGAGAGTGTTACTGGAGAGGATGATAGAAGGCAACGGGGGCTAAGGCCGACCAAGACACCGTTGGACAAAAGACATTCAAGAATGCCTGCGCATGTCACTGAAAGGTGCAAGACAACTTGCTCAAGACCGCGGAGAATTCAAGAGATCCATAGGAAAGACTACGTTCTGGAAAGAATATGTCACTTGATGAATGAAGAGGTGTATGAAAAATTTATATTGTTGACGTCAACTTTGATCAAATCTTCCTTTGTCAATAACTCACTTTTTCAACACCACCTACAACCCTCATTTCGCAAATGTTGGCGTAACGTATAGACAGCCTCTAATAAAAAATATGGCATGTTGAAGTCTCGTTTCCTGTCACAAAATCGTGCCAGGGTGTAATATTTTTTTGTTACTACATCCTATAAAATATGTCTTGCATTCATTAACAGCAAAGTTTGGAGTGTTGAAAGAAAGTACAGTATTACAAATCTGTGTTGCCATATAGTTTGGAGTGTTGAAAGAAAATTACAAATCAGTGTTGCCGTATAGTTGGGAATATTTATGATTAAAATTTCGGCGAGAATGGCCGAACATTGATAAACTTCGTAATTAATTATAAAAGATGCTGAAAAAAACTCACAAAGGTCTGTCTATAAATTACGCCAACAAGTATGGGGTGGGGAAGGAAGAGGTCTGAAAAGGTTTGATAGTTGTTCACAAGGTGAGGGGTTTGTTACAAAAGTTGACGTTAACAATACTATTTTTATAAGCCAATAAAAGTGTTAAACTTTAAAACATTTGTCAACTAAACGAGTAATCTGTTTCGTAGTTTTCATGCTAAAAAATTGAAGGGAGGGTTTAATATATTTGACATAAATACGCAGGAATGATCATTAAATTTTTGACATTTGTGTGACAAGGGGTGGGAGAATGTGATAAATTATTTACGTAATTTATGAACTTATGGGCTTCCCTCAATTTTTTTTTAAAATCAGTGAAATTCTTTTAACAGCTTAATTCTACTAATTGCATCTAGTAGACTGAGTGCCATTATATTTTATACTTGTGTTTTTGATAAAAGTAAAATAAAAAATTATATCATGAATTTATGTGATGCTACGGATGTTTGTCCCTTGGTCAAGCAGTCACATTGGTGTCCCTATTTACATAAACTAAATTCATTTTGGATATGGATTCCCTGGGGATTGATTTGACACATTAAACGGGGCAGTCGCATGCCTAGGTTCTGATTTTACTAATAACTACACTTTATATATATATATATATATATATATATATATATATATATATATATATATATATATATATATATATATATATGAAAATAAAATATGACAAAAGTGGTCACTACAACAGTTTAAAATGTAGCTATTAATAAAATCGGATTAGCTAAATTAATATATTCAAAATAGCTAAATTTGTCAAATTTGTCTATGATTTGATCAATCTGGCAACCTTGTTAGAAATGATACTATCTTGGATGTGCATTCTATTGTGGCTACTAAACATATGATTGTTGGATCTAGAAAAAAAACTGATAAAATAGGGGCACAGTAATGCAGATGAAGTGAGTAATTAAAAGAACAGTGGTTATAAATTTTGACTTAAAATGTGCATAACAGCCATGCTCATAAATGCCGATGATAATAAAATTAACATTTTACAACTGTACTTCAGGTTCATGTTCATTAAGCATTTAAAGCTTTTTTGAAAGGACAAGCGTGTTACAATGTGTAGTAAAATACACATTAATCGATGTTAGCTTGTAATTGCATCAACTGTTTTGAAGGGGTGTCCATAAATTACGTCAACAATTGTAGCCAGTCTTTTTCCTCTGTCTCCCTTTTGACAACAACATGAGTGGTTTTTCTAGTGGGTCATTGGTGAGACCCAGAGTTTGTTTGTTTGTTAGTTGGTGGATTTGTCTGTATAGAGTCAGACACGCCCCTTTCAACCGTGGAATAGTTTTCCTTAAGTTATATCGGGGCATATATTGTGGCCCAATGGCCTGGGTTGTCCTGTTGGGGACTGGTGATTTGACCTGGGGTCTGGTCTGCGTGTCCTTATAAGAACAAAAAATATTGGGGGATTGGGATGTAGCCCTAAAAAGGACTTGTTTGTTGTACTTGGTGCGTTTATGTTAGGCTCGTTGTCTTGGTCCTCCTCTTGGAAATAGATGGTTGTGGATCTTCTGTTGGCATCCAAAGGTTTGGATGGTCTTGTAGACTCTGAGGAGAAATTTTTTTTCTTTCTTTTTCAATTTTTTTTTCATATTTGTTTTTCAATGTGTATATACATAAATAGTATTTTTCCTCCATCAAACAATGGGTTGGTTTGAACACACACTCATATTCCTATATATATATATATATATATATATATATATATATATATATATGTACCCATATACTTTACATATAAAAAATACACATGCACCCATATACTTTACATATCATACTTACACATTCACCCATATACTTTACATATCATAATTACACATTCACCCATATACTTTACATATCATAAGTACACATTCACCCATATACTTTACATATCATTAATACCCATTCACCCAAAAACTTTACATATACATATAATAAATATCCATACACACTTGTGCTTTACATATAATGTACTCGTGCATCCACATATTTTACATAACATAAATATCCATGTACTCAGATGTTTTACATACCCTTATATACTTATACAGTTGCGTACCTGGATAGTACGCATATGTACGCATACTGGTATTATTGACCTTTCATACTTCATTCTCACGATAATACCAGTATTTTGGACCCCCCCCCTCCCTTGTCTAAACTATACTTGAGGTTTCTTTTGTTTTATTCAATCTGTTGGTTGAGCTTTCTTCTCATTAGTGATTGTTATCTGATCGTGTAGTTGTTTATGTTATGGTGTGGTATGAGAACTCCTCGCTCTTGCATTCTTGTTTTTTATTAGATTATATATCTGAACTAGGTGGTTATATGTCGTCTGTATTATGAAGGTTTAGGAGTTTTATTCGTGTCCTGTCTGTTGTATTATGGGTATCTTTATGTTGCCCTGTCTAGTGCAGGTCATGTTGGAATAAATGTAGTGATTGGAGTGTGGTGGTGGATTGAAACTCATTTAGGTTTAGCACTGTTGTAAGGTTGTGTTTTGTTGATTGGAGTGTGTATGTTTATTCATTGATCCCAAAGACTCACTATCTTCAGTACAAGCGCTTCAACTTAAGAAAGAAAGTGAACGGCCCGACCTGGTTGAAGACATTCTACGCATACGTACATCCTGGCACAATAAAGGAAAACACCTCACAATTATGTGGATTCCAGCCCATGTGGGTATAGGAGGGAACGAGTTGGCCGATATCGAGGCTAAAGCAGGAAGGGCAATAACACAACCAGAAAAGCTAGTACATTCAATGTCCGAAATCAAATCTTTCATTAGAAAGGAAATCAACAAAGAATGGACACTTAAATGGTCAAAAAGCTCCAAGGGTAGACATGCCTTCTCCTTATTTAAAGATCCTACAAGAAAAACTCAAATACGGGACGAGCTGAAAATTCATAACAATAGGAAATACCTGAAGCTCAGACTAGGAGTTGCATTGTTCAAAATAAATGAACCAATATGCGAGGAGTGTTACGAGGCAAACTCTATAGAACGCTACCCTCCTAGGCTGCGCCAAATACCGACAACAAAGAACGGCGATGCTAGATTTTTTTTTAAACAACAATATAGAGTGCAACCTGGTAAACACACTAGGCCACAAAGTGGACGTAGATTCAAAGAAAATAGTCAAACAATATATATCTCGAACTAAAGAATTAATATACCGGTAATAAGAAACTAAATTGATAAATAAAAACTACTAACTGGAAATAGCGATACAGGATAATCTGACACAAACAAACAAAAACACTATAGATACCTAGTAGAAAGAAAACAACACACGAGAGCTCCTCGCGAGGGCACATTAGCGACCAATAAAAAAAACAAGACGACAAAGGATTCCCACAATAAATCTGCTAACTAGATTGACGGCTTACGTACAACAGAGACCTATTCAAACATTAGTCACGAACACATAAAGAACCATACACTAACAAACACATGCCAGTACATAATAATCCCACAAACACAAACAAATACACAACAGCCTACATCCACAAAATCTTGCACGTAAAACGTTTTAACTAGACACAATAACATCCCCCATGACAGCCTCACGATTGTGCAAACATGAGTTTCAACAAATTCCCAACAGCCCACTAACAACTACAGAGCTGTGCAAATGAGTTTCAGCACGACAGCCCTCACAAAACAAACCCCGCCCACTTATTAACAACATGGTTGGGCAACCAAATGGCAGTGCAATTGAGTTTCAACAACACAAGTCACACAAACCAACCCAGCACTAATAACCACATGATTGTGCATAGCCAGAGCTTCACCGCCACACAGTCAGACCAATAAACATACACTCCAAACACTGAACATCACCTTGCAAGTGCTATTGAGTTTTAGCATAACATATTCCACGTTAAACTAGTCCCAACACCTCACAAACAGCCAAAAATTGTGCACGACCAGAGTTTCACAGTACCAGACCAGTCAATCAATAAACATACACACTCCAAACACTGAACATCACCTTACAAGTGCTATTGAGTTTTAGCATAACATATTCCACGTTAAACTAGTCCCAACACCTCACAAACAACCAAAAATTGTGCACGACCAGAGTTTCACAGTACCAACTAGTCCCAGAGACGCAACATAATGCGTTTAAATAGTGTATAAACACAGTACTGTTTGACGTTAACATTCACCAATCTCCCCTCCACCTCTCTTGTCCCCAACTGTCAACCTTTTTTCAGACCCACCTTCTTTCCTAAAAGTTGATGTAATTTATGGACAGTCCCGCCTTACGTTATATGCTGTACTAGAAGATGGTCAACTTTGTCCACAATATAACTGCAATCTTTTCAATATAATTTGTTAGAACTTTTGTGCTTCCCAACTACTACTCATATCCAGATGTGGATCACGATAGAAACCAGAAAAAAATAAACGTTTGCCACTCTTGTTTCATGTGCCAGTCGGGGGGGGGGGAATTATTGTCAGCTCCATATTAGTTTTACTGAGCTGTTCTAGTACTCTTTTTATCAGTCAGTTTTTTTTAGATGTTGTGAAAGTCTGGAATGAATGTTTGACTAAATGTGATAGCATTTGAAATGCCAAAAATTGGTGCAATGTGATAGCATGGTGAAATGTTATAGTATGGTGCAATGTTATAGCATGTTGCAATGTGATAGAATGGTGCAATGTTATAGCATGTTGCAATGTTATAACATGGTACAATGTGATAGCATGGTGCAATGTGATAGCATGGCTCAAAGTTATAGCATGGTGCAATGTTATAGCATGGTGTAATATGGTAGCATTGCACAATGTTATAGCATGTGCACTGTGATAGCATATTGCTATGTGATAGCATGTGCAATGTGATATCATGTGCAATGCTATAAAATAAGACGTCTTCAGCCATGAAGGGTACCTTGTCTTGACTATCTTTAATTTTCAAGGCATGCTGTAAATTAAAAGAGTAATTGACTTCCAGCAGTCTAGACATGGGTCTTTCACAAGGATCTTCCAGCAGACTAGGTATAGTTCTTCCACATGGGTCTTCCAGGAGTCTAGGCATAGGTGTTCCACAAGAGTCTTCCAGCAGTCTAGGCATGGATCTTTCACAAGGGTCTTCCAGCAGATAAGGCATAGTTCTTCCACATGGGTCTTCCACTAGTCTAGGCATGGGTATTCAACAAGGGTCTTTTAGCAGTCTAGACATGGGTCTTTTACAACGGTCTTCCACTAAGTTTAATCATATCCTAGATTATTGTGGTGATAGTCAACTGTCTTCTTCAATCTTCCTTAGAGTTCGTTTATAAACTCCTACAGATCAATATAGTAAATATTCCGGGACACGGTATGTTTTAAACACGACCGTCTCCAGTAAGACCTGTTATCTAAAATTGTCACTTGACCGGGCGGTGGTCCTTTATTGGGCTTTCGGTTGGTCACTATTTATATACTTGGAGTCGCCTTGACTATTTTTGGCATGCTATTTCAAGTTTGCAAATAGTGACCAACCAAAATCCAAACAATACTTTTAAAAAGTAACGAGTGGGGTCCTAATTAATTCAGTTGAAAGGTATTTAATGGCGACGGTTATGCGTTAACCGACGTTTAATCTCCTTACCCGTCACTTACATTGAAAATTCAGGCGACAGTGTTACTGTTCTTGTTACCTTGCCGTCCCTGGAAACACAGGCAAGGTCTGGTTCATCGGAAAAACTACTTGACGACGCACTTGTATTTCAGTTTTCTATCGTGATTTAGTCTACTATCTGTATTTATGTTGTATATCGTAACTTAGTCTACCTCTATTGTGGCATGCTGGTAGTTTCTTCTTCATTCCTTCTCAAACTGCTGCAGATTAACAGGATGTAGTCAGAAGAACGGAATGCGTTGCGGCCTGATCCAGCCGACTCCAGCGTAGCTTTAGTCCCTTTGTCTCTATATATAATGGGGCAGCGGACTCAATCCCATAATCTCCTTAATCGCCTCTTACGACATGCACAGGAGGTAAATAGTGTTGCAAACCTTTGCATCCATTTCAAGCCTCAAGACAGTGCTATTTGTTAGTAAATTGAAATAGTAAATATTTATAGTCACCGTTTTTTCTACCACGATAATTATTGAAAAGCCAAAGGGTACAATCTCTTTTCTGACACAGGACACAATCTATTATATGCCAAAGTTTACAATATCTTCTCTGTCACAGTGTATAATCTCTTCTCTGTCACAGGGTATAATCTCTTCTCTGTCACATGGTGCAATCTCTTCTGTCACAGGGTACAATCTCTACTCTGATCAGGGAATAATTTCTTCTCGGACACAGGATACAATCTCTTCTCTGTCACAGGGTACAATTTCTTCTCTATTACAGGATACAATCTCTTCTCTGTCACAGGGTACAATCTCTTCTCTGAAAGTATACCCTTATTATTTCTGCCTTTGTTTTCGAAAGCCATTTAAAACATAAGCATCATCATCATCAAGAGCCATCTCCGCAATGAAAATTGGCTGCAACAGACATCCAACATCTCCTCTTGCTTTGGTGGTGCACTCTGCTAGATTGTTCCCTGTCCATCTCGTGATGTTTCTCTCCCAATTTTATCTCTGCCTACCTCTTGCTCGCCTTCCCTGAAATCTACCCTCAAGTAAGGTCTTTAACAAGGTGCCATGTCTTTTAAAATGTCCAAAAACCTTTATATGTTTGATCTTTATTTCAATAGTTGTTTTTTCATACGAAATGTTTTTAGAACCTCTATGTTCATTTTCATATCTTTTCATAAAGTTCTCCTTATTTATTCTTCTATAATATCTCAAAGGCAGCAATTCTGTCTTCGGGTTTTGTGTTCATTGTCCATGTATCCGAACAATATATTAATATAAATAAAAGGTAGCATTTTAAAATTCTTATGTAAACAATTTTTTATAATATTTGTTTAGATGTTAACATTTTCCTAATGTCATTGAAAGTACTTTTAGCAGATGCTATTCTTCTTTTAACTTCTGTTTCACATCTGCCATCATTTGTGATTGTGCATTCGAGATATTGATAATGGTCTCCATGCTGTACTATCTATATCCATGTATTTTATGTTTAGCCCCTGTTCTTTTGCAATTGTGCTTGAATATCGTGGTTTTAGTTTTTTGTATGTTAGTATCTAGTCCATATTCTTTACTTGATTTATGGACATTAACTATTGTTCACTTTCTGCTAAAATGATAGTGTCATCTACATAGCGCAGGATGTTGATTTTTTCTCCCACTAATCTGAGTCCTGGCATTCCTTCTCATCATCATCATCAGGTGCCATGCCGGCTGGCGTAGGCGGTCATGGCTCTCCACAGCTCTCTGTCCACAGTATTATGTATCAAAGTCGTTGTTGTTTCCTTGCCGTGCCAGGTTGTCAAACTGTCTAATATTTTCTCACGTTGTCGCCCTCTGTCTCTGTTGCCTTCAATTTTGCCTGTTGTGACTATGTTCTCTAAACCTGCATGTCTCATGAAGTGGCCCAAAAATAAGAAGATTGCCTTTTTCTTATATTGTTAATTAAGGTCCGTTTCGCATTTGACTCTTTCAACACCTCTACATTCGTTTTTCTGGCAGTCCATGGTATTCTCAGCATTCTTCTGTAGAACCACATCTCTGTTGCCTCTAATTTCCCACTTTCCAGTTTGTTTATTGTCCAAGACTCGCACACGTATGTTAGGCATTCCTTCTATATGTTTAAAAATATTCTCTGTGTGGATGTTAAATAGGCTTGTTGATAAAATACATCTGTGTTTTGACCCTCTTTTTATTTCTATGTAAGGTGAGTAGCTGTTTTCGTATCTTATTGATGCAATTTGCTTTTATTTTTCTAATCAGTCTGATATATTTCCCATCTATGCATATTTCTTGAAGACATTCAATTAATTTTTCATGTTGGATTCCGTCGAAGGCCTTACTGTAGTCTGTGAAGCAAATATGGATATTTTCTTAGGATTTCTATGTATACAACTATCAATAGTCAAATACTAAGTATAGCTTCTCTATTTCATTTGTTCTACTAAAAATCAAAATGTTATTCACCGACTTCAATGTCTATCCTGTGTTTAATTCTTTCATGTATTATCTTGAGTAGTATTTTGGTTATGTGGCTCATAAAACTCACTATTCTGTATTTTGTACAGCGCCTGATTTAGACTTGATAAAGTCCTAAGTTATTTGAGATATGGACCCCGTTAACAATTAAGAAGTATATAGATAATGAAATATAAAAAATTCTGGGGCCCCCAAGAAAGTGGGGGGGGGGGGGGGGCCTAAGCTATAGTTTGTTTAGCTTATAGGTAAATTCTGCACTGATTCTGTACAATCCACAGCCCTTAGGTCTTCTTATGTAGTGGTATGAGTGCTGATTTTAAGTCTTTCGTTATGTGGCCTATTTCGTATATGCTATTGTTAAGTTCTGTGATAGTTTCCATATAAAATTAATCTAGAGTTTATATTATGTCTGCTGTTATGTTGTCAGCCCATGTAGCCTTTTCACATTTTATTGTTTTATATTTCTGATTTCAGTATTGCTGGTCCATCATTGTTCTGTTACATGTCTGTCACAGATTTTTGCCCATCTTGTGAATGCCAAAACATTCAGTAGATCCTGGTATAGTATAACTTTATGGCCCAGTGTAAATTGTCCTTTGTCCTGACACTGGATTAAGTCAACACAAAACATTTTATAACCTCCCTTTTAGTACACCTAGAAAAATATCTTATAGAAAAAAACTAGAAAAATATCATCTTAAATAGATATAATCTTAAATAGTGGCTTCCTAAATAGATATTGTATTCGTTTTTGTGGGATGTTTGGTGACCTTTTTGTGGAAATAATTCAATTGGAGTGGTTGGGGGATTACTAGCCTCTTTGGCTTGATTCCTAGTATCAATCAATCAAGTGCCATGTCGAGTGGCGTAGGCGATCATGTTTCTCCACGACTCTCTGTCTCTTGCGTTGTCAATAAACTCGGTTGGTGAACTTCTACCGTGCCACAATACTAGTCCATCTAGCAACTTTTCCAAATACTCTTTTTTGAACTTGGCAATGATTTTGGGTGAGAAAACCATTGTCCCAGTCATCTTGGTTATATTTTTTATGGTTGCGTTTACTTAATTGTTATTTGTTTCTTGATAAAGGTCCCATTAGGACCGACACGTTGACAATTGTCTTTGTTCTATGTGTTATTTATTATTATTTTATATCTATAGTAGGCCCTAAGTATCTACAGTAACTTTATTTAGTCTATTGTCTTTCGCCAGGTGAATGATTGTTGATCACTTTCACACTTGCCGTTAAGCGTAGGGGTGGTAGCTTAAGCTGTCGTTCCAATGCCAGATGTGTCGCCGTGGTTGCATTTAGTCCATGTTTGTTCAAGGCTATCTTGATGTTTTCTATCCACAGTTTTCTTGGTCTACCTTTGGCCTAACGGCCGGATATTCTTGTATTATATGCTCTTATTGGTATTTGGTTTGGCTTCATTCTCATAAGGTGACCGAACCATTTTACTTGCTGTCTCTCAATATGTTCGATACGTGATATTATACCAACTCTATTCCTAATTTCTTAATTTCGTATTTTAACTAGTTTGGTAACCATTGCAGCTTTTCTCATGCACTTCATTTCACATGTGACGATTTTTCTTTGCTGCGAAGCTGTTAAAGACCATGTTTGACGTAGCACAGTGTTGGTATAAAAATTGTAGATATTATTTGTTTTTTAATTTCCATCTTGATCACCCACTTTATTTAGTATTTATCTCTTATTTGTCTGGTTACTGCGACACTTTCCATTTTGTCGGACATCCTCTGATATTTTGATTATTTATATTCTTAAGCATTATTATAAAGCACATGTCCTATTGCTTAAACAACCACTGTAATATTGAGAAAAACTGATAAAACAAATGGGCAAAAAGTGTGATCAAACACAAGATGTTTAATAATCAACAAAGCCATCAACGAAACAAATAAAATTGTGAAGACGAACAAAACCAAGTACTGACATTGTGTTTCGGATCAATCTAACAATATGAAACATTATGGTCTATAAATAATTCCTGATATCCAATGTCCGCTTTGTACAATTTAATATCTACATTAGGTACACGCAACGTTATTTCTCTATGTAGAAATACTTGACATGCGCATTATTGCCCCTTTCTAGAACATTTCATATATATTTACATGATTTCCCACCACAGGCAACTGTGCATCCAGACGGTTCAGGGAGCAATGGTAAACTACTAAACATATTTATATTGCCTAGAAAATCAGTACAGCCAACAAGGCTGGGTTGATGACTACACCCTGAATAGGATAAGTTACCAAATTGTTTTTAAATTTAATTTCTAAATTTAGAAACACTTCTATCAATCAAGTGCCGTGTCGAGTGATGTAGGTGATGTTTCTCCACAACTCTTGTCTATTGTGTTGTTAATAAACTCAGTTGTAACATTGTCTCATGCGACAATGACAACCCATCCAGCAATTAATCTTCTTGTTTTCCTGTCTTTTCTCTCCTTGATCTTTCTGGTGGTTACTAAATATTCAAGGTTTGCTCTTCTCATCCAAAGTTCTAAATATGTTGTTTATCTGTTTCTAATTTTGGCAATAATTTGTGTTTTTATTCCAGCATCTCTAAGGACTTCTGCATTTGTTTTCTTTGCTGTCCAAGGGATTCACGTTTTATAAGCGTTTTACAGAATACCGTTTAATAAGCTAGTTTACACCGAATTCGGGTATAATAGGCCGGTTTACACCGAATTCGGGTATAATAGGCCGGTTTACACCGAATTCGGGTATAATAGGCCGGTTTACACCGAATTCGGGTATAATAGGCCGGTTTACACCGAATTCGGGTATAATAGGCCGGTGTATACCGAATTCGGGTATAATATGCCGGTATATACCCAATTCGGGTGTAGTGGGTCAGATTGTACCGAGATCACGTTTAATAAGTTGGATTACACCATTTTCGGGTTTAAAGGCTTGATTACACCGAATTTGGGTGTAAGAGGCCGTTTTATACCGAATTCGGGTGTAATAGGCCGGATTATACCAAATTCTAGTGTAATGGGTCATATTATACAGAAATCACATTTAATATGTCGGATTACACCGAATTAGGATGTAGTAGGCCGATTTATACCGAATTCTGGTATAATAGGTCGGATTATACCGATGACACGTTTAATAAGCCTCTACTTTCCCACAATCCTGTTTGTTCATTGTCAAAGACTTGCATCCATATGTTAGTACAGGAGTTATGTAGCGCTGTAGAACTCACATTTATTTAAAAGAATGGTATCCTAACATTATATGCTAAATGTAATTTCATCAACCAGTACATATAAACAGTTCTGCTATATACACTAAATGTGTATATATAGGACGGCTGTTCAATAAGTACCAGGACTGATTTTTTCCATGAAAAAAACCATTATACTTACAGAGTAGTTGGTACTAGGTGTATCTTTTTCGAAGTAGTCACCTTGTGATTGTATACATTTATTCTAGTGCTCTTGCCTCAGAAGGAAGCCCATTACACCGGTAGGCACTTTCATAATTGCCCTTTTTCTTATCCAGATGTTTTGTATATCCTCAATGTTATCAATTCAGCAACCTTTCATTAAGTTGTGGGCACAAGAGTATAGAGACAACCTTTAATTGTTCTCTTAAGTTGTGGGTACAAGAGTATAGAGGCAACCTTTCATTGTTCTCTTAAGTTGTGGGCACAAGAGTATAGAGACAACCTTTCATTGTTCTCTTAAGTTGTGGGTACAAGAGTATAGAGGCAACCTTTCATTGTTCTCTTAAGTTGTGGGTACAAGAGTATAGAGGCAACCTTTCATTGTTCTCATAAGTTGTGGAAAAAAGAGTATAGAGGCAACCTTTCATTGTTCTCTTAAGTTGTGGGCACAAGAGTATAGAGACAACCTTTCATTGTTCTCTTAAGTTGTGGGCACAAGAGTATAGAGACAACCTTTCATTGTTCTCTTAAGTTGTGGGCACAAGAGTATAGAGACAACCTTTCATTGTTCTCTTAAGTTGTGGGCACAAGAGTATAGAGGCAACCTTTCATTGTTCTCTTAAGTTGTGGGCACAAGAGTATAGAGGCAACCTTTCATTGTTCTCTTAAGTTGTGGGCACAAGAGTATAGAGACAACCTTTCATTGTTCTCTTAAGTTGTGGGCACAAGAGTATAGAGACAACCTTTCATTGTTCTCTTAAGTTGTGGGCACAAGAGTATAGAGACAACCTTTCATTGTTCTCTTAAGTTGTGGGTACAAGAGTATAGAGGCAACCTTTCATTGTTCTCATAAGTTGTGGAAAAAAGAGTATAGAGGCAACCTTTCATTGTTCTCTTAAGTTGTGGGTACAAGAGTATAGAGGCAACCTTTCATTGTTCTCATAAGTTGTGGAAAAAAGAGTATAGAGGCAACCTTTCATTGTTCTCTTAAGTTGTGGGCACAAGAGTATAGATACAACCTTTCATTGTTCTCTTAAGTTGTGGGCACAAGAGTATAGAGGTTATGGGATGGTATGTTTCATCCAGAAATGTGTTTGTGGTGACAGATCTGTGTGCAGAGTGATTATCTTAATGCATAGGGGCCTAATCCAATTGCTTATACTTCTTGTTGTGTGATGTCTGCTTACAGCATCACAGACATTGCAGGATTATTTTGTGGAATTCTTCATTGACTCTAGAGACTTTTCATGATAAACTAGCAACTTGTGCAAGTGCCATGATTTCATTGGTGTGCATGCTGAACTAGCAACTTGTGCAAGTGCCATGATTTCATTGGTGTGCATGATGAACTAGCAACTTGTGCAAGTGCCATGATTTCATTGGTGTGCATGATAAACTAGCAACTTATGCAAGTGCCATGATTTCGTTGGTGTGCATGATGAACTAGCAACTTGTGCAAGTGCCATGATTTCATTGGTGTGCATGATAAACTAGCAACTTATGCAAGTGCCATGATTTCATTGGTGTGCATGAAGAACTAGCAACTTGTGCAAGTGCCATGATTTTGTGGAAATTATTTGGTGTGCATGATGAATGCCTACTTTGAATATGGTAATCTTTAAATCATCATAATGATCTGTAACCACTTTTGGGTTGGGAATACTACTTTTTGAATGAAAATACCACTTTTGGGATCGGGATACCACTCAAATATTGTATATCTATTTATACAGGGCTCTTTACAATATGATTGCAGTATTTTGAAAGTTTCTGAACCAGCTTTTCCAAGCCGAAATTAGAAATGAATGCACACACATTGTTGAACATTATTGTCCATTTTTTTTTAGTGCAACAAGACATACTAAGTTTACCTTCACATACAGATTTCCCATACAGCGTATGTGCAATGTGAACTTCTTCTGGTTTCATACACACAATGGCACATGTACCTGGTAAATAGTGGGATTCCTTTACAACAATTTCTTCAAACAGCACTGGGTTATCTAAGAGTTGAAAACTATAGAAATTCATTGGTGAATTCCAATATAGTCATGTATGCATATCAATTCCAATATAGTCATGTATGCATATCAATTCCAATATAGTCATGTATGCATATCAATTCCAATATAGTCATGTATGCATATCAATTCCAATATAGTCATGTATGCATATCAATTCCAATATAGTCATGTATGCATATCAATTCCAATATAGTCATGTATGCATATCAATTCCAATATAGTCATATATGCATATCAATTCCAATATAGTCATGTATGCATATCAATTCCAATATAGTCATGTATGCATATCAATTCCAATATAGTCATGTATGCATATCAATTCCAATATAGTCATGTATGCATATCAATTCCAATATAGTCATGTATGCATATCAATTCCAATATAGTCATGTATGCATATCAATTCCAATATAGTCATGTATGCATATCAATTCCAATATAGTCATGTATGCATATCAATTCCAATATAGTCATGTATGCATATCAATTCCAATATAGTCATGCATGCATATCAATTCCAATATAGTCATGTATGCATATCAATTCCAATATAGTCATGTATGCATATCAATTCCAATATAGTCATGTATGCATATCAATTCCAATATAGTCATGCATGCATATCAATTCCAATATAGTCATGTATGCATATCAATTCAGCAAGTGTAAGAAGTTTCAAAACAGCATTAGACATATCAGTCGTGAACAGTCGGTCATGGAACTGATGTTGAATGAACACCAATAGATAGAGAAAGAAATTATGAAGGAGATAGGTAATAGATAGAGACAGTGAGAAATTATGAAGGAGATAGGTTAGACACATATTAAGAATAAAAGAACAGCATAAAATATTGCTGTACTGGCAATGTTCTGTAATTGACTGAGGTGAAAAGAGAAGATGGAAATACTTGAAATTAAAAATGGATACAAGAGAGATATGAAATACACACAACAAAAGCTGAAAGGGCTGGATAATGACAAAACAAAGTTTCACTGAGGGAACAGTATCAATCAATGTATGAATTAGACTAGCTTCTGGCTCTCAAAAGAGAATAGCTCATGAAAGAATTCTCTATTTTGTCTACCCTGTTCTTAGATTTCTACTCCCAGTCTTTCCATGTGATGCCAATATCACCAAGAGCTTTTGATGTCTCAAGAAACAGTAACTATTCACAAAATAAAACACTCTATTGCAGGTGTACACATCTTGCCTCCGTCACTGAGCTACTTAAACTCTCCTCAACTGAAAAGTAGAATGATATGCATCTACAAAATGTACAGCTTACAATATCTCCCTTTATCAAATGTTCTCTCCGCTTGTTTCAGAAAAAAAAATCAAATGTTCTCTAAGAGAGAAAATCAAATGCTTTCTCTGCTTGTTTGAGAGAAAACATCAAATGTTCTCTTAGCTTGTGTGAGAGAAAAAAATCAAATGCTCTCTTAGCTTATATGAGGAAAAAAAATCAAATGTTCTCTTAGCTTGAGATTTTAAAAAATCAAATGTTCTCTTAGCTTATGTGAGAGAAAAAATCAAATGTTCTCATAGCTTATTTGAGAGAAAAAAAATCAAATGTTCTCATAGCTTATATGAGGGAAAAAAAATCAAATGTTCTCTCTGCATGTTTGGCTGAGGTTTATAGATATTTCTATGTATTTTCCTTCTTGTTTTAAATACTCATCCTCACTTTGTGTGTTTTACACTGTTGCAACTATGCGCAAGTATACTCATTCTCCTTTATTATTGCAAAGTATCCTGCCAAGGACTGATATGTCAGACCATTGGTCCAAATAAACCGTAATGCATTTCCATTCTCTGTATTACATCCTGCTGGAAATCTATTAGGATCATTGTTCCCCTACAAGACAGAGATCCAGCGGGAGTTTGATAACGAACACTAAGTAGAAGTGAAAGATGAGCTAACTAGTTGGTGTTTTTTTGTTTCCTATCCCCTCATTACTAAAAATAATTTCACTCAGAAATCGCCAAGTGCCAGTATGCATCAAACATTCCATCCATGCGGTATATCTTTTCTGGTGTAAATAAAAAATCAGTAATGTGGAAGCTCTTATTTTTGAAGGACAAGAAAATGAATCAACGCAGGGGGAAAGCCATTTGAGAAAGAATTTAGCACAGCTAGGATTGGTTACTGAGAACAATGTATCATTTAAAGGGTTAATCTCTTTTGAGTTATCTCTTTAAAAAAATGATAGTTAAATTATGTCCATGTCATAATGCAACTATATTTGGTATTTACTTCTTTTTCATTATAACTGTGGGTAACATGTTATGTTGACTAGTATAGATTGTGATCACTAGATGAACGAAAGCTGGACTAAGACCAGTGGTGCAGGAAACTGCATGGTAGAGATAAGAAAGAGATTGGCAATGGCATATTGTAAAATAACAAAATTTAAAAACATGGAAAAACAAAATAGAAATGAAACTGCTAATGCTAAGAACTTTTATTATTTTTCTAGTTGCAAAATACGGCTGTGAAGCATGGACTCTTAAAAAAACAGCAGTAAAGAAGATCAACGCCTTTGAGATGAAATGCTACAGAAGGATACTTAGAATCTCATGAAAGGAAAAAAGGACAAACTCAGATATTATAAACACATTGAAATGCCAGAGTGTTGGTTACTAAACACAATAACAAAAAGAAAACTCCTCCTGTTTGGATATATAAAGAGACAGCTGTTTAGAAAGACAAATTATGGAGGACAGAGCACCTGCGAGGAGGAGAAAGGGCAGACCATGGAAAAGATGGATTTACAACATTAAAAATAACATGAATACAACATTAGAAAATGCAAACTGAATGGCCCAAGACAGAGAAGGGTTCAGGCAGTGCATTGGAAAGAAGACGTTCTGGAGAGAATATGTCACATGATGATGATTATCTGTATTACCAGTGATTAGCACACCTTCATTAGCCTGTTTCAAGTTTTGTCTATTTTTTTGGAATCTTACTCCACACGACTTCTTGTCTAAATCAATGTTGCAGGGAACAGTGAAGGAGTGGAAGATGAATGAAGTAGTGGGACACAAAACACATTTTAAATTGATAATATGAAGGATTAGACAAGAGTTGAATTCTACACACTTGTTTGAATACAACACCCAGAGTTATAATAACTATTATTTATCTCTTGATATCTTCTTCTTCTTCAGCATTCATTCTCAAACTCCTGTTGGATCTCACTTGTAGCAGGACCATGGTCCTATTAGATTACCAGCAGGATGTAGTCCAGAGAATGGAAATGTGTTGTGTCGCTGTTTAATTTGCACTAATGGCCCGACACATCCATCTTTAACTGGATCTCTTGATATAACTCTGGGGCTTTTAAATTCCTTCAGACAACACAAATAATCATCATGACATTGAAAATTTCTAAGATGAATGTCATTATTGTATTATTTTCAAATTATTTTCAAGACTGCACCATCATTATTTCCTAAATTTGCTAACTCCCTTGATAACTGGAAATAAGTACACTCATGGCTGATGCCACAGAACTATTTAGTATGTCACTATTTAGTATTGAGTCACTATGTATATGTACACTTAGTGACTCTATTAAATTGCTCAGCAAAGTAGAATTATGAGTCGTCTACCATAAACTGGTGGAGTTTTTGATACACTCTATGACCAGAAAGATTTTGGTACCTTTATATTGATGCTAGGACATGTGGGTATCATGGGTAATGAATGAGCTGATACACTGGTAAGCATGGTCACAGTGTTAATCGATCAATGGATCGATCTGACAAATTTAATGCGTTAAGGGACCTAATTTGCTCAGAAGATTTTCAAAAATGTGAATCATGGTTACTCTCAAAACTGTGTGAGATTCATGTAAAGATTTGAACAGCCCATAAAGAAACAATAGATGTATGAATACTGAGAAATCAGTATTGAACTGGAACTATCAACTGTTACACTCTGATGGACTTATTGAGATGGGGATCGGAGCACCTATGGACTTGTCTGCCTGGTGTGCACCGATGATAACCTGCAGTCGTAACTCAAACACACTCTGGATTGCTGATTAGCATAGTGAGAATTATATATTTCCCAAATAATTTCAAACACTGCCTTGTTTTAGATCTATTCAATTGTTAATTTTTTCTCCGTGTCTCCCAGCTTTCAGCCCACTGGTTGACCATATAGATTTTACTATGAACCAGCAGACTAGACAATCTTTAATATAACAGTATTAAAACTAAAACAAAACAAATTAATTAAATGAAAGTGAATGCATCACTAAGCAAACACACTGTGAAACAAAACAAATCAATATATTTAAATTATATATATACATAATCACACAGGTTTTAGTAATAATATCAATAGTCAGAGGACCATGACAATGCATTTGAAATCTATGAATATAAAAAACAGTTAGGGACTGCACTAGCATAAGAGAAATTGGGAGGGATTCGATATAGAAAAATGTCTGTACAAAGTATTTTTGTTGGAAATTTCCAAGTGTCATTTATAGTGTTGGAGCTACAGATGTGAAACTGTTTATAATAGTTAAGATATGTTAAGATAGTTTAAGATAAACATATGTGCTATCAAGAGTTACCTGCTCACAGCTACAAGATATTACATTATCATTTACTAAACATATATGAAAAACATTTTATTTCCAACTTTGAGTTGAGTATAGTGTTAGAAAATCCATGTCACAGAGTGGATAAATAAATGATACATTTATATACAAAACTCACACAGTAGTTGGTCATAAATGGCAAGCGTGTACCCACTCAGAATGTGCTATTTCTGTGAAAAAATGCTACACATAACCAAATAAACTAACATACAAAGCTGTGGCCTATCTCTACTCTCTCAAATGTTTCTAAGATGTCTATTTTAACTCAGAAATAATTGAACATTATTTCTATATTTAGTGGGAGTCATTGTATTGTAGTGGTTAATTTACTTGCTTCCCAACCTTCCTTCTGGAGTTTGAGTACACTTGTTGGTCACTCATGTTTTTTTTTAAAGTTTGTAGTCGACCCAACAACCAGGAAATAGAGATAAGACTCATGGGAAAGGCAAGCAATGCTGCCATCATACCTATCATCTTCCAGGAGGACCCGTCTGTATTTTTGACCTGAATTACCCTTACCTATGTATTTTAACCCCACATATTTCTTCTTCCATGTCTATGTCTGAAATGCAGGACCTGGGAGTGAAGAGTGGTGTTACAAAACAATGAGTGACATATAGAAAGAGGAATCAAAATAGTTATCAATCAACACAGTAAAGGAATAGTCAGTGACTACATGTTGAAGGAATACTGAATATGAGATCAGAGCCCCTACAAATGTATTCAGAGTGCTGTGGTGATGATCTGACAACAAACTAACCAAACCAAACTAACCAACATAAACTAACCCTAACTAACCAACATAAACTAACAACCCAAACCAAACTAACCAACATAAACTAACAACCCAAACCAAACTAACCAACTAACCTAAACTAACCAACCAACCCAAACAAACCAACCAACCCAAGCTAACCAATCAATCCAAACTTACCAACCTGCACAAACCAACCCCAACTAACCAAATCAACCCACACTAACCAACATAAACTAACCAACCAACCCAAACTAGTCCACCAACCTAAACTAAATTAAACTAACTAACCTCAAATACTGTATGCCTATATTGAGCACTTCACTAAAAACCAATACAGATGTATTCATGAAACTTTATGAAACAGTACATTCATGATAAATGAGTGCATTCTGTACACAATACAGACATCTCTACTAGCTGACAGGTATTCCCCCATCTCTACAGTGTCCATTTTGAAGACACTTGTCAGTGACTTCTGGTCAACCATTGGCTCAGCAGTTATAGAAAAACTTCATGCTATGACACTGATAAAACCTAAACTATCTTGGTAGGTAGGTAAGTGATGAGTTTACCTCTTCTTTGCAGAGAGGCACACCCTTTCAATCAGTGGACAAAGTCCAAGTAGGCTAAATCAGGATGCACCATCAAAAAAAATATTAGAAGTAACAAAGACCCCACTGGATAAAGACAAATAAAAAAAATTACCAAATTGTCATATTAAAGCCATGCAACCATATGGGGCAGTGTGGTAAAAGTTGACACAACCAAATAATTGTAGGTTTTCTTATGAGGTCTGCATACAAAATATACAAATGGTGAAACATGTCTTCTCTGCATGCACACAGAGAGAGAGAGAGAGAGAGAGAGAGAGAGAGAGAGAGAGAGAGAGAGAGAGAGAGAGAGAATACAAATGATTGAATAAGACACTTTGGTGCAATCCCAAAACATGTACCTATCCCATTTGATTATTTCCCTTGGCTATGTTTATCAGACAACAGATATTTATTTTATTTAAATATTAATGTTAGCATAATTGTGTTTTACATAATTAACCCTAGCCTGAACCCTAAATAAATTAATATTTAAATTAATAAATTATAACTATAAACATACCCAAGGGAAATAATCAAATAAGGTAGACACATGTTTTGGAATTGGACCGCCACTTCCTAAAACCCTGCATATGACTGAAAGGTGGAAGTCGTCTGGGTAAGAAAGAAAGATCTGGAGAAAACCCCTTCACTGCACAATGGAAATAAAAATGCCATCGCTTGTAATTTCTGGGAATGGAAACAAATAAGCAAACCTTATCCAAATATATTTACCATAGTCAACAGTTTAGATCAACTTCACTCTAACTTGGGGTCTTTGCTACCTCTAATATTTATGGTAGTGCCTCCTGATATAACCTAATTCGACTTCGTTGTCTGCTGGTTGAAATGGGCTCATCGCTCCAAATGAGAGGTAAACTCATTAACTGCCAACAAGAGTGCATGTGGGCAAAATTATATTTCTGTGGGCTGATGAATTTCTAACACATTTATTGGGCCTATTTTCTCTTGTAGTTCTACATTTTCTACCTTGTTTACACTTTTCCTATCTAAAACCCGCTAATCTTCTTCAGCATGCTCTGTTTACACCAGTTATATTTTTTATATCAGCTTGTACAAACATTTCTATACTAAGTCTTGTAGGCCAAGTCCAAACTCTGTGCACCAATGGATAGAAATGTATCCACTAGCACAGCTTAAAGAGAACAGTGATTGTCATACTTATTTATCTGAAAATTTCACTTACAAATGAAAACTTCAAGCATTTTCTGATACCATAGGTATAGGGAGCACATTCTAACAAGCAATAATTGTGCCATGTTTGCTTGTTTGGATTTCTAGGAATTACAAGTTATTTAGATCTTGATCTTTGAAGGGAGGGTATCATAAGACATCAACTTTCAGTAATGAACACAAAAATACCTCACCTCACTATTTACTCAAATAAAAGTGTTCTTTGTAAATATTCGTTAAACTGTTTGACTTGTTCATGAGGTCATGGGTTCGATGTCTGGCAGTTAGGCCTAAGTCTTATAACTGCACTTTTTTGGGGTGCCTGACGATTATTGCTGTAAGTGATGGAGCAGAATTTAATGACATTTTCAGAATATGTGTCTATTGTCCTGTTTATCAAGCGGAAATATATAGTATATTAGAGGAACGTTTCTGATGGTTGGTTGGTTGCTGATCCAGCAGTCCATGGGCTCATCACTTTGACCCAAACGTTTCTGATAAAACATAACAATTGCAAAATTTACACAAAGGTAACTTCAAAAAAATATCTGTCATGTTAGACATATGACTCTAGCATCTAAAGTTGGCTGTTTTGTATAGTATATCCATTTGTCTAACTATTGGAGAAGCTTCAAATGTTTATATGTACAAATAAACATTCTCTGATGATTTCAGCATTTGTTGACATGCATTGAAGAATTTGCAAAAAAACATATTTTCCGAGTTATATTTTTGAAATATTTTATTTATTTGTAAACCTACAGTGATGCACTACGCTTAAAAATGTGCAGAATTTAATTCTATTTCTAGAAATCATGTCTATTGTCTTGTATGAAGAGCAGAAATATGTAACACATTACTAAATAAAGGATAGGTCTAATGATTGTATAATTCAAAAACAAAGCAATAAGCCTAACTTATAAAAAAATACTGACTCAGCAAAATGAGACTATCATCTAAAGTTGGCAGTTTTGTATTGTATATCCATTTCTGCAACTATTTGGAAAGTTTCAAATGTTTCTATGCACTAATAAAACTTTTGTGATGATTTAAATGTTTGTTTACACGTGAATATCTTACGAAAGTTGTTCAGTTTTTACAGATCATATGCTGAATATACATTTCATTTGCTCCTGAACTAATATCACAAAATGGCTGACCATAGTCACAAGGCAAGATTTTCAGAATTATTGTGATTGGACAAAATACTACAGTATTTTTACAATCTTTTTTGGTGAAGACTTTCATGGCAACATGTCCAAAACATCTAGCCAAAAGATGGGCTAATTTTTGGGGAACTATCAAACGTCTTTTAGAAAAATTAGGCATACACTACGAGTTAAACCCAAGTGAACAAAAGTCAAATTGGAAATATTAAATGTTTTGTGTCAAATAATTAAAAGCAAGTCTTGTTTTTGTATATACTTTGTTGAACACATTTGTATTTTGTTTAATTATCAAAACTATACCGTGTAAGTGAGCCTACACACATGGCGGGTGTTAACATACAACATTTCCAAAATTAGCTAGATTATGAAATCTCAAAAGCTAGATTTCCTTTATAATCACACCGGTAAACAAACAGCAAAAAGAAAATAACAGTGGTTGAAAGAACATCATTTCTAAGTGACTTATTAACAAATGACAGGAAATTAATGATGCATATTATACAGACTTCTTGTGTCTGTAGTTTACCAATGATTTAATAGTCTACAGGCTTCTTGTGTCTGTAGTTTGTCAATGATTAAATATTCTCCGAGCCAGTTCTGTGTACTCATTCCTCACAATTCAAACTTTTTTCTGGGGAAAGTAAATAAAATTCAAAAATATTTATTTACAAAATATTAGGTAGAAAAAAGCTACAATACAAATACCATGATTCAAGCTGTGTGATGATGATAAAGCTTTGAAGGAGCGTGAGTTCGCTGCTCTTGCTCTCTATGCTGTGTGATGGAGTTTTACTTCCTGTTTCAAATTGGTGTTTCTTATGGCATTTTTTATTATGAAACTTTGCTGAGTTTTTGCAAGTCAAGTATGACCATTTTATTGAATGTGACTGTTGGATGCAATACAAGATGGGCAGTTCTTAACTCTGAAGAAGACTATACCATGACGCCTTTGCAATCTCAATGAATGTTGCTGATAAAATGTCGACTAGCACCCAATAGTTCAGAAATGGGTGTATAGGTAAAGGTATGCTGAGTTATAATCCTGTATCATAGCATATGGTTTTCTCATCATAAATGCTCAGCTACCAAGTCAGTGGCTGAGAAGAAACTGCCTGACAAGCATCACTTACAGCACTTGCCCAGTAGTGATGGCACCATTCCTTGACCATCCCAGAGCATGAGCCCTGGTACCCCACTTCCTGTGGCTAAGTGAACCATGGGATGAAATTGTTATTTAAAAATATGAATACGAAGTGAACTTGAAACACAAGCTTGCAGGTCGGCGGCAGAAAGTGACTTAACACTACACTACCACTACTCCATTGGTCTTTAAAAGCTTCATTAAAGTAGAGATCATGAGTGCAGCAGTGAATCTTGCATCCGACCTCTATAGCCACCTCTTACAACATACATGGCAGGTGGCAATGCTACTTTGTTTTCTTCCCTTACATGCCGGTGACAGATGGGCAAACAAGTCTTAAATTTACAGTGTTTTAAAAATTCAGTTTTAAAAAATAGGCCAACTTCACGTCACTAACTGCACCATGTCAACTACATGTCACTAATGACAACATGTCAACTACATGTCACTAACTGCACCATGTCAACTTCACATCACTAACTGCACCATGTCAAATACATGTCACTAACTGCACCATGTCAAATACATGTCACTAACTGCACCAACATTTGCACAACTTCTAGAAGGATCATTCTTTTTTCCCCACTCCCCCCAAAGAAATACCTCCTAAATTTTGTGCATTCTAACAAACACTCTAAAGAGAAATTCAATAAAAGCTAATTTAAAAGATTAATAACCAAAAACAAATAATAAAGATTAATAACCAAAGACATATACTAACCATTAATGTAAACAAAAAAATATACTAAAGAATAATAACTAAAACAAATACTAAAGATTAACTGTGAAGGCCCAAGCACTGCGAACATGTACAATCACAGATTCATCAGTGTATATAATCACATCCCCATCCCTGACCAAAGCCTGTACTTCTTTCTCCACAGCTGTGGGACACCATTCTCTGCATTCCTTGCCAAGTGATATCACCACTCTCAAACAATTTCCGAATCTGTGGGTAGACCTATGCATTCCGCACCTGCTGCCACATCCTGCAATCTGCACACGCTTTGTATGACATCCTCAGCACGTCCCATCCACGACCTCCCTATCTTGAGTCTGCTTCCTTTAACTTTCTGTATTTCAGAATGCAGCAGGAGCTCCTTATCTACATGTATTTGAAGGCATGCCCGTGCATGGCAATACTGTAATCTGTGCTCAGATGTTGGACAGTCAAGTAGGCATTGCAAAGCTTCCGTCAATGTGTCCCCCATGCATCCAAATGTGACACGCATTGCCACACCCTGGAGCCCATCCAGTCCCTTGATCCTAGCCTGGCCAAGAGTCAGAACTGCCAGTGCACACTCCACCACAGCCACAACAAACCCTGGTACAAAAGAATAACAACCTCTGCTCACACTGTGCAGCAGCCACAACCTTTATTGCTGCTAAGCGTTTGCCTGCCCTTATGACAACGTGGTCAACATGTTCCCCGAAACCCAGACCTCCATCAAAAAACACACTCAGATATCTCATTGTGCTAGTTCTTTCCAAACTCCTCCCGGACAACGAAACCCGTGGCACGAGTGTCTCTACCATGTGATTGTTCAAGGAAAACCACGCCAAGAATGCCTTAGATGGATCAACCACCATTCCCGTATCTCGACACTAATGTGTCAGTCCGTCCAACTCCTTCTGTAGTTCCACAACGCACTCTTCTTGATTTCTGCCCTGTCTGTACACCAGAATATCATCAGCGTATGACATCGTTCTGCCAGCACCTGTGATTTAATTGCCAGCGATATGTACTGTGTATACATTGAAAAGTACAGGAGATAGAGGCGATCCCTGTGGCAGACCAGGGCTATTACTGTTGGTGCCGATATCCAGCCACCACACTCAAGAACCACTATCCTGTACGAGTTGTCATTTGTTCAACTACAAGTTGTCATAACTGAATTTTCTGGGATACAAGCTTCAGTTTGTACACATTTTTATTATTTTTTCCACATATTTTTTTTTTTATTCATAATTAAATTTTTCCATTTCTAACACAATATTATATGTAAGCAAACAAACTAAACTGATTCTTATTGCCTAACAATTTCTGAATATTTTTATGTCAGAATTGTTCATATGGACAGAATAGTGAGGGAGAAATTGTAAAAATTCAAATACTATCCATAATTACTAAGAATATTAAAAAATGTTAACCAGCATAGCAGGAAAACCATAAGGTAGGTTATGGAGACAAAGAGTTAAATTGTAGTATACGTGAACTAAACTCATATTTTTACGCACTCTTTCTAAGCAACAAAATTAAGAGTGAGTTTATATTTAGTCTTTGTACAATATTTTATTTATTTTTAAACCTACAGTGATGTACTTACTATACATAAAAATGTGCAGAATTGAATGACATTTTCAGAATATGAGCATATTGTCTTGTTTGAATAGCAGAAATGTTAGTATATTTAATGAAAGTTTCTGATAAAACTTAACAATTGCAAAATTCAACAAATATTTATAATGTCAAAAATATGACTCCAGCATCTAAAGTTGACTATTTTGTATAGTATATCCATTTGTGCAACTATTTGGTTAGATTCAAATGTTTCTATATACAAATAAATGTTCTGTGCTTATTTCAGTGTTTGTTGATGTGTTGATGAAGTTGCAAAAAAGCTTACAAGTATATTTTACTGATTACATTTAGTCTTTGTGCAATATTTTATTTATTTGTAAACCGACAGTGATGTACTATGCATCAAAATGTGCAGAATTGAATGCCATTATTAGAATATATTTCTATTGTCTTGTTTGAAGAGTAGAAATACGTAGTACATTAGAGGAAAGTCTCCAATAAAACATAGGCCTAATGATCATACAACTCAAAAACTAAAGCAATAGGCTTAAATTATAAACAAATTCTTACAGATTCAGCAACATGTGACTATCATCTACAGTTGACTGTTTTGTAAAGTATGTCAATTTTTCTAACTATTTGGAAAGTTTCAAATATTTCTATGCACAAATAAAAGTTCTGTGATGATTTGAATGTTTGTTGACATGCTTCACTGTTTATGAAAGTTTGAAAGTTTTGCAGTCTTGGCCCATCAAAGACCAAACAATAAATTTACCATTTTTTATTTGTTCCCAAACTAATATCATAAAATGGCTGACCACAGTCACGAGGCAAGGCCTTTAGAATATTGTGATTGGTGGAAATACGAGGCGTGTTCAAATGAAAACGGGACTTGTGGATTTATTTAAAAAGTATCATACGCAATTTAATATTTTCAACGGAATTGAACAAAGCAACCACTTGTGAATAAGAATGCACCTGGGTTCATCAGAAAAAATCTCCGTATGCATTTAGGCAAGCATCCCACTGTTTAGGTAGACGTCGAATGCCGTCCGAGAAAAAGTTGCGTGGCTGTTCTCTGAACCATGTGGTCACCGCAGTCTTCACGTCTGCGTCGCTGTTGAATCGCTGTCCCTTTAGTGCTTTCTTCAACGGTCCGAACAAATGGAAATCACACGGGGATAAATCGGGACTATAGGCTGGGTGATGAAGAACTTCCCAATTCTTCTTTGCCAATGTTTCCTGCACAATTTTTGCGACGTGCGGACGAGCGTTGTCGTGGAGAAGAATCACACCTTGAGAAAGTCTGCCTGGTCGCTTAGCCTTGATGGCCTTATGCAGCTTGTCTAAAGTGTCTTTATAATGGGCGGCATTGATGTTGACACCAGGTTCCTTAAAATCAGTCAACAAAAGCCCTTCATGGTCAAAAAATGCAGTCACCATAACCTTCCCAGCAGAAACCTGTGTCTTGAATTTTTTGGGTTTTGGTGAACCTGGATGTTTCCATTGCATGCTGTCAATTTTGCTGCTCGGTTCATAGTGGTGGCACCACGATTCATCACCTGCCACAATGCTCAACAGAAATGCATCACCCTCTGCCCTGTAACGCATCAGGTGGTTCAAACTCCACCCCATCCGTTCTTCCTTATGGTGGTTAGTCAACATCCGTGGGACCCACTGTGAACACACCTTCCGATAGTTCAATTTCTTCCGAACAACCATGTGGGCTGTCCCAATTGACATATGGAATTCTTCTGCAAGCGAACGAATGCTCCGACGACGGTCAGTCAGTACTGCTTTATCAAGCACGGCTATGGCTTCTTCTGTTGCAACAATATGCGCCTGACCTGGCCGTGCAAGATCTGCCGTTAACTCACGTCCGTCTTTAAACATACGCACCCACTCCATCACTCTGGTCCTCGACAAACATTTGTCACCATATGCTGCCTTCATTCTCCGATGAATGTCTACTGCTTGACATCCTTCAAATGAAAGAAACTGGATCACAGCACGCTGATTCACTTTGGACGGGTTCGGAATCACACCCGCCATATTGTTAACAGTCTTCTGCAGCACATATGCATGCTGGGAAGATGAACACGTGACCGTATGTAAATTATTGGATACTCATTACTAGTGCAAAATGTCATCAATATCAGTGCGCTCTATCACGCGTGGTGTAACAAGTCCCGTTTTCATTTGAACACGCCTCGTATTACAGTATTTTCATAAAGGCTTTTGGTGAAGGCAATGTCTACCAATGTCTCCCATCATCTTTTAGAAAGATTAGCTGGAATAAGGAAACTATTTGTCTTTTAGAAAGACAAGTTGTAGACAAAGAATTAAATGTCTGTTGACTGTCGACATGTATAGATTGTATTGTTTACAGGATATACTCAGGCTTCAATGGCTGCACATGTGTTGATCTTGTGTATTTTATTTTTAACAAATTAATTACACTTCAATTTTCAGTTTCATGGAAATATTTTTAATCACCAACAGGTCCTAGGTCGAACCAGTCTTACGAAATGAGTACCAGATCTTCCGGGATGAAGGTTCAACCAGTAGTCCATCAGACCTACCGTGATGAAACAGAAAACTCCAGAAGATGACATGAATATATAATGAGACTTTCCTCCAAGATACTTCATGCATACAATTGTTTGTACCCTCCCTCTGAGTAGGAGACATTTCCTCCAAGATACTTGTTGCATACAATTGTTTGTACCCTCCCTCTGAGTAGGAGACATTTCCTCAAATCATTGTACATTACTGAGAGATATCTTCTTCTACGGTCGTTCGCAAACTCCTGCAGATTAGCAGGATGTAGTCCGAGAACGGAATGCGTTGTGTTGTGGTTTACGGCATTGCTGCGATATCTGCGCCTTTCGGCCTGACACATCCGACTTCAGCATGGCTTTGAGTCACTGACTCTATATGGGATGGGACAGCCAACTCCATACCATAACCTCCTTAGTCGCCTTTTACGACATGCGTGGAAGGTAAACAGTGTTGCTATTCTTTGCTCCCCTTTCGGCCCCGGCAACACACGGGCAACTGAGAGATATGAAAATATAGCTCTGGAGTAATCTCTTCATAGAAAAAAATGGCACAAGAGCTCTATTGTTCATAATTTCTTAAGATCAAAAAAAGAAACAAATATATGACTCCAGTATCTAAAAAAACTAAGCCTGATCATTATCACAAACATCTGAGAAAAAAACTAGCAAATTAACTTTTAGAGACCTTAACAATGCCCACAGTGTTCATTCTTTCTATCTGGAAATGCATAACAAAGTTTTCATTGTTCTTGCAACATTTGTTTTCAACATTGCAACATATTTCAGCATTTCATAATGCCACTAGTTATTTAAAGGGAAGTCACTGTTATTTAATTCACAAATAATCTACTTCCACAATAATACATTCAAGACACATTGTTTTACATCAATTTCTCTGTGACATAAGTTGGTTTCAAAAATGTGTCCATTATAACAGTATCCAGTCATTTATTTTTGTTCTAACATTGACAGTGTCAAGTAAACCTAGTACAGTAAATCATGTTTTTAAATAATAATTTTTATCGGTAGAAAAGACCAGGATATTATGTAGTCTTGCTGTTAATAAAGTAACAGGAACAATTATTTTGAAAATACAATCCAGTTCTGAAGATGAGGAGGTCTAGTCAAAGCACATTTTTTGCAATTAAAGAATGGCTCACTGAATGTGCTGTAAAAGTAAAATAACACAAGAAGTTGACACTTGGTTTTTAATGCTCACAAATGGATTACTGTTATTCTAATGTGTTTTGTTGCACTATGGAATATGTATCCATCTATCTGCATGAGTTGGTGGATATTTTTTTCATTCATAAAGTGCATTATTAGACAAAAATGATTGCAAATGTAATCAATAATGAAATTAAATATCTAGAATACTAGTAAATTGTTATTAAATTCTATATATATTTATTTATCCTTAGTTTGATGTACTGTATTATACACTACTATATGAAATCATTTCAAAAAGTGAAACATAAGGAAATCATCAGTATGTTAAAGGATATCAACATTGATAGTAAAGACCTTAGAATAATAGAGAACATATATTGGCAACAAACAGCAGCAATCAAAATCAACAACCAAATAGGGGAATTTCATCCATTAAGACAAGGAGTCCAACAAGGGTGTGTGCTATCACCTGATCTATTTAACTTATACAGTGAAATTATTTTTAGATCTATAGAAAATATGCCAGGAATAGCTGTTGGTAGGTATAGTGTGAATAACCTGAGATATGCTGATGACACGGTTCTGGTAGAAAAGAATGAAAAAGAACTACAACAATTGATTACAACTATATTGGTTGAACACCAAGAAAATAGAAGTAATTGATAACACCAAGAAAACAGAAGTAATGGTTACATCTAAAACATCTAGCCCTTCTAAATTTAACATCAAGGTCAATGGGACAGTTCTTAAACAAGTAGAAAAATTTAAATATTTAGCACAATTATTACTTCAGATGGTAGATGTGTCACTGAGATCAAAAGTTTAACAACACAGGCAAAAGCAGCATTCCAGAAGATGAGGAACATCTTGTGTAATAATTCATTATCGATAGAAGTAAGAAAGAACATACTAAAATGTTACATAGAGACCATACTGTTATATGGTAGTGAAGCATGGACAATTGACAATATTGCAAGAAAACATCTGTGGCCACAGAGATGTGGTTTTATAGAAGAATGTTGAAAATATCATGGACAGCTAAAAAAAGTAATGCTATAACCCTACAACTGGTGACCTCAAATAGAGAACTTATTAACTGTATTAGAAGACGACAATCACAGTTTCTGGGTCATGTCATGAGAAGAGGTGGGTTGGAGAACATCATAACAACTGGAAAGATTGAGGGCAAGAGAGACAGAAGAAGACAAAGTGAGAAAATGTTGGATGGATTGAAAGACTGGAATGATGCAGAATCATCAGAAACTGTCTCCATCGAGACCAGCACCGTGCAGAGGTGATGGGGCTTAGTTCAGCCATCAGGGGCTGGAAACTAAGACTGGTCGGGCAGTCCCACTCGAGCAGGACCATAGTCCTGCCCTAGTAAGCAGAGTGCTGAAGACGGAGGCATCCAGCCAAAAGGCGCACAGATAATCAGGATGCCACGCACAAAACACAATGGAAACATGTCTACATCTATAAATAGTTATGGTGCCTGCCCTGTGGCGGACGTTCAGGCAGGGACGGTGCCGGGCCCTATACCTCGAAAGGGCCCAACCTCAGTTACTGGAAGTCCTTCTCAATTGCCCCGAGGAGCCAGGAGGCAAGGGAATAGAGCTACTGGCCAAACAAACAAACGACCAATAAAAATAATGCACTGGAATGCTGAGGGTGTCAACAGTAAAAGAGATGGATACAGCAAAAAATTGGAACTTGAAAATGTCCTCAGTGAAGAACAAGTTAACATATGCTGTATCCAAGAAACACACCTCAGCAGCGACATAGCCTTCAAAATCAGAGGCTACCAGTGCTACCGATCTGACCGAAAGGACAGGCGAAAGGGTGGAATTCTGACACTTGTTAAAAACAATATCAGCGCATGTCAGCTTGAAGTATATATGGAAGGGGCAGAATACCAGATGCTCCACCTAAAAACAGACAGTGCAGAATTCCATCTCCTGAACTACTACTGCCCAAATGATAAACCATTGGCACTAGACACAATTCCAGACAAAGAGAGACTTATGGTGTGTGGTGACTTCAACAGCCACTCTCAGAGCTGGGGCTATGATCATATCGACAAAAGAGGTGAGGAACTTGAGAGCTGGCAGGATGAAAATAATCTCATCCTTATTAACCAGCCAGCAGACTCGCCAACCTTCTACTCGAGAGCATGGCACACCACCTCTACACCAGACCTAGCATTCCACTCACCAGGCTTGGAATGGAACATCACACGTGTTGTTGGAAAGCAGCTTGGAGGTAGTGACCACAGACCAGTATTTCTGGAAATCCACAATGAATTTACCACGGACAGCAGCAAGCTCACTAGGTGGAACTATAAAAGGGCAGACTGGAAAATGTACCAGCATTTAACCAGTGTTCTAGCTAAGGACATGAACTTGGACAAAGACATCAATAGAGCAGTGAGTGAATTTAATAGATGTATACTACATGCTGCTAGTAAAACCATACCCAGGGGGGCACGCAAAAACTACAAACCCTACTGGAATGATGAACTGGAAAAGCTGCAAAATGAGATGGAAACATCTAGACAGCAGGCTGAGAACAGACCTAGCCAAGAACATCACAACAAATATCAGCAAATAAAGGCTAAATTTCAAAGAGCCAAGTTACAAGCCAGACGGAGCAGCTGGAAAGAAAAAACAGAGTCGCTGAACCTAGAAAGAGATACTAGGAAATTATGGAAACTTGTAAAACAACTAAATGATGAAGGTACAGGGAGAAATACCAGGATCACACTTTATAAAGATAGAAACATTTTAACAGGTAAACATGCAGCTGATTACTTTGCAGATTCCTTTGCAGAAGACAATAACGTCAAAGTCAGCCCAGACAAACAACAGGAGGTTCGAGAGAACCAGCAAAACATTGGACAAGGTGAACCTATACCTGAAGTCATGGAGGCACCAATCACAATGAGAGAACTGGAGCATGCAATATCCAAATTGAAAATGAAAAAGTCCCCTGGAGCTGATGGAGTGTCCAATGAAATGATTAGAAACCTGGGAAGTGCAGCAAGAGCAAAGCTACTGCAGATCTTTAACACAAGCTGGTCCACAGGTAATGTACCACAGGCGTGGAGAGAAGCAATAATGATACCACTCCTCAAATCAGGAAAAGATGGCAACACAGTCTCCAACTACAGGCCCATCAGCCTCACAAGCTGTCTATGTAAAACAATGGAACGCATTATCAATCTTAGGATGCAGTGGTACCTTGAAAGTGAAAACCTTCTGGTATCACAGCAAGCAGGTTTCAGACAGTGCTACTCTACTGAAGATCAGGCAACCTACCTATCCCAAGAGATTGAGGATGCCTTCCAAGAAAAGAAACTGGTACTAGCAGCATGGATAGACCTCAGGAAAGCATTTGATAAGGTCTGGAAAGAAGGGCTCCTAAAGAAATTGCGAAATTGCAGGGTTAGCTCAAGAATGTACAAATGGGTAAAAGCATACCTGCATAATAGAAGAGCCAGGGTACAATTAGATGGTCGCAAGAGCAAGAAGGTTCTACTGCGTCATGGAGTCCCCCAGGGAGGAGTCCTGTCACCCACACTTTTCTTGGTTTACATCAATGACCTAGTTGCTGAACTACCACACGGGATCAAAGTGGCAATGTATGCTGACGACCTGGTGATCTGGTGCACGGAAGAACATGCAACAGTGGCCACTAAACAAATACAAAGAGCTATCGATGCCCTAACCTTATGGGCTAATAGATGGTGCGTCAGCATTAACACAGATAAGTGCAGCACTACACTCTTTACCCTATCACCAAAACAAAAAGCTGGTCATATCAAGATAGATGGAGAGCTCTTGAAAGAAGACAAACAACCCACATACCTCGGAGTTACTTTTGATGATAAGCTGACATGGAAGCAGCACATAAACAAAGCAACAACAAAAGCCAGGAGGAAGCTAGCTATCCTGAGAAAACTAAGTGGAACCACATGGGGAGCCAGTGGAAATATACTCAGTAAAGTTTACCAGCAAGGCATAAGACCACACCTGGAATACGGTTCAGCTGCGTGGTGTCCTGCATCAAACACCACATTACAAGATCTAGATAAAGTGCAAAACCAGGCACTTAGAATAATGTTGGGAGCAATGAAATCAACACCCATAGCAGAGATGCAGAAAATGGGAAGAATGCAAACACTTGGCGAACGCAGAGACACAAAAGTACTAATTCAAGCAGAAAAGTTTCAGTGTATGCCAAGTCATCCAATGAAGGAAAGATTCCAAAATCTAGCAATGGGACGACTGAAAAGGAGCAGCTTTATCCATCAAGCTAAACGACTCCGTAGACAACTTACAGACCTACCTGAAGTTGACAGCCCCTTAAGGTCTGTACCAGAGCAAACCTCGTGGAGTGAAAGCCATGGAATGCCAATATACATTCAGACCCATGTGAAAGGAATACTAAGCGAGGACGAACAGAACAGTGTGCAGCGAAGGACAGTCACCCTCAGTTTCCTGGATGAGGAATATCCACAGGATATATGGGTCAGAGTGTACACAGATGGGTCAGCACAGAATGCTGTGAGGAATGGAGGTGCAGGTGTATATATAGAATATCCACACAAGCCTAGAGATACAATCAGAACACCGACAGGAAAATTCTGCAATAATTATGATGCAGAAATCCAGGCAATTAGTGTGGCAGCTAAAAAACTGCTGAACTCCAACTCTGACCTACAGCCTGTGGTATTCCTGACAGATGCAAGGTCAGTGCTTCAAGCTCTCCAGTCTGGAAAACTAACAGACTTGAAAAAACTACTTAGCGAATTGTCTTACCAGTATAGGGTAACCATGCAGTGGATACCCTCTCACTGTGGAATACCAGGAAATGAAAAAGCAGACCAACTGGCTAAGGAAGGTGCTGCCGAAGACCAACCAGATATACCAATCACCTACCATCAGAAAAAAACAGATGATCAAGTCAATAAGAAAGCCACAAACACCAACACAAGATGACTATCATATTATGAACAGACCAGAACAAGTTATAATTCTACGTCTCAGAACAGGACACAACCGACTCCGCAGTCACATGTATACAAAGTTCAAGATTGGCAACACGGCCATGTGTACATGTGGACAGGCAGCACAGAGTGCCAAACATATACTTCAAGAGTGTTCTGAGCATGAAACGCTGAGGCAGACATATTGGCCAGAGGAAACAACACTGGAATCAAAACTCTATGGGGCACTGTATGAACTACAAAAGACAGTGAGTTTTATTAAGGAGACAGAATTACAGATATAGACATGTTTCAAGTGAACGAAAGAAGAAGAAGAAAATCAGAAACTGTATTGGAATGTATAACAAACAGAGAACTGTGGACAGACATGATCGCCTGTGCCGGAAGGCATGGTATCAATGAATGAATGAATTATACACTATGTACATTGTGAAATCTTCAAGACATTAAATGCTGCTTAATTAAATGATTTTTTAAAATGGCTACAGGGGAAATAATCTAGCCCTTAAGAGTTTAGTCAATCTTAATCACTTCACGGTTCAACCCAAAAAACAAAATAAGCAAACAAAATAAAAATCAAACAAAAGACATAAACTCAAAATGTTTTAAACATCAAAATTCTTTTGTACATTACTGCTTTGAACATAATTACCAAAGAGAACTTGGTTTATGAGCTTTCAAGCAAGCAAGGCACAATCTAAATCCCACCGCTCAGAAAAATACAAAGAACAAATCCCAGTTCATATAATAATCTCAGATTTACAAGAGTACTAAGTTTCACTAAGTCACCTTCTGTTAATTTCAAATTAATGTTACTGTTAACCAGCATGATCTATATACAGTATGTGTAGGAGAACTAAGTGAACAACTCAAATTGTTGTGAGCGAACTACATAATGAGAACTATATATAGTTTATCTAAATAATGCAATATCAGAATTGCTAAGCTGTTGTGAGTTGAATATGTCAAGTTTATCTAGACACTAGACAATAAACTAGTCACAGTTGGTAAACTCATAAGAATTCAAACTTCTTCTGCGTTCCTTTTTTTTATAACAAAGATGAAAAATGTGTGTGATTTCTGCCCAGGAGCATGAAGTACGTTGTGAGCACATCTGATTTTGGTATGTGAATTCTAACTTAACCACATGGGAACTATAGCTTATCTATATAATAGTACCTATAGCTTATCTGTATAATGAGAACTATAGAAATCTATATAATGAGAACTTTAGAGATTTCTAGAATGCAAATTTTAGTTTATCTGCAGAATGAGAAGGGCCATGCCGTGCTATGATACAGAGAGGCAACCACATCAGATGGCACCAATCAAAATATATTGTTGGGGAGAGTACATTTTAGTATTTTAAAGAAAAATTATTAGATTCTTTACATAGTGATAGATATAACTCAAACAAGTATGACTTTGGATGGTAGAATCTGAGGACATTTTCTTCAGAGTCTGGAGGTTGGAAGAATTAGATAGAGGCAGTGAATAGGTGGAGGCAGGGAAAAAAGAAAAGGTCCCAGGCAAATGTTGTGATACAGCTAAACAAATAATGCAGCGATAGGGCTGCCACCAAGACAGAGGAAATGACATAAGAACTGATCCAGCAGTACCCGAAGTCACAAGATTAGAAGAATTTTCCACCTTGACATACCTCGGATCACAGGTATGTAATGATTGTGATTCTAGTATTGAAATAAAGAAAAGACTCCAAATGACTGTGGCTGCTATGGCAAGGTTGAATGGCATGGAAAGTAAAATCAGTACCTTGGTCAAATCACTGGTACTATCTATTCTGGAAGTGGAAGATGGATGCACATGCAGAAAGATGGGTACAGACGCTTAAATGCAAGTGCTACAAGCATGTGTTATAATTTGACTTTAGAGAACATAAAATAAATATATTTGTCTAAGATAAACTAACTGAACACAAGTCAATAGGAATTACTGTTGATAAAGGTGAAATGTCATAAGCTTGCGTGTTTTAGACATTCGGGACATAATTCAAGTTTCAAAGATTGTCTTGCAGGCAATTGCTAAGTATGGAAGGATAAAGATGGGGATAAAGAGATGTAACTCCATAGCTTCCTGGCTTGATAACATTAAGAAATTGTCAGAGTGAGATTTTTCCATATTAGTCAGTATGGCAGAAGATAAGGATTGGTTGACTTTTTGTGCTGATGTTTCCAATGTGACACCCCCAACAACTCTAACTGATTATGGGTTTTTTAATTATTATTATTCTTAGTCACATGATATACACATTGACACAGATAACTTAGTTACAACAGAAAAAAACTGGTTTAGATGAGATGTATTACCAACTAAAAAAACTGGTTTAGATGAGATATATTACCAACTAAAACAACTGGTTTAGATGAGATGTGTTACCAACTAAAACAACTGGTTTAGATGAGATATATTACCAACTAAAACAACTGGTTTAGATGAGATGTGTTACAACTAAAACAACTGGTTTAGATGAGATGTGTTACCAACTAAAACAACTGGTTTAGATGAGATGTGTTACAACTAAAACAACTGGTTTAGATGAGATGTGTTACAACTAAAACAACTGGTTTAGATGAGATGTGTTACCAACTAAAACAACTGGTTTAGATGAGATGTGTTACCAACTAAAACAACTGGTTTAGATGAGATGTGTTACCAACTAAAACAACTGGTTTAGATGAGATGTGTTACAACTAAAACAACTGGTTTAGATGAGATATATTACCAACTAAAACAACTGGTTTAGATGAGATGTGTTACCAACTAAAACAACTGGTTTAGATGAGATGTGTTACAACTAAAACAACTGGTTTAGATGAGATATATTACCAACTAAAACAACTGGTTTAGATGAGATGTGTTACCAACTAAAAAAACTGGTTTAGATGAGATGTGTTACCAACTAAAACAACTGGTTTAGATGAGATATATTACCAACTAAAACAACTGGTTTAGATGAGATGTGTTACCAACTAAAACAACTGGTTTAGATGAGATGTGTTACCAACTAAAACAACTGGTTTAGATGAGATGTGTTACCAACTAAAACAACTGGTTTAGATGAGATGTGTTACCAACTAAAACAACTGGTTTAGATGAGATGTGTTACCAACTAAACCAACTGGTTTAGATGAGATGTGTTACCAACTAAAACAACTGGTTTAGATGAGATGTGTTACAACTAAAACAACTGGTTTAGATGAGATGTGTTACAACTAAAACAACTGGTTTAGATGAGATGTGTTACCAACTAAAACAACTGGTTTAGATGAGATGTGTTACCAACTAAAACAACTGGTTTAGATGAGATGTGTTACAACTAAAACAACTGGTTTAGATGAGATGTGTTACAACTAAAACAACTGGTTTAGATGAGATGTGTTACCAACTAAAACAACTGGTTTAGATGAGATGTGTTACCAACTAAAACAACTGGTTTAGATGAGATGTGTTACCAACTAAAACAACTGGTTTAGATGAGATGTGTTACAACTAAAACAACTGGTTTAGATGAGATATATTACCAACTAAAAAAACTGGTTTAGATGAGATGTGTTACAACTAAAACAACTGGTTTAGATGAGATGTGTTACAACTAAAACAACTGGTTTAGATGAGATGTGTTACCAACTAAAACAACTGGTTTAGATGAGATGTGTTACAACGAAAACAACTGGTTTAGATGAGATGTGTTACAACTAAAACAACTGGTTTAGATGAGATGTGTTACAACGAAAACAACTGGTTTAGATGAGATGTGTTACCAACTAAAACAACTGGTTTAGATGAGATGTGTTACAACTAAAACAACTGGTTTAGATGAGATGTGTTACAACGAAAACAACTGGTTTAGATGAGATGTGTTACAACTAAAACAACTGGTTTAGATGAGATGTGTTACCAACTAAAACAACTGGTTTAGATGAGATGTGTTACAACTAAAACAACTGGTTTAGATGAGATGTGTTACCAACTAAAACAACTGGTTTAGATGAGATGTGTTACAACTAAAACAACTGGTTTAGATGAGATGTGTTACAACTAAAACAACTGGTTTAGATGAGATATATTACCAACTAAAACAACTGGTTTAGATGAGATGTGTTACCAACTAAAACAACTGGTTTAGATGAGATGTGTTACCAACTAAAACAACTGGTTTAGATGAGATGTGTTACCAACTAAAACAACTGGTTTAGATGAGATGTGTTACCAACTAAAACAACTGGTTTAGATGAGATGTGTTACCAACTAAAACAACTGGTTTAGATGAGATGTGTTACCAACTAAAACAACTGGTTTAGATGAGATGTGTTACAACTAAAACAACTGGTTTAGATGAGATGTGTTACAACTAAAACAACTGGTTTAGATGAGATGTGTTACCAACTAAAACAACTGGTTTAGATGAGATGTGTTACCAACTAAAACAACTGGTTTAGATGAGATGTGTTACAACTAAAACAACTGGTTTAGATGAGATATATTACCAACTAAAAAAACTGGTTTAGATGAGATGTGTTACAACTAAAACAACTGGTTTAGATGAGATGTGTTACAACTAAAACAACTGGTTTAGATGAGATGTGTTACCAACTAAAACAACTGGTTTAGATGAGATGTGTTACCAACTAAAACAACTGGTTTAGATGAGATGTGTTACCAACTAAAACAACTGGTTTAGATGAGATGTGTTACAACTAAAACAACTGGTTTAGATGAGATATATTACCAACTAAAACAACTGGTTTAGATGAGATGTGTTACCAACTAAAAAAACTGGTTTAGATGAGATGTGTTACCAACTAAAACAACTGGTTTAGATGAGATATATTACCAACTAAAACAACTGGTTTAGATGAGATGTGTTACCAACTAAAACAACTGGTTTAGATGAGATGTGTTACCAACTAAAACAACTGGTTTAGATGAGATGTGTTACCAACTAAAACAACTGGTTTAGATGAGATGTGTTACCAACTAAAACAACTGGTTTAGATGAGATGTGTTACCAACTAAAACAACTGGTTTAGATGAGATGTGTTACCAACTAAAACAACTGGTTTAGATGAGATGTGTTACAACTAAAACAACTGGTTTAGATGAGATGTGTTACAACTAAAACAACTGGTTTAGATGAGATGTGTTACCAACTAAAACAACTGGTTTAGATGAGATGTGTTACCAACTAAAACAACTGGTTTAGATGAGATGTGTTACAACTAAAACAACTGGTTTAGATGAGATGTGTTACCAACTAAAACAACTGGTTTAGATGAGATGTGTTACCAACTAAAACAACTGGTTTAGATGAGATGTGTTACAACTAAAACAACTGGTTTAGATGAGATATATTACCAACTAAAAAAACTGGTTTAGATGAGATGTGTTACAACTAAAACAACTGGTTTAGATGAGATGTGTTACAACTAAAACAACTGGTTTAGATGAGATGTGTTACCAACTAAAACAACTGGTTTAGATGAGATATGTTATCAACTAAAACAACTGGTTTAGATGAGATGTGTTACAACTAAAACAACTGGTTTAGATGAGATATGTTATCAACTAAAACGACTGAGAAAGTGGTGCAGATCTACTTCTCATCACAGAACCACATTGAGTATGAGAATGGAGATATATACATAATGACAGCACCTCTTACTTGGCTAGCAATGCAACCACAAACACATAGAGTAATCGTATCAGACTTCCAGAACATCTCATGTAAAATAGAAAAGTCATGATAAGAAAGGTGTGCATCCTCCTTCCCTACCAACAATGCCTGTAAGAAAATATCATATGAATCTACTGTTCAAGTTATACAGAAATCATAAGCAACAAAAGAGCTGATGCACTAGCAGAAAAAAACTTATGGATAGCACCTGAAGGAAACAATGTGCATGGTGAAATAAAGACAGAACTGGGAATGACTGAAGGAGTGAGGATAAAATTCATCTTCTCTTGAAAGATCAGATGAACCTGAGTACAATGAAGTCAATCTTCTACATCTTTTCAACTGTTAGACGGTTGATTGACTGGTGAGCTGATCAACCTTTGGTAATATTCCCAGATTGGTGATGCTTACTTCTAATTGCAATAAATAGAATTATAACTTATCAACATAAACAACTGTATGAAGTGTATCTAGAAAATAAATATTGCTCTAAATGCTATAAAATAACTATAAAATATGTTGGAATGTGTGTGTATGTCATACACATATATTTATGTGAGGTTAAATAAGTTAATATGTTTATCTCCACCTGGGCCACTGTTTATCCTTGCTTGTCAAAGGGACATAAATCACTCCCATTAAGTTCTTCTTCATAATTGTACCATCAGGTTGCTTGTCCACCTGGAAACCAAAAAAAAAACCATGCACAAATGATAAGTTTCAAACCTTCACATTTCTATTTTGTCAATTTGAATTATTTATCTTCTTTCAAACAGTTTGTATTATTTTCTCAAGCAATCTCATTATTGTACACTATGCATAAGATCAGGATATTATCCCACAGGTATGTTCACCTGAGAATTTAAGTCTGTGTTACCTCTAATATTTTATGGCAGTGTGTCTTGATATAACCTAATTGGACTTTGTCTGCTGGTTTAAAGGGGTACGCCTCTCCAAAAGAGAGGCAAACACATTAACTACCATGTTCAACTGAGAATACAGATGCTGGTACAGACTAAGAGAGAATTTCTAAAGACCTACATAATGCCTTTTTAGTAAGCTTCAGTATGGACAGAAAGTGTAGGCAACTGAACCAGTTGGTGGTGGAGACAGATGTCCAAAATTTGATTTGAGGATTTCTCTGAGGGTGATGAACATATAAGTCTGTTGTTCAAAATGTGTGCAGCTCATGGAAACTGACCAACAGATGAGAAAGATCATTGAGAAACATCCCAGAATGTATTGGGCTATAGTGATTTTAATATATAATATTTAATAAACGGGTAGTCGAAAGTTAGAGGCAACAGCCGTGTGTTACTAAGCCCGAAAGGGGAGTAAAGAATAACAACACTGTTACCTGCCTCACATATCGTAAGAGGAAATGAGATTCTAACGTGGACTTGGCAGTCCTATTCCATATTGGGTCACAGTGATCCACAGGCCATGATGAAGTTGGGTGTGTCAGGACAACTGGTGTAGATATCATAGCTAAGCTGTAAACCATGACACAAAGCATTTCATTCTCCAGACTACATAATGCATAATGTTGATCTGCAGGAGTTTGAGAACAAACCCAGAAGAAGAAGAGGCAACAGAGAAGTGGTTCTATAGAAAAATGCTAAGAATATCATGGACAGCTAGGAAAATTAATAAGGAGGTGCTGAAACAGTCAAATTAACAAGGAGATGCTGAAACAGTCAAATTAACAAGGAGATGCTGAAACAGTCAAATTAACATGGAGATGCTGAAACAGTCAAATTAACAAGGAGGTGCTGAAACAGTCAAATTAAGACAGGGGTTACTTAATAATATCAGAAAGAGACAATCTTTATTTTTTTTTGGCACGTTGTGAGACTGGGAGGTTTGGAGAACAGTTACAAAAAAAGTGAAATTAAGGGTGACATAAGAAATGGATAGTTTAACATCGTGGCATGGCAGAGAAACAACAATGAGACTGATACAAGATGCTAGAAATAGAGAGTTATGGGGATCCATGAACATATATGCCAGTGAGTACAGCACCTGATGATGATGAGCGATTTAAAGTGTTCAGTTGTGAATAGAGTTACATGTGAGATGAAATGCTTGTGGAAAGCTGCAGTGGTCACCAGGCTTGATAGATTACAAAATGTAGAGATCAGGGAAAGAACAGGTATAACACCGTGCACAGAATACATAGAAAGGCAGCAGATCAAGTGGTTTGGCCACATTATAAGAATGCATCACGACAAGTTGCCCATACATGCATATAACCTAATGAGATCAGGGTAGAAAGCCAGAGGAACACCACAAAAAAGATGGTTAGAAAATGTCAGGGACATCTTGAACAAACACAGTCATCGCACAGCCGAGGTTACAGATCTGGCCTTGGAACACATGCTCAAGCTCCAATCACGCCTACGCTTAACTGCAAGAGTGGATAACAAATCACCTGGGGAAAGACAACAGACAATTTTGAATGTTGATGCTCTACTACAACTACATTTATGTAACAGAACATGCATGTCAGGTCAAAGTGTTAGTATTGCTATTATTTGCTCCTTTCAAATCTCAGCAACACAAGGACAAGGTCACCATGAATCTCTGTTTACAGCAAATTTTCTTAATCTCATCTAAAAAGCCAAGGGCCCTTCATCTTAGCTCTTAGCTTCTCTTGTCATTGTTCATTAGTGTCACTTTGTGCCAACCTCTTTTTCTGTTTCCTTCTCTTCTGAAGGCTTGCTTTGTGATTATTTCTTCTCATGATGAAAACTCTACTAGAACAAAAATGTTAAAAAGACAAAGAAGATTGACTTCATTGAACTTGGGTTGCCCCATATGTACTCTGTCTCTCTCAACACAGGGGTATGCTTCCTACTGAGAGTATCACCTAAAGCCCGTAACTCTGTAGATTCCCCAGATAATTTATAATCCCCAGAGATCTCAGAAAAATGTGCTAATATTTATACAATAAACTAAGTTTTAATAACTTTTACCATTACTCCTGCATCCACACATCAATATGGACTTAAAGAGAAATTTAATATCTATAATTTTCATACCAACACTTTATTACCAGTGTCAAAAAAAGTCTTTAAGAACCTCGCAGCAGAGAAAAACAATCACATATGAGATGAAGTGTTTGAGAAAAGCAGCTATGGTCACCAAAATAGACAGAGTAAGAAACAAGGATATTAGAAAAAGATTACCGGTAGGAATAATGCCATGTATTGAATATATAGAAAGTCAGCAGATAAAGTGGTTTGGTCACCTTATGAGAATGGACCCAAGCCAATTACCAGTGAAAGAATATAATAAACGATCATCTGGATATAGAGCCAAGGAAGACAGAGAAAAAGATGGATCAATAACATCATGACCACCCTCCACAAACACAGACTCAGTATGACTCAGGCATCACATCTGGCCTTGAACAGACACAGCTCCAAACCCTATGCTTAATGGGGAACTTCCATCCGGGGATAGATAATAGACATCTCAGAAAAAATATCAGAAGAACATAAAAGGAATGTTCTCACAATCTCTTGAATTACTTTTATGATTGGTCAATTTTCTGGACTACATCCTGCTAAGCAGCAGGAGTGTGAGAACAATACCAGAAGAACTATTATGAGAAAAAGTAACATGAATATTTGTCCAAATAATAATTTCTCACCTGCATGAGGCTCTGATTTTCACCAACAGGTCCTACAGGTATGATGAGGCGACCGCCAGGCTTCAGTTGTGCCACAAGCTGTTCAAATATATTTATAGAAAATAGTCATCATCATCAAACCCATAACCCTACAGGGTGCTAGGGGTGCCACTCTGAAAACATCTTCATCAAACTTATAGCCCTACAGGGTGCTGGGGGTGCCACTCTGAAAACATCATCAAACACATAACCCTACAGGGTGCTAGGGGTGCCACTCTGAAAACATCTTCATCAAACTTATAGCCCTACAGGGTGCTGGGGGTGCCACTCTGAAAACATCTTCATCAAATTTATAGCCCTACAGGGTGCTAGGGGTGCCACTCTGAAAACATCATCAAACACATAACCCTACAGGGTGCTGGGGGTGCCACTCTGAAAACATCTTCATCAAACTTATAGCCCTACAGGGTGCTAGGGGTGCCACTCTGAAAACATCATCAAACACATAACCCTTCAGGGTGCTGGGGTGCCACTCTGAAAACATCATCATCAAACCCATAACCCTACAGGGTGCTGGGGGTGCCACTCAGAAAAAATCATCATCAAACCCATAACCCTACAGGGTGCTGGGGGTGCCACTCAGAAAAAATCATCATTAAATCCATAACCCTACAGGGTGCTAGGGGTGCCACTCTGAAAACATCTTCATCAAACTTATAGCCCTACAGGGTGCTAGGGGTGCCACTCTGAAAACATCTTCATCAAACTTATAGCCCTACAGGGTGCCACTCTGAAAACATCATCAAACACATAACCCTACAGGGTGCTGGGGTGTCACTCTGAAAACATCATCATCAAACCCATAACCCTACAGGGTGCTGGGGGTGCCACTCTGAAAAACATTAGCACAAAAATTTTGCCGCACCTCTTTGTTCTCAGTGCTTTTTTTAAGTGTGAAGAATCTTAATTTTGTCCGGTCTTTAATATTATCAATCCATACTTTCCTCTGACCTGCTCTTCTTCTTCTTCCTTCAACTGTTCCCTTCAAGATAGTTTGGAAAAGAGAATCTTGCTTCATTACCTGGCCAAATCACACAAGTTTACAATGCTTCACCACTGCCATGAAATGTTCTTGTTGACATGCAAGAGTATTTATTTTGCTTTTCATGTATATGTTGGTTTTATGTTCTGTATAATGGATGCAAAATATTCATCTGTAACATTTGTTTCCAGAAGCCTGTAATCTCTAGGGGGGGGGGGCCTCGTGTACAGCAGTGGCTAGAGCACTGGCTTCGCATATGAGTGGTCCTGGGTTTATTCCCCAATTAAGGCTAAAATGTTTTTCGGACCTCAACGGCTCCCAGGTTGACCCAGCCTTAATTGTGTACTGGATTAATTCGGAAAGTAAAGACTGTGAGGGAGAGGAGATCGCTACTGCCATCATATAGCAGAGCCACTGAAATGTTAAACGTCTAACATCTCACACCCCTACAATATTAATAAATGCTACGGTTTCACTATATATATATATATATATAAAATACAGAGTATGAAGATCAATTGATTGTGGACAATAAATGAAAAATCAATGATCTTAACACATGAATTTAAATATTAGAGGAATGATGCTGGTGTCAACAGGTTAGACAGACCATCAAACAACATTAGAATCAAAATATGAGCAAATGTATTGTATTTATTGATCAGCAAATACAGATATCTTCTTCTTTGTTCATTCTCAAACTGCTGCAGGTAGTAATCCAGAGAATGGAGTGTGTTGTGTTCTGGTTTACAGCATTGCTGCAATATCTGCACCTTTTGGCCTGGCACATCCGACTTCAGCATGGCTTAGGGTCACTTTGACCCTATATGGGATGGAACAGCCAACTCCACCCCATAAACTCCTCAATCACCTCTTACGACATGCATGTAAGGTAAACAGTGTTGTTATTTCTTTGCTCCCCACTCAGGCATCGGCAACACACGGTTGGTTTTAGATATCTTATAATAATGAATAACTGCTGAATACCTTCAAGTGCATAGAATGAAATCTGCCTCAGTTACAGATACGATGTAAGACCAAGAAACTGTTGGATATAAATCACAGACACTTTGAACAGACAGGGACACAGCACAACAAGGACAATTCATCTAGCATTGTAAAACTCCCACTCTTGTCTTAATGACGTGTGTTGATACAACTACATCATTCACCTGGGATTACACAACAGACAATGATGGCAGACACAAAGTTTCACACATTCACACATTTTAATCAAATTACATCCACTATCATATCATTGATGAAATTGGAATACAATACTTGGCCAATATATTTCTGTAACCTAAGGCATGCAAGAAATTATGTGGTCAGTGTTACACCAGGTACCTTGACTCTGAGTATACAAATTGTCTATTATGCATCTATTTTGACTTTCACCATTTTCCTCTTCATCTGTTTAATAGATAGTGTGAAGAAAATCTTCCATCTAAAGAGCTTATCAAAGTATTTCAGTATTTTGTCTAATCAAATTTATTAGTATCAAACACATGACTGCAGCATCAAGCAATAATCAACAAGAATCTTTAAAAGAAAATGTACTTGTAGAAAGATATTACAGATTGGTTTAAACCTGCAACCTCATAAATAGAAGGTAAGGTTGTTTTCTGACAAGGTATAGTTACTTAAACTTAGGATATGTTTTACTTATGTTATTTATACTAACATATTAAGTGTTATTCGGTTAATTTTGATTAGTAACATTTTATCTATCTTTGATTTTTTTTTTTACAGCTGGTAACACATCCTATTCAAGATGCAGCAATTAACACATAATTTGTTTTGGTTACAGTGATTTTCTAGTCAATATAAAAGTAAAATATACAGTAAAAAAAGTAAAGTAACCAAAAGCATTTATTAATGCCGTAGTGGTGTGAGATGTTAGCGATCTCACATTTCAGAGGCTCTGCTATATGAGGGCAGTAGCCATCTCCTCTCCCTCATAGTCTTTACTTCCCGGATTAATCCGGTACCCATTTAAGGCTGGGTTGACCCGGGAGTCGTTGCGATCTGACAAACATTTCCGCCTAAACTGGGGAATGAACCCAGGACCACTCATATGCGAAGCCAGTGTGCTAACCACTGCGGTACGCGGCTCCCTAAATACAGTAGGTTTTTGTTAATAATAGCCAAATAAAATGGAATTGTGAAGGAGACTTACAGCCTCGGGTAAAGATGGAGCAGCAGCTCCAACATGTATAGCATCGTAAGGGGCTTCAGGCTCGTATCCCTGCCGACCATCCCCTACAACAAGCACTAGTCGGTCAGTCTCCATTAACGCTCGAGTCACTATATCCTTAGCTATGTTGTTTCTGGACTCCTCAACAAGTTCTGGGATGTGGTCAATGCCAACTGCTTTACCTGTTTTACCAACCTGACAAGAGAAATCAATAAGTGAATATTTATTTCAAATAACTTCAAGAATAACTGTTTTCTATTTGTTCATGACTATGGGGACCACCTACTTCTTCTTCTTCTGAGTGGCTTAGACACTTGTAGATTAGCATGATGTAATCCGTAGAACAGAATGCACTATGATATAGTGTACAACTGAGATACCTACACCCTTTGGTCTGACACAACAGACTTCAGCATGACTTCTAGATCACGTTGATCCTCTGTATAGGGCAGCAAATCCTACTCCAAACATGCACAGTCATCTCTTACGACATGCATGGCAGGTAACAGTGTTGCTATTATTTACTTCCCCTTCAGGTTCTAGAAATATGAAGGCAGCATAGCATCTACCCTACAATTCAGTTTTTATATCTTCTATTTAAGCTACATGACCTGAGTCACATGGCATGGACAGGCCCTTTGTAAATGTGTTTCTAAATCTACCTTATACTAGAACCACAGGATCTACCCATGCCATCATAAAAACAGATAAAGATGATAGATAATATTTAAACTAGAAGAAAGGCAACAGCTCTTCAATGGTCCACAGTCCCATCGCATGCATGTTTACTGTTTGAAAGAAATTATAGACATAGGGTTGCCCAGGGTAAAATGTCACAGCAGGTTTTTTCTGAGCCTATGGGTTTTTTCAGTAGCACACATGAATAGGGCAGACGCCAACAGTGCAATCTTTGACACAATGAAGTTTGATAGGTAAAGGACGAGTCAATTTTCAACAATATGGAATGTTATTTTTCACTATGTTTGATCAATTTTTGTTGCCGCAACTTCTCGCATTCTATCATTAATATCGTATTTTTTTTAATGTTTAAACTGAAATATATGCTGTGTTGTTAAGTAATTCAGCGCATTATTTTATCAGGCTACTTTGCTTTTTTCATCGGAGTTTATGATAGTTGCTAACAATGTGATTTGGGGCAAAGTGTTGCATTAAAAATGTATGACATAAATGCAGATGTCATGAGGAAGTTGCAGATATTGCTTTAAAGCTGAGATAGACAGATATATATGGTTATAATGATTATCCAACCTTACAAAGACATTGTTAGCTTTAAAATGTAACTTACAAACTATTATTTATCCAAACTAATTTTTCAGATTAAAATGTTACGATACTAGGTCTATAATTCTAACTATTCTTAGAACACATTTACACATTGCCGGTGCGCCAGACCTGTCACAGTGGCGATCTCCCTCAATTTTATAATAGTGTGTATCACCTTTATACCTGCGACAGATTTCCCCCCAAAATGGGGCAAAGTGATTTTTTTAATACATATGTTCATAAACTCTCATTCTACTGTCTACACATAACTGTATGTTTTCAATAACCTCACGAATGTAAGATGAATGGATAAGTTATACACTGATAGCAGTTTGGACTCTCATAGTTAAGTCTAGTCGTCAGAATACACTAAAACGTGAAAAGTGTGACACTTTGCCCCTGGCTACCCTACACAGCATTCATTACTCACATGAGGACACATACATGTCGTTATCATCGTCACCATGATTAGTCTTCATCAAGTACAATGGTTGAACAAATTACAAATAACACTGTCAGGAAAATATTCTGATTTAAAACTCACAAAAATAAAATATTTTAAAAAGATATCACTTCTTGTCCTCTTAACACAGCATATTTTATTTGTCTTAGAAGTTCACGCCATGCTCAATTCATGCAGAAAATTAAAAAAATTGTGCATATGAAAATGGTTAACCTGTAGCAGCCCAACTAAAATAACACATACTTCCTCTGATGCCTGACCATTTTTTACGTCTTCTGTTTTTCTGCACGTTTGCTTTTATGGTTTAACAATTTTATTTATTATTTATTTTAAAGTCGGAGACAATAGAGATAAATGGATGCTGGATATGATTTGAAGATGTTATTTTCTTGTGTGTGTGTGTGTGTATCAGTGTTATGTTGTGTACAACCAAAATCGAGAATGTGGTCAAACGCACACAAAGAACTTACAGCGTCAAGGTCATGCGTAGACCCAGACGTAGAAAACATGGCTCCTCAAATTCCTTGTCTTAAATTAATGTATTTACATCACTATTAAATATTATCAAATCTCCCTCAAACGACATATGTCGATCTACAGTACCTGCAACACTAAAGCTTTAAAATTCGTCCTTTTCTGAATCATAATCTATGAAGAATTCATGAAAAAATGGCAGCAATGAAGTTAGGCCTGCACAGTTCAGCTTGCAAACATGAAAAGGTCAAATAAATTACAATTGCGTATTTATATCACTGTAGAAATTAAGGACCAATCACTCTAGCACACTTACTATAAAAGCATGATGGGAAATAAGCATGGACGATTGCTGTCCATGACTACAAATAGCTACCTCGATGTAGACATTTGTCAACATTGGGTGTCTATTGCTAGAATACATTTGTCGACATTTATAGACTTAGGATTGCTACAGGTTAAATACACCATCTTGTGAGAGCAGAAATTTTATATGGAGTATCAGAAAAATGAAACCATTTGTATGGGCGCATTTGTATTTCAAAAGGAGAACTAAAAAAGAGAGCTGCTTACCCGCATCAAAAGAGACAGACAGTCCACATATTTTTTGACACTAAGAAGAGGAAAGATGAACATATTGCAACACCAGGCACGTTGAAGAGCAAGAGTGGTAGGAGAAGGCAAAGAGAGAAGATGCTTGACAACCTAGCATTGTGACATGGAAGAACATTGATATCAGAATGATTGACAGCACATGAAATATAGTCTGTGGAAAGACATGATAACCAATGCATGGACCATGATGATGATGATTCAATCCCTTTCGCTGTGAGCAGGATGCATGGATCATAACAAGAAGAATGTTTATTTAACAAGACAGAACAATCAGAGTGAAATAACTGGCAGTAAACAGTTGCAACCTTCTGGTAACTTTTGTCTTATGTTGATATTTGTTAGAATGTACCTTCAACTCTTGACAAACAAGGAAGCTGGTAAACTGCTTGTGGAGACAAAATCATGCAATGGAACAAATTTCCCAACAGGACTGGAAAATTACTCTCATACATTATTTTTTGGATGAACCACTTTTATTTAAAGAAGGATAAGACAAGCAAAACTGTAATGTCTCTGTGTTGTTTGTATGAGTGTTTTATGTTGTATGCTTTGTACAGTGTGTGCAAAAATGAAACTCCTTATCTTTTGGTTAATTTTTTTTTGGGGGGGGTGTACATATTATTGCTATATACACACACATATACATATGTTTTGGAATAATGTATGTGTTCACTACTCTGCTTCTGCCACAAATTTTGGACTTAAATTGATAACTGTACAACATATCTGTGATGTGTAACAAGGTTCTGCAGTGAGGTTTTGTGTATGAGATGTAGGTTTTCTGTGAATGCTAAGATGTATAATCTGATACTGTTTGTTGTTATAGAACAAATCTGCTTTGTTTCTCCACTTGCTCAAACCCATTATCACTGATTTTCTGACATTAAGTTTGGAACCACAAGATTACTGACTTTTCACATTCCACACTTCAGCTTACACATTCTTTAACTTTTATTGAGGAAAATGGTAAAATCAAGTTATTTTTCACATTAACATCTATGAACCCAAGATTACCTAAAACAAATAGCTCTATACAAGACCAATATCGAACTGGATGAATACAGATTGAACATAAAAAAGAACTAGCTAAAATGCTGAATAGCCTATGCAACCAACTAACAGTTAAATATTTACCAAGATGGCCATGCATGCTGTGAGATACCCACTTCCAGAGCCTACATCGAGAACTTTGCTTCCCTCAAGCATGTGATCTGCTAGTAGCTCCAGTGCATGGGCATGCTGAATAACCAACCAAAAAAAAGTACATGTAGTCAGCAGAAAATACATTGCAATAAAAGATTTAATTAAGTAAACTTTAAAACTATAGGACAGCAGACAAAGCAAATTGTCTAATTTTTCGTTGTTGTGTCTACAAAAAAGTGGGTGAACTGTAAAAAACAATTTATTTTGTAACTATAGAAATGTTTTTTAAATGGTCGAATCCCATTATAGAAACTTGTTCAAGACTGCAAAAATATTTCTGTAATAACAAAAATTTGCTATAAACAGAATAAATAATAAATAAAATTGGACAATTTATACAGTGGAATCCATCTATATTGCATATATTTTTAACAAATTTCCTTATAAAAACACTTTTTCAAATACTCACATATATTTATTATTTATTCTGTTTATAGAAAATTTTTGTTATTACAGAAATATTTTTGCAAGGAAATTTGTTAAAAATATATGCAATATAGATCGATTCCACTGTATAAATTGTCCAATTTTATTTATAACACTGAGAAATTTATATCAAAGGAATTAAAATGTATAAGTGCTTACAAAGAATGATCAGAATTATAATGAAAAATGGACAGCTTGGTATAAGTTTTGGCAACTTCAACATGAATGTCAATTTTGCCATGTGAACATCAATTGTTTCCTTGCTTTCTTTGTTTTTGCTGTGCATGTAGTCCTGATAAAGGTATTTTGGTTGAAACATCAATTTGCATATATTATTATGTGTGTTTTTAGTTATCAGTAAAACTTCATTACATTGTTTCAAGCTTTGCCTGTTGGATTTCAGTTTTGCGCAGTGAAAACTGCGCAAACATCAATATGGCAAAGCCAAATTTGCTCTCACTTAGTTTCTCTTCCTGCAGTTACAAAACATGTAGTTGTTGTCAATATTTGTCGCTAGGCTTTTATATGTTTGTCTTTGATGGTCTTTTGCTGTCACCAAACTGTCTGGAAGCTGCTGTAGTGCAATAGCTTAGTTACTTATTCGTCAAGTGATCCTTCTTTTTTTTTTTTGCATTTGTTCTCAAACTCCAGCTGGATCTCTCTTGTGGCAGGATAATCCAACAATATTTCCAGAAGGAAGTAGTGCCGAGAATGAAACTGCATTGTATAAACATTTTATTTGTACTAACGGCTTGATACATTCAACAGCATTATTGACCTCTTTCAAAAGGTCTTTCAGCAATCAAAATGATCCATTCCCTCCTGCGTTTGTTCTAACACTCCTGCATATTAGCAGGATGTAGTCTGGAGATCTGAATGTGTTGTGCTTACAGCTTCACTTGGTGAATTTCATTTATTACATACATATTTTGTCAGTCCAGGCTAAGTAGTTATAACAGGATCTGGCTGTACATGGGTATAGTTCTTATATTATGAATGTAGATTTGAAAAATAAAAAAGAGGAATGTCAAACTTGTGTTTTCAAATTTTATATATATATTTTCATTTTTGGTGTTCCCCAGAATTCTGAGAACAACTTTAGTGTGCTGCAGAATTCTAACAAGAACTTTGGTGTGTGAAGGTTGCAGAACACTGCTCTAATGGATGGTACAACCAATTTCCACCCAAAAACTTCTTTAGTCACCTTTTACAACAAGCATGAAAGATAAAGCGTGTGGCTATTCTTTGCTACCCTTTAGGACACAGCAACAAACCAGCCTTTCAAACACTCATCATTCATGGCTTGCACACACACACACACACAATGAAACTCATGTGATCAACCTATGAATCAACAGGAAATTGAACTGTCCTCCTGTTCATATGATCCAAGGTTCAATTCCTAGTTCAACTGGAAATATTTGTAAATCACCAAAAGACTCATAGATCAATCCAACCTATAAGAAATGGGTACCAAATCTGAGAAAGTAATGGTGGCAGGCTTGATGCTGACCACATGATCTCTGGATATGACCACTGGTAATGAAAAATATGGTCTAACACTGAATTCCCCAATACATCTCAATGTGTGGGAAAAGGAAAGCTTTACTAGGAAATTGTGTGGGAAAAGGAAAGCTTTACTAGGAAATTGTGTGGGAAAAGGAAAGCTTTACTAGGAAATTGTGTGGGAAAAGGAAAGCTTTACTAGGAAATTGTGTGGGAAAACAAAAGCTTTACTAAGAAATTGTGTGGGAAAAGGAAAACTTTACTAGGAAATTGTGTGGGAAAAGGAAAGCTTTACTAGGAAATTGGTAAAAAAAAAATTGAAAACATAGGACAATGAAGTTTTGCAAATCAGTAGAAGTACACAGGAAAAAAACACACAAACTGATGTTTCAACCACAATGACTATCAAATGCAACATAGCACAAGATAACTAAAGAATAACACTATGATCATATCACAATAATAATTTGAAAACACAAATGATGGAAGGAGATTAATAATAAATGGTCATACAACAAAATAAGGTGAAACAAAGCAAACTGAAAATGTACACACAACAAACAAAATATTGATATAAAGGAATGAAGAATGTTACGCAAAAAAAATATCCCTAGGGTACTAAATAATGTCACTTGTTTGATCATAGTTTTGCTGCAGTTCTACCTGATATCAATTTTCAGGAAATCCATACCAGATCTTGCCCATGTGTTGTAAGGCCCCAAAAATGGAGCAAAGAATAGTGACAATGTTACCAGTCATACATGCCATAAGAGGTGGCTAAGGAGGTTTTGGGGATGTGGTTGGTTGTCCCGCCTCATAGAGGATCAAAGTGACCAAGAAACCATGCTGATGTCAGGTCAAAAAGTGTAGGTATTGTAGCCTAGCTGTAAACCATGCCACAACACATTGCATTCTCTACATCCTACTAATCTGCAGGAGTTTAATAATGAGCTCAGAAGAAGAAATGTATTCCATGTGTTATTAATTATAAGAACAAACACACAAGAAATAAGATGTACCAGTATTCATGCTCTGTAAAGGTTGAGGAATGATATCAACATGAACTTAGTGCTGTAGGTGACACTAGTAAGAAAATTTCTGGTCCACCACTGATTAATTAGGCAGATGAGCACTTACAGGTGAAACTGGATGATATGGCACTGAACTGGATGATATGGCACTGAAACTGGGTGATATAGCCTGAAACTAGATGATATGGCACTGAAACTGGATGATATGGCAATGAAACTAGATGATATGGCACTGAAACTAGATGATATGTAATGAAACTGGATGTTATGGCACTGAAACTAGATGATATGGCACTGAAACTGGGTGATATGGCACTGAAACTGGGAAATATGGCACTGAATTTGGGTTATATGGCACTGAATCATAACTGAAACATGTAAAATCACAGCAATGTACATGACAATTCAAATAGTTTGTATGCTAGTACAACAACAATAAAACACACAGATTCCCACAAACTTCAAATTAATTACCATATGAGGGGCACTGATAGTGACAGCATAACCAATACTCTGGGGTGAATCTGCGTATGCATTTGCCTTGACATAATGCGCCCTATCCACTTTCTTCATTGCACTTATAACTCTCTCATTTTTTATTATTCCATTTCCTAAAGAGTAGAACAACAAACAGATAATGTCAGAGACAAAACACTTCATGGAGATCATGTATGATATTTCTTCTTCTGTGTTCATTCTCAAACTCCCGCTGGATCTCTCTTATAGCAGAAAGAATGGTTCTAATAGATTTATAGAAGAATGCAGTTCAGAGAATGGAAATGCATTGTGTCACCATTTATTTGTGCCCACATCCATCTTCGGTACATGTATAATATAAAACTAACAAATATTCCAAATTAAACATACTGCCAGTGTGTTGCCTAGTCATGCAAGGGGAGCAATGCATAGTAACACTGCTACATGCTATGAGTGTTGCAGGACGCAACTAAGGAAGTTGAGTATAGGGATGACTCCATCCTATAATCTCTGCTGGGATAAGCCTGCTGAAAACCCATGTCTGAACTGCTGGGAGGGAGTCAACCTTTTTTATCTACAGCATGCCCAAGATTGGAAGAAAGTCACTGCAAAGCCACCTATAGAATAGAAGAATGTCCAGCTTGTGGTGTTAAATCCTACAGTCCCACTGAGAAGACTGTCCAGCTTGTGGTTTTGCATCCTACAGTCACATTGAGAAGAATGTCCAGCTTGTGGTTTTGTATCCTAGTCACATTGAGAAGAATGTCCAGCTTGTGGTGTTGCATCCTACAGTCACATTGAGTACGATAGTTATTTAAGACTTGCAAAAAGCTTCGAAACCCCCCCCTGCCCATAAAAATAAAATATTTCCACAGATACACTAATCTAGAGCTGAAATTTGTTTGTTTATTTATTTTCATTTGTTCTGAAATTCCCATTGTATCTCTCTTGTAGCAGCACAATGGTTCTACTAGATTTCCAGAAGAATGTAGTCCAGAGAACAGAGATGCATTATGTTGCCGTTTCATGTGACATTAAGCCCGACACATTCAACTTCAGCGGTGGACTAAAAGAAAAATTGTACTACCTAACATAGATAAAAAGAGTGACAAACTCAAAATATGTTAGTTCTATCATCATAACTAAATAAACATAATAATTAAATACATCTTGATCACAATCTTGATTGGTCTAAAAAATATAACACAGATTTAAATAAGCATTTTCTGTAGCACTACAAGTATTAAAAATTTGACAAATAACCATAAAAATGTATTCTAACAAGGTATATCCACAAGTAAGATATGCCCTTCTTATGAGGATTGTCAGTAGAATCATAGACACAAGAGAATGGGAATTGAGGGGGTTCAACTCATGAACACCCTTTCCCCCCCCCCCCCAACCTTAAAGATAAAGCGTGCCACGTGACATATTCTTTCCAGAACATAAGTAAAAGTAACGTAAAGTAACCCATAGCATTTATTAATGCCGTAGGGGTGTGAGATGTTAGCGATCTCACATTTCACAGGCTCTGAAAATGAGGGCGGTAGCCATCTCCTCTCCCTCGCAGTCTTTACTTCCCGGATTAATCCGGTACCCATTTAAGGCTGGGTTGACCTGGGAGCCATTGCGATCTGAAAACATTTCCACCTCAGCTGGGGAATGAACCCAGGACCACTCATATGCGAAGCCAGTGCGCTAACCACTGCGCTAACGCGGCTTCCAGAACAGTCTCTTATGAATCTCCTCAAATCCTTGTGGTCTCTGGCAAGATTTCCCGCTTCCTCCAATGACATGTGCATGCATTCCTGAATAGCCCTTGTCCAACGTCTTGGTCAACCTTTCCTTCTACTGCCTTTTATCGCCCCCTCCAACAACACTCTTTCCATGCCATCATGTCTCTTCACATGGCTGAAAAAACATAGCTTCCTTCTTAATATAGTGTTTAAAAGCCAGTCTTCTTGAACGTTGATATTTCTTAGCACGTCTTGGTTGATCTTTCTTGCTGTCCATGGTATTCTCAGGACAAGCTAAGTGAGGAATCAATATTATACTATGAGTAATACAAAATATGTCTTATCACACAAACAATACACTAAGCCCTCCAGCCTTTTTTTGCACAGCTGTGCAATAGAGGTTCATATTAAAAGATTATGCACACATACCAAAATAAATAGGTTTCCTAGAAAAATGAGACAGGGTAATAAGTAGTATTTCCAATTAAATATATATGTCAATAGTGACAAATCTTTCATATTAAATGCACCAATTTTTAGTAAACACCTTATTCTCACCTTTTTCTGTAGAAAAAAAGCACTGCCCATAACCATTAATATTCAAACACAGATACAATTATGAATTTTACAAACAGGTATCGCAACAATACTTTACATAGCTATATTATTCACAATATTTGCATTACAACATGTTATCTATCCACAAAATTTTAATAGCAACTTACTAGCTAGATTCTCCACAAGATTTGTATTGCTACTTCCACTGGATCTCCAGGCCATAATGCTTGATTTTGGGATAAAGAATAAAAGAAAGGTGAAGTTCCTGAATTGCAGGCTGTATTTTATGTTCCACTTCCAGTTCATAGAATAATATTTATTTCACACCAAGGATCACATTAAGATAATAGCAGCATCTTGAGTTTATCTGGAAAATATAAATTTAGTATGTCTTTACTTTTCTTCTGTCTCTCTTTATGTCCAGACTGACATCTCACACATTTTATTTTGAATCAGAAATTAAAGTTATCATTATATAAATATTATAATAATTATAAACATTTTAAATTAAAAGCCTAAGATATAAATAGATAAAATAAAGAAAAAATATAACATAAAGAAAAAAAGCAAGAAGTTCTATGTATAAATGTATATTTTTAGTAATTGCAGTAAATAGTTTACTGTATTTGACATCCATTTGCATCTTTACAGTCAGGAGCAGGCCAGTATAAGATTTCAAATGGACTATGAGACCCTCATAATTTCACAAATGATTACTTGCCTGTGCAGGTTTTAAGGAGAAAGTGCCTTACCCATTAGCACTAACCTCGCTCATAACTCTGTTGATTAGTTCTAAGGGAAAGGCACTACCAATATGCTTGGAAACAAGCAGAACTGTAGGAGATGCCAGAAAATGGTTTAAGCAAGATCCTATGAACATCCAGTTAAACAGTCACAAACTTGAAGAAGTTATCACCTTCAAATATATCAGGTTTCAAATAAGTGATGATGGCAACTCTGGAAATGAGATTAAGACTCGAGATGGCAATGGCTGCAACAGCATGGTATAATATGATTTGGAAAAGTAAGATCAGTGTTACAGTAAAGATCAGTGTTACAGTAAAGATCAGTGTTACAGTAAAGATCAATCTATTCAGATCATGAGTGTTGATGATCACCAAAGAAGATTGCGAGCGCAAAGTATATTTTTATACTGATGTTAAATCTTGACACTCAATTCAGACATGGAAAGAAGGATTCAGGATATTTTAAATACAAGTACTACAGACGTCGCCTAAGAATTAGTTATATAGAAAACAAGATAAATATATTCATCCAACAGCAAATAAATACATTTGCAGGTTTTAAGAACCACTTTTGGCAGTGGTGAAACAGTGTAAACCTGTTTCGTTTGGATATTTAACTAGACAGGACTCACTTTCTAAAATTATTTGGCAAGAAACAGTTGAGAGTTGGAGAAGCTGGGTCAAAAGAAAATCCTGATCTGATAACATCAAATAATGCTCTGAGCATGATTTTTCTACACTCCTCAAAATGGCTGAGGATAATAATAATAAAACCTATATCCTGTCAGGGTCGTATGGGTGCCACATTGGATACATCATCACAAAATGCCTTGGAACAGCTTTGTCAGTCATTCGTTGAAGTGTAGAAAAATCACACCCAGACCATTCTTTGATGTGGCTGAGGATAGAGTTGTTAAGATACCTTTTTGTGATGATGTCCCAGTGTGACATCCCTACGACTGTAACGGCTTATAGGTCTTATTACTAATTCTGCTTCTGCGCGATGAAAAATGATAGTCTATCACTCTATCATTATGCAATGTACAATATATTATTATTATGAAATCAATGCCTAGAGAGTAGGTCTAAAATCGAATGAATGACAAATCTTCTCTTGCATGTTTTGATTCCTCAAGATGATAGTAACCACGAACAATATTGGATGTTCACATTCGATTGAAGAGATTTGTAATTGAAATAGTTAGTTTCAGTTAGTTATACTTGCGATTACAACAAGCAAGTAAGTAGTAGTTTTCATTTATCCTTACAACGAAATTATTGAATTGCAAGGCCAAGGCCATCTCGGACTAGTATCTTTAACTTTAAACAAAACCTAAACGACACAAACTATTATTTTTGAATATCCAGTTTTTCATTTTTCAATGCACAAATATCATATTTACCCATATTTCTGCATGTCTATTTGGTATTTGTATTATTATTTAACTAATAAAATAGCTAAACTTTTAACACTAAGTGCAAATAAATAAATGTTGGCAGTGGTTGTTTACACAAGTGAGACGTTGACAGGAATTTCGAAAGGTCATGTGGAAAAGTAATACTTCCGGGTGCAGTCAACAAGACAGATTATCATTATCAAGTGCCGTAACTTCGAAGAGGCTCATACTTAGTTACAGTGATCTGATTAATTCTAAGAGCGATTTATTTCATGCTGAAGTTTGATAGACATGGGTCCTATGCCCTGAATATGCTCGATGACTATGCTAGACTTTTGGAAAGCGTTTTCTTCGTGTACTGCAAAGAATAAATACAAGCCATATATGTCATGTGACGTATTCTCTCCAGAACGTTGTTTTCCCGATTAACTCTCTGAACCCTTCTCTGTCTTGGGCCATGCACCTTGAATTTTTCAGCACCGTATTTGTGTTTTCTTTAATGTTAGTTCATCGTCTTCTTGATCTGCTTTTCCTCCTCCTCCCAGGTGCTCTGCCTTCGATTATTTGTCTAAACAGTTGTGTCTCTTTATATTACCAAACAAGTGTATTTTCAACACTCTAAAATATTTTAATGTGTTTATATCTGAGTTTCTCCTTTTTTTCCTCCCATGAGATTCTAAGTATCTTTCTGTAGCATTTCATTCTCAAAGGCGTTGATTTTCATTGCCACTGTTTTACTTAGGGACCATGTTTCACAGCCGTATGTTGCAACCGGAAAAATAAAAGTTAGTAGCTTAGCAATTTCGTTTCTATTTTGTTTTTTGACCGTGTTGATTTTTGTTTTTGCGCGTTTAAATATACGTTTTGTGATTACCTATATTTCTTTATTTTCTTGGTTAGTTGTTCCAACCCCTTTATATCATTTGAAAGAAGCAGTCTCGTCTGTGTAGCATAATTCAGGGATTTCAAAACCATCGATGTTTAAAGCGTGATAGTCAACGTTGTGTATGTCTTCTCTCACATTCCTCATTATATTTTCTGCGTAGATGTTGAACAGGCATGGGGGGATATATAAATTACATCAACAATTACGAAAAGAGGGACGGGTGTGTGAGGGAAGGGGGGAGGTGACCAGAAAAGTTTGACAGTCGTTAACAATATGGAGCCGTTGACAAATGTTAACTTCAGTTAAAAAAGTGTATAGGTCTTATAATAATAATAAAATCCATAACCCGTTAGGGTCGTATGGGTGTCACAATGAGACATTTGGTTCAGAAAGATCTCTATTCTCTATCATCATGAGGAGTTTGGAAACCTCACAACCTGACCATTCTTTAATATTATCCAGCCATGTCGGCTTTTCTCCACCTCGTCTTCTTACCCCCTCCACTGTACCTTCAAGAACATCTTTTGACATCGAGGCATGTCTCATCACGTGCCAGAACCATCGAAGTTTGCGAAGTTTCAAGAAAGTCAACGGTGGTTCTTGTTCAGCTAATGAAATTTTATCATGTACAAAAACATTGATCTTATGTTCTCAATAACAGATACTTCTTCTTCTTCTTCTTCATCGTTCTTCAGTCAGATATCAGGTTACAGCACCAATAGCTTCAATGAATTGTGTGATTCGCTTCAGGTCATCCATGGAACCCCTCAAGTCTGGAAGCAGTGCCGTCTCAGTAGGCCATATTTTCTCCCTCTCTTCTTGGTAGAGTTGACAGGCATGAAGAATGTGTTCTGCAGTCTCTGGGCTCAGTCCACAGTTGCACGGGTCTGTCTCACCAATCTTCAGCTTTCGAAACATGTGACTTCTCAGTCTGTTGTGACCAGTTCGTATTCTGAAAATGATGGTTTGTTCCTTGCGTGACATTTGGTGGTAGGGGTCATTTGGTTCTGCAGTTGGGTGCATTTGCTTCCACTTTTTCTTATATTCTGCTTTTAACATGGTCTTACTTTCATAGTACGTATTATCATTTTCTATTTGTTCCAGTGATCCCCCTTTCCTTGCCAGGAGATCAGCTTTTTCATTTCCAGGTATGCCACAGTGACCTGGGATCCACTGCAGTACTGTTTCTTTGGTGGTACTGCTGAGGTGTAGTAAGCAGGCCGTAAGTTCATTCATGCTCGTGTTCTTTGGATCTTTCAATGCCTGCAATACTGATTTTGCATCCGTTAGAAATACTACATGTCTGTTGTGACTCGGCAAGCAATTCATGAGCATTTTGGCTGCCTCTATTATGGCTTCCATTTCTGCTTTAAAATTTGTGGAATGTTTGCCTGTGGGTATGGATTACTATATATATTCCTGATCCTCCATCTAATACTGCCTCTTTCGCTGATCCATCTGTATATACATGTGTCCATATATCCTTTGGGTATGCTTAATAACAGATACCAAAAAATGTCTTTATGTTGAAGTCCAGGTCTCACAGCCAAATAGAAATATTGACATAACCAAGATTTATATTAGTTTATCTTAACACGGATTGTGATCCTGATTTCCCAAATGGTGGTTAATCTTGTTACTGCGACCATGACCATTGACAGTCGTTTCATAACTTCAGCTGTTGCTTCACCATCGCCACTAATCTGGTCTCCCAGATAAGTAAATATAGAAACCTCCTCCAACTTTTGATTGTTAAGCTTTATATTGGTTGGAACTAAGTGAGTACTTCAATTCACCAGTATTTTACTCTTATCTACATTGATCTCAGCAAGCTTTTTGCCAGATGACTCTAATCTTGTTGTTAACTCTTGTAGTTCTGCTTCTGTTGTCGCCATCAGATCGATATCATCAGCGATGCGGAGATTAGACATTTGTCGTCCTCCAATCGATGTTGGATGAAATTCATCGAACACTTCTATCATGATTGCTTCTAGGTAGATGTTAAATAGTGTTGGTGAAAGTAAGAATCCTTGTCGAACGCCAACATAAGTTCTGAAAAATTCACCCATTTCGTTATCTATGAACACATCACTTTTTGTTTATTTATACAGTGTCTGTATGACGGAGATGATGTTGTAGTCAAAATTAAACTCTCGCATAATATACCATAGATTTGTATGCAAAACACGATCAAAAGCTTTGGTGAAATCAATAAAATTATGAAATAGATCAGATTGTGCTTTTCACTTATTAGACATCGATTGAAAATTTGTTCTACGTTATTTTTATTCTTCCTGAATCTGGCTTGTTCTTCTGCCAAGATTTCTTCTGCTTTATGATTGAATCTGTTGAGTATAATTCTCAGCATTACTTTACTTGAATGTGAAATGAGACTGATTGTTCTATAGTTTTTACAAGACTTCAAATCTTTTATTTGGAAGTGGTATTAATAGCGACTTTGTCCATGATTGATGTCATTTATTTGTAGACCATATCTTCCGACATATGATTGTCATGAAATTAATAACTTCTTCTTTCCTCCATCTTCTTCTTCTTCTTTCTGTCCTCATGTACCTTTCGGTGTTGAGGGGAGAGTGAGTGTACGGTCTTTAGCCCTTCTATTTGCCTCCTCTGCTGTTATATTTCCGAGTGTCTCTAATACACTATCTATCCACCTTTTACGAGGGCGTCCAATAGGTCGACTGTTTTCGTATCGTTTGTTAAGTGTTTTTTTGATAATACTTTGCTCTTTCTGTCTGGTTATGTGGCCGTACCATTTAACTTGTTGTTTCTGGATGTATTCTATTGTTGACTTGATCTCTAATTGTTTCCTTAGTGCTTAATTCCTAATTTTGTCTCTCAAGCTAACTCCAATCATACGTCTCACACATTTCATTTCAGTGGTGTTAATCTTATGTATTGTTCTAGAATCCAATGTCCAAGTTTGACACTGATAATACAATGTTGGTAAGAAAATGGTGTTGAAAGGCGCTTTCTTTGTTTCTAGTGTAATATCTTTGTTTCTTGGTAAAGCTGTTAATTGACCAATGACCTGACAGGTCTTATTACATCTTGCGTTTATTTCTGCTTCTTGTTTATTGTCATATCTCAATGTGCTGCCCATATATTTGAATTCATCTACTTGTTTTAGTTGTTTATTGTTTATCTGTATGTTGATGTTCTCCTTTTCTCTTGCAATATTCATTACTTCTGTTTTGTCTGTTGATTTTCATTCCAAATTGCTTACCTGCTGTGCCCATTATGCTTAGGTGGTCTTGCAGGTTTTTAATGCTGTTGTGGAATAAAACCTGGTCATCTGCAAAAAGCAGTTCATTTACTTCATTAGAATTTGCTGTTTTGTTTATATGGTCCATGTATGTAATAAAAAAAGTAGTGGGGATAATACACATCCCTGTTTTACTCCTGTGCTAATCACAAAGTCCTCTGTGTAGCCTGCAGCTGTTCTTATAGTGCAACTGCTGTTGTTATAGAGACTTCTACAAACGTTAATTAAATGTTGGCATACTCCATAAATGTTTAATGTTTCCTATAGTTTTTCTCTGTTTACTCGGTCAAATGCTTTCTCTTGATCTATGAAGGATATGTATAAATTTTGGTTGTATTCTATTGACTTCTCTGCCAACTGTTTCAGAATAAATATTGCATCAGTACATCCTCTGTTTCTTCTAAAACCCATTTGTGTATTGCTAAGTTGTTGTTCTATTACAGGTCTCAGTATTTTCTCTACTATTTTTGCATATAGTTTTCCTGCATGGCTTAACAAGGAAATTCCCCTGTACTGGTTACAGTCTCTTTTGCTGCCTTTCCTTTTCCATATTGGCACTATGATAGCTTTTCTCCAGTCTGTTGGTGTCTTCTGTTACCTCCATGTATGAGCAATTCCTCTGGGATGTTGTCATTTCCTAGGAATTTTCCTTTTTTTCAGTGAACAAATTTCTTTCTTCGCTTCTCTTAATATGTCACTGTATCATCTTTGTTATTTAGCCAGGTGTCGTTTAGTGTTTTCTACTTAATTTTCAACTCTTTACAATATTAAGTCCATCGCCTTAAAATATTTTCTTTTATATTCAGTATTGTTCCATTTTGTCTTCTATAATAGAAATCTTGGATTTTCTTTGGTGTGTGATTTTTTAAATTTCAAAGGCTGTTTTACTATTACTCTGCGACATGTTGTTGTTAATGGAATCTCATTGTGCATTGGTCCATGTTTTCTTTAGCTTTGTTTCATTTTAGGTCTAATAGTTGTGTTTTTTTTAAAGACACTAAGTGCAAGCTGTCAATGTATTATGCTTTTTGTGCTTTTTTTTTAGCTCTCTCCTGTTATCGCATAAATTTCATATTGGATTAGTTACCCAGGGTTTACTGGGTTTGTGTTACTTTCCTAATATCTGTATTGCTGTGTCAATTAACACTGCGTCCATATTCTCAGTCAATGAGTTGATATCATCCTCCAATAAATTCACAATTGCAAATTAACAACCTATTGTAACCTATATAGTTCTTTTCTAGATGTAGTCTAATGGTTATCAAAACCATGACGTAGTCGCTGCCTATGTCAGCACTTGGGAATGATCTTGTCTTTGCTTGATTTATGGCCGATTTAAATCTCGTAGAAACCAGGATAAAATCAATTTCATTGTATAATTGTCATGATGGTGCAAGCCAAGTTGTTCTTTTTGAAATTTTATGAGGGAATAATGTGTTAGTCACAGTTAGTTTGTAAGTGTTAGCAAATTCCAGCGGTCTTAGTCCGCGATCATTAGTCGCACCTAATCCATATTTTCCCTGTCGTACTAATCGTATGCACCATGATCTATTTTGGCGTTCCAGTCTCCTTGTATAATTACTAAATCTCTAAAAGTAAAAATTTAGGCGTTTTCCTGACTTTAAAAAAAATTATCATAAAATGTTTTTGAATTAAAAATTTTATTTAGAAAAAACAGAAAATAAATCGTAGTTTTATCGTTATTGTCCCCTTATTTTTTTGGTGTGAGTTGTTAATTTGTTGATATAATTAAGCATTACTGAATTTACTGCTCACTGAAATCCTGACAGTTTGTTGATTGGAGGAGGGGGTAAATCATTTGCAAAAAATGTTGATGTATTTATAGACATCCTTAAACGAGGAAATTTAAAAGATAATTTGGGTTAGAGTTGATTATTATATGCCATAAAGTTAATGCAATTCAGAAGCCATGTTGGTTGTACACGCAGATATCGCCATCAGGATGTATACAACGCATTCCGTTCTTTTGACTATATCTTGCTAATCTGCAGGAGTTTGAGAACGAAAGCAGAATTGGACTCTCATTTAACCAGTACGAATTATCGTATCGTTTGGGCTGGACAGCGTGGATACAATGTGCTACTTCTTTGCAGCACGATTGATATATTTGCACGTTTCAGTTCAGCAATTCCGATTTCAACATATAGTTATTATTTATTTATTTGTGCAGTTATGTGTTTGTGCTTATGCTATTGTACTTGATTTCACGTGACAATCAGTTTCTCACGACGTACAGTTACCGTAGCTTTCTTCTTCTCGAAGCCCAGGAGTTGCGAGCGATTAACTCTTACTTCCTATGTGCCGTGGGGAGGTTTCTTCGAGCTTTCTTTCATTCCCAGGAGGCTTAAGCTTTCAGCTCTGCAATGCCTATTGAAGGGGCCTTCTACTCGGAGGGGGTATACCGTAGCTTTAAGCGGTGTAACACGCTGCAACAGAGCTGTCATTTATCCAATGTTTTACTTTATAATTTAAACAGAAATAGAGCTTATACCATTATCGCGGAGATTGCTTTCTGTGTGGTCGAGTACTTTAAGTATGGTGGTCTAGTTATCGCCCCATTATGTGACTCGTGCTGTCCATGTGTATTTAGAAGTTTATGCTTAGACTGAATATGTACCTCGCTTTGATATTCATGGGCTAATACTGCTGCGCCATAAATCACTCATTTCATTTTTGTTCACCTATTGGTCTAGTGGGTGAGATTGCTAGATTATCAAAGCCGCAACATCTATTAAGTTTAATGAACATACGCTCTGACATAGTCAAATTTCAACTGCTGTTGAAAAGTTGTTACTAGCTCGTCTAAAGAGTTAAATTATTTCCATTAAAAAACTGCATTTCAGTGTGAAATTACCTCCCTTAGATAACTGCTTCTTTCAAAACTGAATATGTATATTTTGTGGTTGCATCCCTTATATTAAAATAATTATTTTATTTTAGGTTATAACCTGTTGTCCGTTGTTTTTGTGCTCAAACTCCTGTAGATTGGCAGGATGCAATCCTGTGAACGAAATATGTTGTACCACGGTTTACAACTTAGCTGCGTGATCTGCGCATTTTGGTCTGATCTGCCAATATTTATTGAATACAAACAATGTTCAATGTTTAGAATTGAAAGAATGAGATTCGTATAGAATATCAATCAATCAAGTGCCATGCCGAATGATGTAGACTATCATGTTTCTTCACGACTCTGTCTCTTGTGTTGTCAATAAGCTAGGTTGATGAACTTCTTCCATGCTATATTACTAGCCGATCCAGCAACTTCTCTCTTTGTTGTCCCCTGTCTCTTCTTCCCTTGATCCTTCCAGTGGTTATTAAGTGTTCAAGCTGTGTTCTTCGCAGAAGTAAAATATGATGGGCGAAATATGGCAAGATGTCCAATTCTGCCCGCAATCTATATATACTGTCTAGACAAACTGATCTTAAATATTTATATGCATTAGCCGCTGAGTGGACACAACACAAAAATCCGCAGGTCCATGAGTATCAGAAATCAACTGTGATCTGTCGAACTTTTCGGACTTATCGAACGAGTGGGAAATAATGTTTCCCTCCTTGGTATAAAGTAATTTGAAACTGCAAACACACAAATTGAAATAGCGTGTTCAAATAATACTACTTGTCTTTCAATTTCCCACATTGTATCAAAAATCACGGGGCACCAAGGTAGACAATTTGTCACAAAAGGGGACCACTGGCCAAAAAAACGTGTAAGAAAGCTACTCTAGACAAGTGTTCTTCAATATTGTCTGAGCCACGACATATCAAAGTTATTCCTATATTTCGGAACACACTAAATATCTATCTATCTATCTATCTACTATTATCCTTTTGTACATTACGGTGTCCGGGAGTAGTCGAGGGCTCTGGTGATGACTTTGTTTTAAAATTTCAAAAATATATATGAAATAATTTAATTGTAGCTAAAATTGTACATTACTTGTTTCATGTGATTAATATACATACATAATGTAAGTACTATACGCATACATAAGTACCATACCCTTACACAAGTATTATATTCAATATATAAGTACTGTTACTCATACATTTAATTGAATAACAGGATGCATATAATCAAAATAATATATACATTCACTTATTTCATCAATATAACATATAATAGTTATAAAAATGACTAATTACTGTGAAATATTGCTTCATCGGAGTGAAACACATAGCATCGGTTCCTGGTACATCGGTTGTCGGACATTGCTCTATTCTCTTCAACTTTTGCCTTCATGAAGTCTTCAACAAGGTGCCATTTATTTTTGCCCAAACTATCTTATTTGTCTTTTTTATGTTTCCCTTAGCAATTTTGTTTTCATTCTCAGTTTTTCCAGGACATTTTTATTTGCTAGTTTATCACACCTAACTAACACATACGCGATTCTAATCCCAATGAGACATACAGTATAGTAATGCATGAGTATTGAACCGATCAGTACTGAAACAATCGCGTATCACGCAAAACGACTAGATAACATATTGTCATCATCAGGTAGCATATCCTGAACAGGATGTATCAGTCATCACAGTCTTTCGAAACTTCTGTCGATCTTGAGCCAGTCTTCCTGCTTCTGTTACTGTCATGTTCAAGTAGTCTTTAATGTCTTGCGTCCATCTTCTTCTTGGCTGCCTCTTGTTCGTCACCCTGGCATCATCCCCTCTATTATGGTCTTCTCTAAGCTGTCATGACGTTTGATATGGCCAAAATATTGAAGTTTTCTGGAAAGAGCATGCTATTTAGCGAGTTTTCATTTACATTAATTTCTCTCAGGATGACTACATTGGTGATCTTTTGGGTCCATGGTATTCTGATGATCTCTCTGTAACATTTTGTTTCAAATGCTGCTATTTTATTTTTCTCTTTGTTGGTGATTGTCCAGGAGTCGCACCATATATTGCCTTTGGGAATATACAAGATTAGGAATGCCATGTTTGTTGTTTTACAGCAGCTCAGCTCAGCCAATATGTTTTATTTTATGTGTATCAGCTTATTTAACAGATAACATATCTTCATGATAACTTGATGTGTACACAAGTTAAACTGCGATCAAGAAGAAGTTGCACTAGTACATGAAAGGCCGAAAGGTGCAGATATAGCAGCTAAGCTGTAAACAGTAATAACGCATTCAGCTCTCTGGACTGCATTCTGCTAATCTGCAGAAATATGATAACGAACTCAGAAGAGAAAGGGTGACGCATAAAAATTCAACACTATTTGCTATTACTATATACAGAATAGGCTTCAACATCATCATCAAGTGCCATCTTCGCAACGAAGATTGACAGCAACGGACCTCCAACATCCCTTGTCTCTTGCTTTGGTCGTGCACTCTACTAGACCGTAACATGTCAATCGTGTGATGTTTATCTCCCACTTGTATCTCCGCCTACCTCTTGCTCGCCTTCCCTCGACTCTACCGTCAAGTAATGTCTTCAACAAGGTGTTATGTCTTTTGATATGTCCACAAAAACTGTATTTCTTTGATTTTTTTATTTCCTTTAATAGAGTGTTACTAGAACATCTTTGTTAGTTTTCATCTTTCCGTGAATTTATGTTCATTTACGAATCTCATGATTCAATTAGCATTCAATTTAAAGAACGTCCTGCTCTTTGTGGCGAAGTGGTAGAGGCACGTCTGTGACGGCCAGGGTAACTAGTTCGATCCCCGCCACAGGCATTTGCGCATCGTACCGTTCAGAAACCGTACCGTTAAAAAAACACCAAAAAAACAAACAAACAATGGCAACCCACCGAAAGTATTTATATTGAATAGAAATTAACTACAGCCAAAAATACTGGGCTGATGGCTACATACTGAATAGGATACGCTACAAAAACAAAAACAAAAAAATAAGAACGTTATTATACTGTTTTAAAATGTTAATTGAAAATAAACATCTCAAAATTCCTATACATTTTTTTACTTAATTTTTTATGTCTGCGAACACGCGAATGCTGAAGGTCACGGATAAAGCACGCACATCATATGGTATGCTCCCAACTACTCGAGACAATCCGATAAACATGCAACTTTGGAAGGTCACTCACGGGTCAGACACGCAGGAATGACGGCAAGGCAATAAACTGGCCCCCTCTCGCGCAGGTTCATGTTTGGTTTAGGAGTTAAAAGATATTACAGTTTTTCATACAGCTCTGACATTCTTGTCTACTGATGCTCCACATAGTTTGCACAACCAAATCCTTCTTGAGAATTAAGCAGTCTGTCGGACACCAAAAAAAATAAAAAAATTAGAGAGAGAGAGAGAGAGAGAGAGAGAGAGAGAAATAGGTGGCTATATATTGCATCTTTGGTTAGACACATTGTCATAAATAGGTTTTCAGTATATCCCCTATAGCATCTTTGGCTAGAAACAAGATCATAAATAGATTTGTAGCATGGAGGGTTGGACTCAAAGGGCTATCTTTAAAAAGTCATTCACTGTTTTACTTATGCAAGTTCCCTGTTTGATGATCCGCAAAAAAAAATAATTTAAATCGCTACGGAAGGGATTTTACCCACGTTTTGGATAAGTTTCTTGTACTAAACGTCATGTTCAGATTTGCTTAGATTGGGCGTTTTACAGTCGCTAGAGGTGCTGCCGGAACTCTCGAACTGCACGATACGCACTGAGACGCCCCTTCCCATGTGGGTGGCCATAAGGGTTGGGTCTCTCAAGCGTAGAGCCAGATCGATGCCTCCGGCCAAAAAAATCTATCGACTTTTTAATCTGAGTTTTGTGATGTCACAAAAGCTGAATAAAACTGCACATAATATTAAACAGTTGAAATGTATGTGCTTCTCCTTGTATTATAGCCAGACATGTGCCCTTGTGGAGAAGATAAGCAGATGGTGGAACATGTACTTCAGGACTGCCGTCCCCATGAAGGAAGTTGAAAAGAGATGTGGAACTCCCCAATCAACATGATGGAACAAATGTATTATGATGAGACACGCCGAGACAGGCCGCCATCTGAAACTGGAGGTACTATGATTGTAGTCCAACCCCCATTTTTGTTCTTGTTTCTCATTAGTGCCTACCTACGTATTTTGTAGTTAATTGATCTAAATATTATATGAATAAATAATCAATAATTAATTGAAATATCAATGTTTTGGGGTTAGGGGTTAGAGTTAGTTATGTCTTACATAACTAATCCTAACCCTAATTCTAAATAAATTATAGTAAATTAATAAATGATAAACATAAACTGATAAACATAAACTGATAAACATAGGCATAGGAAATAATAATACAGGTAGGCAATAATTGGGGTAACGGGGTTGGACTACGATCATAGTACCAAAATGAAAATAATGTTATTACAATGAGACACATTTGCGGTAATAAAATAACAAATGAAAGGTAAAGGTATGTCCCATGGCAGTAGCCTGCCGTCGGTGTTAAAGATAACTCTTCGTGTACTAAGCATCACAACTATTAGGTGAAGGTGTCCAGTTCCCTTCCTTGCTAAAAAAAACTCCCCAAAAAATACATTGAGTAATGAAGGTTTGCTAATCACCGAACAAAACATAAAAATATCATATGTTCAATAGGTTTCTGTTTCTTTATACATGTTCCGGATACACAATTGCCTGCGACAAGGTGTAAACTATGTACGTTGACCGTCCGAGACACACAATTGAGTTTTTAGCCCCAGAGATGTACCAAAACATAAGTATATAAATACGTGCATAATAAATATATAGATGCCACCAGAAGTGGCAACGCTGCTTCGCTCGTGATTTACATCTTTCGTACAACATAATACTGCTACTGGTACCATTTTCCTTTTTTCTTAATTGTCTTCTTTTCTCTGCTTTTGCTGTCAGGATTTTAAACTTGAATAACGGTCGGTTTTCAGGCTATGATATATTTGGTGGCTTTAGATGCAAAAATGTTCGGTATTCAACTGGAATATTGTGTTTAAAAACTTAAAACTCGTCTAGTTTTTTTATTTGCAAATAATATCAACATTGGCTGATGGTCACTGCACAAATACTCGTATGTCATTCTGTCAGGATATGGAGATGGCATAAATTACGTCAAAATAAAAGGGAGGAGAGGGGGGTATGAAAAATTTGATAGTTATTGGCAAGGGAGAAGGTGTCATGTGACGTATTCCTTCCAGAATGTTGTCTTCCCAATGAACTCTCTGAACCTCTCCCTGTCTTGGGCGATGTGGCTTGCATTTTCTAGCGATGTATTCATGTTATCTTTAATGTCGTCAGTCCATCGTCTTCTTGGTCTGCCCCTTCTCCTCTTCCCAGGTACTCTTCCCTCCATTATTTGTCTTTCTAAACAGTTAGGGAGAAGGTGCGGTTGACAAATGTTCACGTAAACAAAAATATTTGTGCATGACAATTAAATTGTTTGAATTTAGCAATTTGTATGTGACACACATGGAAAGTATAGTTTACTTTTTTTAAAAGAACAAATTTTTATTGGAGGAGGGGGGTGGAGGGGGGGGGGGGTAAATTGATTTGGCATAATTACGCAGGGAGAGGTGCTCCTGATTTCATGACATTTTGTTGACAACGGTGATCAAAATTGGCTAAATATTATTGACGCAATTGATTGACAGCCCCTTACATCAATTTTTCTTCGAAATCCATACGCTTTTACAGGGAAGTATGGATAATTCACACAAGGAGAAGTTTCCCAAGAAATTGCTGTTGAACTCTTCTATCAACTCTTTAGAACCATACCATATTCTTCCTGAATTTCTTCCAGTGCGGCCTGTGTTGACATTAGCTTGAAAGACAAACACATCTTCACTAAAGAGACACTAATTAAAAATCTGAGAAGAAACGCAAGGACCAACCAATGGGTCAGTTTTGTTTGCACAAAGGTCAGCAGGGTCACTGACAATTTGGTCAGATGATGTAAACAGGTCACGAGGTCTGTGACCTTACATATTATTGGCTGTCTTTGATTAGGAATTGAGTGAAACCACCACCCTTGTTAGCAAATGTGTATAGACTCACATTTTGAAGAATTAGTTCCGTAACAATTATGTATCATTTTGACACCCTCATGAAGAAATCTTATCATCCTAATCACGTAATTATAACGTGATATTAACATAAGTATGTCCACCCACTGTGACAAGCGGTAATTGGACAACTAGTAGTAGCCTGCTAGGCTTAGTGGCTGTCCACAATTGCGTCAACAATTTTTTGTCAACTTTGCTGCACTTCCCTCCACCCACATTCTTGTCAACAATTGTCAAAAAGTCAGGGTCCGCCCACTCCTCCTTAATTATGTCGGAACATTTTTTTACTAAAAGGTTTTTTTTCGTAGAAAAGGGTACTAATTTGTTTTTCTAATCCAATATAATTATCGCATAAAAAACACTATTGTTTACGTTATTTGTAGTGCTATTGCTATTATCTTTCTTATCTGTCGAGAAAACACTTGCGGTATTGATGGTTGATTCTAGATATTTAAAGTTGTTTACATTTTCTAGTTGCTCTTTGTCAATGCCTTTTTGGAGTAATTTCATCTCTGCTTACATGCATTATTTTTGCATTGAGGAAAAGATTTTGTCCATCGCTATGGATGTTTGACTGACAAAATCATGACTACCCGGGGTAATTATAGGCAATAAAATCGAGCGGACCAAGGCCTGATCAGAGAAAATGAGACGGGGTACGAAACAGGGAGTTAGGAAAGCAAGAACCGGGGCTTAGTCACCAAAAGGGGGCAGGTGTTATAACCGGGAGTAGCTTCTGTAATCAGTATTATTATTGTCTCTGTACATGGGTGAGCTAGTGCGCATTTGAACAAATATGTTCCCTCTATTTTGTGTTTCTGAATGTCTGCAAACAATTATGTTCCCTCTATTTTGTGTTTCTGAATGTCTGCAAACAATTGTGTTCCCTCTATTTTGTGTTTCTGAATGTCTTCAAACAATTATGTTCCCTCTATTTTGTGTTTCTAAATGTCTGCAAACAATTATGTTCCCTCTATTTTGTGTTTCTGAATGTCTGCAAACAATTATGTTCCCTCTATTTTGTGTTTCTGAATGTCTTCAAACAATTATGTTCCCTCTATTTTGTGTTTCTAAATGTCTGCAAACAATTATGTTCCCTCTATTTTGTGTTTCTGAATGTCTTCAAACAATTACGTTCCCTCTATTTTGTGTTTCTGAATGTCTTCAAACAATTTTGTTCCCTCTATTTTGTGTTTGTGAATGTCTGCTAACAATTGTGTTCCCTCTATTTTGTGTTTCTGAATATCTGAATGCAGTTGTGTTCGAAGCCATTAGAGGTTTTCTCTTTTAGTTCTGTTACTGGAAAAATATTCTGAGTGAGGAGAGCGAATGGAACAGTGTACAGACTGTACTATCTTGTTTTGGTTGTTATTATTATTATTACTGTTATTATTATTATTACTGTTATTATTATTGTACGTCGTCTTGAATGAGCCAGTGCGTATGTTAAAAGATATCGTGATCACAGTACAGTTTATTGATGAAATCCATATCGTGATCACAGTACAGTTTATTGATGAAATCCATATCTGCGTCTGACGTCGACTTGGAGAACCATGAAGAAAAAAAAGAATGTCTGCAGACAATTTTGTTCCAAGAGGTAGGACATGTTTTTCTTTATATTCTGTTACTAGAAAAATATTCGCAGAGAGGAAAGCTATAGGAGCAGTATGCTGACTGTAGTATCTTGTTTAAATCACCAGACAGATGCACTTTAACCTTGAGATCTTGCCACCCAGCTGGAGGTGTGTAAGGTAGAGATATGAGCTCATTATGCGCGTGAGTGCCCGGCCTGACCTCTATGTCTCGTGGTGTCTTAACTGCGATAAGATGGTTTAGTTTGAAGAATGGAACCTGTAATTTTGTTGCAGACTTCTGTAACCCTTAACTGACCAGGACCAGAGAAGTGACGATGTAATTTAAAGACAGTACATAGTTAGTGCAGAGAAGTGACGTGACTTAAAGACAGTGTATACAATTTGCAAAGAAGTGACGGAGTGACTTAAAGACAGTGTATACAATTTGCAGAGAAGTGACGGAGTGACTTAAAGAGTGCAGAGAAGTGACGGAGTGACTTAAAGACAGTGTATACAATTTGCAAAGAAGTGACGGAGTGACTTAAAGACAGTGTATACAATTTGCAGAGAAGTGACGGAGTGACTTAAAGACAGTGTATACAATTTGCAAAGAAGTGACGTGACTTAAAGACAGTGTATACAATTTGCAAAGAAGTGACGGAGTGACTTAAAGACAGTGTATACAATTTGCAGAGAAGTGACGGAGTGACTTAAAGACAGTGTATACAATTTGCAAAGAAGTGACGTGACTTAAAGACAGTGTATACAATTTGCAGAGAAGTGACGGAGTGACTTAAAGACAGTGTATACAATTTGCAGAGAAGTGACGGAGTGACTTAAAGACAGTGTATACAATTTGCAGAGAAGTGACGGAGTGACTTAAAGACAGTGTATACAATTTGCAGAGAAGTGACGGAGTGACTTAAAGACAGTGTATACAATTTGCAGAGAAGTGACGGAGTGACTTAAAGACAGTGTATACAATTTGCAGAGAAGTGACGGAGTGACTTAAAGACAGTGTATACAATTTGCAAAGAAGTGACGTGACTTAAAGACAGTGTATACAATTTGCAGAGAAGTGACGGAGTGACTTAAAGACAGTGTATACATAGCATAAACTCATCATCATCACGTGGCATATTCTGTCCAGAACGTTGTCCTTGCAATTGATGTCCTGAACTCGACTCTATCCTGTGCCAATCTGCCTGCCTCCTCTAATGATATCTTCATACAGTCTTTGATGTCATCTGCCCACCTCCTTCTAGGTCTACCTCTTCTTCTACTTCCCAGAATTAGATGCGTCTTTCCATGCCATTGTGTCTTTTTATATGTCTGAAATATTTCAGTTTTCTATGTAAAATTGTATTCACCAGCCATCATTCCTCTATACTCATAATATTAAAAACCGCACTATTCCTTATCTTGTATGTAAAAAAAAGTCTTAATATTGCCATATAAGTCTTCAGTTCGAAAGCCGATATTATTTTTGCCGTTGTTCTATTTATTGTCCAAGTCTCACTGCCATAAGTAGGGGTGCAAAGGGAACGCATTGCTCTCGGCGAACCCAGGGTTAGCAGATAACCAAGATTCCAAATGTACCTCCTCGCGGTGCACCCTGGAAACAGAAATACGGCAGCTCGAGCTGATTCTGACCAAATCATTTGGGGATCGTGTCCGAGAATGTGGAGGTAGCAGATGGAAAGAGATTTGACTGCATAAGAGACAGACAATATCTCCGACACCACCAGCATCACCACATATGGCGACACTGTCGACATACAGTGAAGCTAGTCAGTCCAGTCCGAACAAGGAGGGGCGGTCAATGTAAAATGCACGTAAAGGTAGATGCATGGCGAGAGACAAATAGATTTCATACTGAGTACAATGAAACAATGAAAGGGCAGAACAGCGCTAGAGGGCAGCGCGAACTGCACATAGAAAGTGAAATGTTCCTAGGAAAGGGGAACTACAATCTCCGTCAGCTCGAGACGAGCTTCTAATTACCTGTGCTCCTTACAGACAGGGACCCAGACCCAATCATTGGCGTTCGGAAAAGCAAAAAGTCCTAACCCAACTCTAATGTCAAGCCTTCCTAAACCGGAAATATGCTCGCGAAGAGAAAGGGTCCCGTACCCGGTGGGCTTAGGCACGAAAGGGACAACGATGGCAGTCCTGGCCCAACTCTACAGTCAAGTTTTCCTATACCGGAAATACACCTGCAGAGAGAAAGGGTTCCATACCCGATGGGCTCAGGCACAAAAGAGACATTGATTTTAGCCCTGGCCCAACTTTAATGTCAGGTTTTCCTATACTGTACCGGAAATACACTTGCAGAGAGAAAGTGTTCAGTACCTGATGGGCTCAGGCGCTATTGGCACAAGGTTGCTCAGATCGAAAACGCCATGCTCTGAAACGCGTGGTGTGAGACTCGAACTTGGACAAGGGGCACACGATGTCGGTGAATGACACCTCGGCTAAGAGGGCGAAAGAGCCAGGGTCCAACTCTTCCGATGAGTTCTTCCTCTTAAGGAACCAGGCTCACGGATGAGAAACGGTTCAGTACCCGATGGGCACAGGCACAGTACGTCCAATTACACGAGGCAAGTTCATAGACAGTGGAACACCTCGTGCAAGACAGACGAGAGCGAAAATCGTATGGGCGAAAAGTCACCACATACACGCGATCCTGGAGCCAGATATGGAGGCTGTCACGGGCTAGGGTAGCCCACCTGAATTGTCAAGGCATGCGGAAATCGGATGTGCTAGGTCTACAGGGCGCATAACGGTGGCACAACGTAATCACGCTCCCGGCGGAAATCGCACGGATATATGTGCTGGTTACAATGGAGCGAACGCAAAACAAACAAACTGCCATAAGTTGCAACTGGAAAAATGCATGATCTAAGAAGTATAACTTTTGTATCTTTATAACAATTTTTTCCATATTTTTTTAATTTCTTCTAATTTCGTGATCTCTACCGCTAATCTTTTCCTAATTTCCATTGTACAATCTCCACCTAAGCTGTTTATATTAACTCCCATATAATCAAATTTGTCGACGTTTTCCAGTTCCATATTATCTATTTTAATTCCTGTCGTTACTTTGGTTTTATTCAGCAGATTATAGATGGGAAAACAATGCAAACTTGTTCCATTTAGCAGATTATAGATGGGAAAACAATGCAAACTTGTTCCATTCTGCAGATTATAGATGGGAAAACAATGCAAACTTGTTCCATTTAGCAGATTATAGATGGGAAAACAATGCAAACTTGTTCCATTTAGCAGATTATAGATGGGAAAACAATGCAAACGTGTTCCATTCTGCAGATTATAGATGGGAAAACAATGCAAGCTTGTTCCATTTAGCAGATTATAGATGGGAAAACAATGCAAACTTGTTCCATTCAACAGATTATAGATGTGAGAACAATGCAAACTAGTTCCATTTAGCAAATTATAGATGGGAGAACAATACAAACTAGTTCCATTCAGCAGATTATAGATGGGAAAACACTGCAAACTTGTTCCATTTAGCAGATTATAGATGGGAAAACAATGCAAACTTGTTCCAATCTGCAGATTATTGATGGGAAAACACTGCAAACTTGTTCCATTTAGCAGATTATTGATGGGAAAACAATGCAATGTGTTGTTGTTTACATCTCATCTGCGGTAGCTGCGCAAAAGAATAAGATCAGTAGTAATTGAAAAATACGCCATGTCCTATACTGGATAGAATTATATTATTATTTCTTTTTTTTATGTATTTGATCTCAAACTCCTGCAGATTTGCAGAATGTAATTCA
>CM067322.1:89606621-89631519 GCA_034231615.1 Meghimatium bilineatum
TTTCAAAAATACATTATAGAGAAATGGATACCACAGCCATAGGAACATTAATATACTTTTCATAATATCTGTTTCACATATTACGTAAACTTAAAACATTTGAAATATACAGTAAACGTATTTTTTATCATGAAATCTCTTTAATAATGTAGTAAAGCATTAACAGTTTACAAAAAAAAAATTTAAAACGTTTCGGACAAAACGTTATCACCATAAATATAATACAGGGCAAACGGGGAACAAACAATACTAAAACAACAAACGGACCAAACTCCGGGCATTTCATATCAGGAAAACTGATTCACGATGTCGTATTATAGTAGAAAAGTGCATTAAAAAACTGATGGAAATAGAACGAAACAAAATAACTTAGAATAGAAAAAGAATGATAAAATATCGCATTTAGATAACGATAAGATACTATTACTATCAACATCTCCATGATATTAACCACATTTATTTTACACTCGTTGAAATGCATTTCGATGTCACTGACCATCAAGGTTGCACACGACATCTAAGCCACTGAAATAAACTGTTGCTCCACTAACCATAGGACTAGGTAATTCCATATATATATATATGCATATATATATATATATATATATATATATATATATATATATATATATATATATATGCATATATATATATATATATATATATATATATATATATATATATATATATATATATATATTGGTTATTTCAAAGAAACAAAATAACACACCTTGCAAGATCAAAGTGAATGATATAGTATTAAAACAGGTCCTCCAATTCAAATATTTAGGTACATTGATTACAGCAGATGGAAGAAGTTCAACAGAAATAAGATGCAGAATAGGACAGGCAAAAACAACATTCAGAAAAATGAAAAATATACCTTGTAATATGACCTTGTCATTAGAGGTGAGAAAGAGAGTTCTGCTATGCTATATAACCCCTATACTAACATATGGGTGCGAGTCTTGGACAATAAACAAACTGTAAAGTGGGAAATTAGAGGCAACAGAGATGTGGTTCTACAGAAGAATGCTGATAATACCATGTACTGCCAGAAAAACTAATGTAGAGGTGTTTAGAGTCAAATGCGAAACGGACCTTAATCAACAATATAAGAAAAAGGCAATCTTCTTTTTTTGGCCACTTCATGAGACAGGCAGGTTTATAGAACATAGTCACAGCAGGCAAAATTGAAGGCAACAGAGACAGAGGGCGACAACGTGAGAAAATATTAGACAGTTTGACAACCTGGCACGGCAAGGGATACAACAACGACTGTGATACATAATACTGTGGACAGAGAGCTATGGAGAGCCATGACCGCCTGCGCCAGCCGGCACGGCACCTGATGATGATGATGATATACGTATATTACAGTATTACCCTAAAACATTTCAGTCATAACACACATTATTCTCATATTTTGACTATTATATTGTGTCATCTCAATTTGTTGCAATTTCGTGAGCTTTTGTTTCATTAGTATTGATCCAATTTTTAAAATGTATTTCTCCTACAATACATGATGCTGTTGAAATTCTCCCTTTACCCGTGAACAGTTAGCTTTTGACAGCCCATATAATAGCCTTTCAGAAAAAAAAGCACGGGTTCTCTTCAGTTGTGTAACTGAGATGACACCTAACGCATGTTTTCTCAAATGCATGATTGTGAAAGAGAGGTTAATGGTTGTATGTTTAGTACCCGAAGGGAGGCATTCCATTGGGCGAGTATCCCAGGTCTTGCCAGTAGCACAGCACACACGTCTGGGCCAATTATATCATCATTCTTCTGTTAGATTTGTTGACATATCCCCAGTGTTGTCACAGCTGACATTCCCAGTCACCTATAAGTCCCCAATAAAAGGACAAGGGTTTGGATGACTGCTAGGTCACTTCGTCTTCCATGGGGATTATTTTGATAGAAGATAAAGGTAAGAAATTGAGACAAGATGTGCAATGATGTTTTCACAGATGACAAGTTGCCAGCCTATCCCCGACTGTTCTTCGTCGCCTCTTAAGACATTCCATGCAATGACTACATTGGTACAATTCTTTGCGTCCTGAACTAGAATTCCAGGACCTGGTTGTCATACGGGTAACAATATATCATAGCTGACATTGTTTTTCCTGTTATTTACATGTCCGCAAATAGTCTTTTTCCGATATTATCTTTAACTGTCTGTTTTCCTTGTGTCTCTTAGTTTTTCTTGATAAACCCAATTGTACTGTATTTTTGTATTGATAAAATTCGTTTGTCCTGTATTGTTTTTGTTTGTTTTTGTTTTTGTTTTTTTTTGTAAATACTGTTTGTCTTGTATTTTTCTTTATAACGACCGTTTATTTTGTGTTTTTCTGGATAACGACCGTTTGTCTTGTATTTTTCTTGATAAAGACCGTTTCTCTCTATTTTTTTTTTCATTTTTAAGACCTTTTGGTGAAACGTCAATTTAGTTCATTCATCTGTAAAATGCATTAATTTATGTTTTCCGTTAATATATATGGCTTTTATTCATTATTCCGCTGTCTTTATGAGAGCTATTTTTAAACATAGCATCATAAATGAGAAATAGAACAAATGAAATCGCATATACGCAAAAAGCAATATAACCAGATCGTTACTGCCCCATCCACTTCAACAAATGGAACGTAGGGACATCAAACCTTGACAGCTGTCACGATTTTTTAAACATTTAAGCTGATGGCGTGGAGTCATTACGACTTACATTAAGATTGCTCGAAAGCACTAGCTGCGCCCTTGTTCTCGTCATAGCACCCAGAGTGCATCGTTAATTATGCTTCTTGTTTTTGTCTTAGCTGAGGTAAAATTATGTAGCATATCTTATTCAGATGCAGCGATAAATTCATATTTTTTTGTCTGTAGGTTTTTTCTAGGCGATATTCAACGTCTAGCAGGTTGTCATTGCTTTCTGAAAGATTCAGATACACACTTGCCTGTGGTTACGTCACATTGTTAAGTCTGTTGTTTCAATATATATATATAGGTGTTTTTTTCTGTTCTTCCTATCTTCACTACTTCGGTCTTTTCTATCTTTAACATGAAGATAAATATAGAAAAGACCGAAGTAATGAAGATAGGAAGAACAGAAATAAACACCAATACATATATTGAAAACAACAGACTTAACCAGGTGACAGAATTCACATACCTAGGAAGTAATATAACAACAGACGACAAGAGCAGCAAAGAAATACACAATAGATGTAGTAAAACATACCAAGTCCTCGGGCAAATGACACCAATCTTCAGAAACAAATACGTAGATTTAAACACCAAAATAACACTATTCAAAACGACTATTATGCCAAAGGTGTGCTACCAAAGTCATACATGGATGACAGCACAAGTCAAACGTAATCTTGTGACAGCTTAAATGGCGTGCTTATGCAGAATCCTAGGAATATCGTTAAGAGACCGGGTGAGGAATGAGGACATCCGGCAAAAAACCGGCACTATCCCAATCTTAGAATACATCAAGAGACAACAGATCAAATGGTTTGCACACATCAGCAGACTACCATCAAACAGCATACCACAGCAAGATATGCTACACAAATACAGGAAAATAGTACTCACGTGTAAAACAGGTAATGAAGTCCTACTGAATGATGACTAAAACACTACACACTATCACTAACGGATGTAAATATGATACATATAACATAACAAAACACAGAATATAATCTACAGATGACAGTACACAGGACAAAGTCGACGTTTCGGACCAATAGGCCTTTTTCAAGACACGGACATAACATACAAACTTAAAAAAACCACAAGTAAAAATGAATGCTATCCGAGTGAAATGTGGTACTAAGATAGATACCGGAAGCATACGAACAGGAAGTACACAAAGACGATAATACAGGTGGAACGAGAGGAACAAAACGATGACGTAACAAAGACCAATACGGCCGAGAACTAAGCGAAAGAGTGGTCGGAATTGAGTCCAAATGGCTTGATGGTACCCAACTCGAAAATGAGACGATTTTCGAGGGCGTACCTAGATCTATCATCGGTGGTGCAGGATCTGATGGCAGTGACCTGAATGTCAAGGACACCACGGTGGCCATCGCCGTTGAAGTGATTGGCCACAGGAGTGGGTGTTCTGTGTTTGATAGCATGCAAATGGTTGCAGAAGCGGTCGCTCAGTCTAAGACCAGTCTCACCGATTTATTGCTTTCCACAGCGTTTACATATGATCACGTAAATAACATTACGGGATTCACATGTAAAGGCCTCATCGATGGAGAAGCTGGCCTTGGGGAATGAGATGGAGCGCATCTGAACCACATAAGGACATGTGAAACAACGACCGCGTGAGCACCGCACGGTACCAAAATGGTCAGGTGCAGAGGACCTGAGGTGGCTGTGGACCAAGATGTCCTTCAGATTTTTGTCGCGCCTAAAGGCCACCAGAGGTAATTTGTGGAAAGCTTCACGGGTGTCAGAATCAGACTGGAGAAGGGAATAATGTTTAAGTAGAATACGACGGACAGTCGAGTTATGGGGATGGAAGGTAAGAACCAGTTTAACCCTATCAGAGGAGGAGGAAGAACCCTGGGAATTATTCAAGGTATCAAGGCGAGATAGCTGGCGTACACGGAGCCAAGCCAATGAAAGAATGCTGTCAGGGAAGGAGCGTCTACGAAAGAACTCAATCATCTCAGAGGATTTGTCGAGAAAATCGTCGTCATCGCTACATAAGCGACGAAGGCGAAGAAGCTGTGAGTAAGGTAGAGAGTTACGACAGGCGGGAGGATGAGAAGAAGTGTAGAGCAGAAAGCCATGTGCATCAGTGGGTTTGTAGTAGACTGATGTGCTGAGGTATAGGGGATGAATGGTGACAATGATGTCCAGGAAATGGACAGAGGTGGTGGAAATGGTAAATGTGAATTTAATAGCGGGGTTGAAATTGTTGATGAAGTTGATGAAGCGAGACAGTTCTGCTTCTGTCATGTCAGTAATGCCTATCCCATCATCAATGTATCTGTGGAAAAGAGATGGGAATGGGCCATCGTAGGTAGACCAAACTAGATGTTCTAGATGTCCCATGAAAAGACAGGCATAGCTAGGCCCCATCTTAGTGCCCATGGCCACACCACTGATCTGATCGAAGAAATGTCCATCGAATTCAAAAGAGTTGAGTGTGAGCACCAGTTCAGCAAGGCGGATAAGGGTAGGAGTAGATACAGAAGGATGTGGACTCTTGTCCAGAAAGAACTGCAACGCCCTAAGACCATCGGCATGTGGTATAGACGTGTACAGAGAGCAAACATCAAGCAAGAACAGACGATAGGTGCGATCAGAAGACAAATGCACAGAAGAAAAAATAGTGAGAGCATGCTTGGTGTCTTTCAAGAATGAGGGCAGTGCCTCGACTAAGGGCTGCAAAATACTGTCGAGGAAATCAGAGATGCGCTCTGTAGGACAAGAGCAAGCTGAGACAATAGGTCTGCCGGGATTCAATTCCTTGTGTATTTTGGGCAGCATATAGAAGACAGGTCTGCCTAAACAGCTTTTATCGATGCAAAGAGCCTTGGCAGTGGTGGGAAGATGGTTGTCCTGGATGAGGGTGTTCACAGTGTTGTTGACCACCTTCTGGTTAGATACCGTCGAGTCCGATGTGCGAGCAGTGTAGAAAGAGGGGTTAGAGAGTTGTTGGTGGCCCTCCTGGAGGTAAAGGTCCTTGCGCCACACAACAACGGCCCCACCCTTATCAGCTGGTTTGATGACAATATCATCCCGGCGGCGAAGATTCGCCAAGGCGCGAGATTCGTCAGGAGTGATGTTAGAGCGTTTGATGCGGCTGTGATGAAGTGATTGGATGTCATGGAGGGTGTTCTTGATATAAAGATCAAGAGCCTCGGATGCACCAGGTTTAGGAGTCCATGATATTGTCATCAAACCAGCTGATAAGGGTGGGGCCGTTGTTGTGTGGCGCAAGGACCTTTACCTCCAGGAGGGCCACCAACAACTCTCTAACCCCTCTTTCTACACTGCTCGCACATCAGACTCGACGGTATCTAACCAGAAGGTGGTCAACAACACTGTGAACACCCTCATCCAGGACAACCATCTTCCCACCACTGCCAAGGCTCTTTGCATCGATAAAAGCTGTTTAGGCAGACCTGTCTTCTATATGCTGCCCAAAATACACAAGGAATTGAATCCCGGCAGACCTATTGTCTCAGCTTGCTCTTGTCCTACAGAGCGCATCTCTGATTTCCTCGACAGTATTTTGCAGCCCTTAGTCGAGGCACTGCCCTCATTCTTGAAAGACACCAAGCATGCTCTCACTATTTTTTCTTCTGTGCATTTGTCTTCTGATCGCACCTATCGTCTGTTCTTGCTTGATGTTTGCTCTCTGTACACGTCTATACCACATGCCGATGGTCTTAGGGCGTTGCAGTTCTTTCTGGACAAGAGTCCACATCCTTCTGTATCTACTCCTACCCTTATCCGCCTTGCTGAACTGGTGCTCACACTCAACTCTTTTGAATTCGATGGACATTTCTTCGATCAGATCAGTGGTGTGGCCATGGGCACTAAGATGGGGCCTAGCTATGCCTGTCTTTTCATGGGACATCTAGAACATCTAGTTTGGTCTACCTACGATGGCCCATTCCCATCTCTTTTCCACAGATACATTGATGATGGAATAGGCATTACTGACATGACAGAAGCAGAACTGTCTCGCTTCATCAACTTCATCAACAATTTCAACCCCGCTATTAAATTCACATTTACCATTTCCACCACCTCTGTCCATTTCCTGGACATCATTGTCACCATTCATCCCCTATACCTCAGCACATCAGTCTACTACAAACCCACTGATGCACATGGCTTTCTGCTCTACACTTCTTCTCATCCTCCCGCCTGTCGTAACTCTCTACCTTACTCACAGCTTCTTCGCCTTCGTCGCTTATGTAGCGATGACGACGATTTTCTCGACAAATCCTCTGAGATGATTGAGTTCTTTCGTAGACGCTCCTTCCCTGACAGCATTCTTTCATTGGCTTGGCTCCGTGTACGCCAGCTATCTCGCCTTGATACCTTGAATAATTCCCAGGGTTCTTCCTCCTCCTCTGATAGGGTTAAACTGGTTCTTACCTTCCATCCCCATAACTCGACTGTCCGTCGTATTCTACTTACACATTATTCCCTTCTCCAGTCTGATTCTGACACCCGTGAAGCTTTCCACAAATTACCTCTGGTGGCCTTTAGGCGCGACAAAAATCTGAAGGACATCTTGGTCCACAGCCACCTCAGGTCCTCTGCACCTGACCATTTTGGTACCGTGCGGTGCTCACGCGGTCGTTGTTTCACATGTCCTTATGTGGTTCAGATGCGCTCCATCTCATTCCCCAAGGCCAGCTTCTCCATCGATGAGGCCTTTACATGTGAATCCCGTAATGTTATTTACGTGATCATATGTAAACGCTGTGGAAAGCAATATATCGGTGAGACTGGTCTTAGACTGAGCGACCGCTTCTGCAACCATTTGCATGCTATCAAACACAGAACACCCACTCCTGTGGCCAATCACTTCAACGGCGATGGCCACCGTGGTGTCCTTGACATTCAGGTCACTGCCATCAGATCCTGCACCACCGATGATAGATCTAGGTACGCCCTCGAAAATCGTCTCATTTTCGAGTTGGGTACCATCAAGCCATTTGGACTCAATTCCGACCACTCTTTCGCTTAGTTCTCGGCCGTATTGGTCTTTGTTACGTCATCGTTTTGTTCCTCTCGTTCCACCTGTATTATCGTCTTTGTGTACTTCCTGTTCGTATGCTTCCGGTATCTATCTTAGTACCACATTTCACTCGGATAGCATTCATTTTTACTTGTGGTTTTTTTATGTTTGTATGTTATGTCCGTGTCTTGAAAAAGGCCTATTGGTCCGAAACGTCGACTTTGTCCTGTGTACTGTCATCTGTAGATTATATTCTGTGTTTTGTTTTGTTATATGTATCATATTTACATCCGTTAGTGATAGTGTGTAGTGTTTTAGTCATCATTCAGTAGGACTTCATTACCTGTTTTACACGTGAGTACTATTTTCCATTATGTTCTACTAGCAGTACCACCTTCTATTGATACACAAATACAGCAAAGGCAGACCTAGAGGTGAGGCCTTACGTCTCTGCCACAGAGTTTGTAACTGGGTTAGCAGAAAGACCATACTTTGAGCTGCATTGTTGGATCGAGGTGATACAGTAATTAGTGCGTTGGTATCATAATAAGAGGATGAAGGATTGATTTCCAGTTGAAAGTGATTTTTTTTTTTGGGGGGGGGGGTCAAACTTAAGGAAATGTGTACAGTAAATATGGGTCAGTAAAGGTGATCAGTCTATTGATTATACTTTTCATCTAACGTGCCGTAGACACCTAATTTTCCATACATGTCACATGATGTGAAATGCGACTTCTGTAATCACAGTCTACATTACTGTAGCAATGCATCACTTACAGAGATATCAGTGAGGTAGTGGATACGCTATGCGCATTGTGTTGATGATGAGATCGCGGGTTCGATATCGGAATGGGACATCTTGTTTACAGGAGCACTTTTAAGCTAAGGTGTTGCGTTCTCTGAATGGTAGTCTCAGCCAACAGGTTGATTTATTGAGAGAGACAAGAGTTCATATAGAAAACTCAAGTACAATACAGACAATCATCTAAGTTGATATCTAAAATGCACGTTTTACAAACGCCATCCAGGAATAGTTCGTGGCATTTATTTATTCTATCTCTCTTAATTGGTGACATCTAATTCCACTCAACAAAAATATCCTCGCATTGCTCTTTAACCCAACCACTAAAAGGATGCAAATTGTGTTTTGTGGCAGGATTGAAGACAAGTGCGTCCTTACCTTTGCAATATTTTGAATTTTCTGAATATTTAAATATATTCTGATAGTGTAAAGGATAGTTTCTATCTTCGAATTGAAATATTGCAGAAGGATATTGCGAACATATTGAAAAAGCGGAAAAAAACTCATCAACCAGTGTTCAAAACTTCAGCAATGGAAAAGGGTTAGCTCTTAAACATTATAACAAGAAATCTGACTGTCGTTTGACCATACAAAGAGGCACAACAGCTTGGGGAAGATAGTAATGGAAGGTATGGTTTCTGTAGCAGAGGAACGGACTGCCCAAGACTAGGTAGGGTTGATAAAAGACATTTAAATGTGGTTAAATCTGTCATTGATAGGAGGTGAACACGCACAGAATCGTCAGTTGTACAGAACGTCCATAAAGAAGACAAAGTAATGGGGAAAAACAATAAATCACACAAATTTCACACAAAAACATTTTTTTTCAAACTCTTTTTAATCGTTCGTTCTCAAATTCCCATCAGATCACTCGTATAGAAAAACAATGGTTCTACTAGATTTCCAGGAGGATGTAGTTCAGATTGACGGAAAAACGGTGTGTTGTCATATTGTTTGCGCCAATGGTCCGACACATCCGACTTTGGTGTTAAATTAATATTATTATCGGTTGTGGCTAGTTTTACTCATCAAGTCGCCATAACAACAACAACAACAACAACAACAACAACAACAACAACAATAATAATAATAATAATAATAATAATAATAATAATATGAGCCTCAGTACTGTTAATTTGACGGTAGCTTAGTGTTTAGTGCACTGTTTTCCAATCGGTGAACCACAGTTCAATTCCTAATTTCCTAAATAATCAACGGCTTTTCTTAGGTTGACATAGCCAATGGAGATTGGTACTACATTTTCTGGGAAAGTACAAGCGGTGGGCGTGGTGCTAATCTCATCGTCCGTCGGTTAATGAAAAATATAACCCCGACACGTCTCATGTTTGAATACGAAATACTTTTTACTAATTACAGGGTCCTTAAGATTGCTAACTATTTCATAGCAAACACAACTGAAATATTCATGCCGTCGTAAAAATACTTATTTATAAATATACCAGGTCTAAAAATATCGTTTCGATATGTCTGACAGAATGGAAATTCAGTACGTGCATGGCAGTAAACTTCCGCGAACAACATAGGCATGTGTATATGAGGAGTTATGGGATCTACTGTCAGTGATTAAGCCATACGCATTGCACTCAAGAGGTCGCGAATTCCAATCCATCTCGAGATTTCTTGTTTAGAAAGTTGATTTTTTCGGAGATACCTGTGGATTATCGTTTGAAGCTACGGTGTTACGTGCTATGAGTGGTACTCTCGACAGGCGGAGTGCCACTTCTCTTAGAGGGACGGAGTACCAATGGAGTATCCCACATTTAATGACGCCAATCATCGACGTCTTTTGAACCTTCTTTGATAATAAAGATGTGTTAAAAAAGGTAGTAAGATGTAAACCATCACATAATGTCGAAATAATAGTTGCTGATACCAGGAAGAGTTCTCCCAAGACGATGATAGATAAATGGCAGTCCAGTGTTTAAACATGTTCTTGGCTACACCAGGTCAATGAACCCAAAATAACTAGTTGTTCTGAAAGTCTATAAAGAGGTTCTGGAAAGAATATATTTCAATCTGTATAGGTTCAAAAGGAGCCGTATAGAGGAAAATTGTCCGAGAAGGGTGTCACATGGATTTACTGCTAGGACGTACTAGCGTTCGTGGAAATGAGACTGAAGTTAGGCTTGCGTCGAATGCACCTATAGTCTGTAATTTGAGAGTGGATAAGAGAGACATTTTGCAGTTGTTTGGCGAGCGCTAGTTGAATTAGACACTACTATAGATGATTCATGTATGATACGACTGGGATAATTTAGTATTAATTGTGGCACAAGTATGACTGGGCATATGAAGAGGCAAAATGAGGAATGTGTTCAACCAGCGAGTCACAGGAACCATCAGTATAGATACAGTTTCATATTTTCATGGGGAGACTGGGTACTTATAGGTATGCCCCGAGTGCAGTGACGTCGGCTTACAAACAATAATCGATCAAGTAAACCACGACACAAAGAATTCCATTTTCTGCACTACATCATAATAACCAGCAGGATTTTGAGAACGAATGCAGAAGAAACAGAAATGATTTTTTCTCTCTCAGGTTTCATATCAAGTAGATATATTCATTACTCTATCAACTATGTGAAAGTGTCTCGTCATAAATCAATAAAAGTAAATCATTGAAGTATTTCGTGGAACACAAATTTAATATTTGATGGCAGCCTTGTCACTTCTTCATAAATACAGAGTGGCAGTGAGTGACAAATAAATTTGAGCTGCATAGAAGACCAGTGATTCTCACCGTAGGCCATATGGCCCACATGGATTTATTTTATTGGGGTGGTTGGGGGGGGCCGTACTAAACACACAGAGTTTGAAATTGTGGGGTAAATTATCCGCAGGTGCATTCAAATTGTGAAACTTTAAATTGAAAATGTGTATAGTGATGGCTACATAAATGTAACTATGTGAATGAAATTTAACAAGAAATATAGTAACAAGTCTTGAAAAAAGACAAGTTTTTGTTTAGTCTCCAGAGGATCCTCGGAAGAAAAATTATTCTAAAGGGGAAATCATGTGTCAAAAACGGTTGAGAAACACTGCGTTAGAGAACACTGAGTTCTTTCAGTCAACCTTGTTTGATACACCATGCAAACGTAATGCAGTTTCTAAGACCCAGGTCGTTCTCTTAATTTACTAGTCAATCAAATATGATTTGCTTCCTTCCATAGCCTCGTGCACAGGCATTAAAACATGAACTCTGGTTAGATATTCCCTTTTATAACAACGTAAAAGCACGAACTATTTTCTGTAGAAATATCCGTAGATTCATCAACTGTTTGTTGAGTTAAGTGTTCTGGAAGCTAGTTGGTTTGATTATTAATTATTATTGATTATTGGAGCTGTCAGATGCATTTCAATTTACAAATGGTGTCGAACAGAGCTGAGTGATGGCCCCAACACTTTTGAGCATGATGCTTTGCTTATGGAGAATCTCCAGGGGAACATTGAAGGAATAAAAATGAAACGTAGGATAGACGGACAGCTAGTCTTAGACGACTAAACCTCACCAAAAATAGACAATAATAGGTATACGTGTTACCAAAATAGTCGATAAAACTACCCAACAACGAGACACAGTGACAGACGATGTTTCGACAAAAAAGCCTTCATCTGGACACACAAACGACCACAGTAAACACATTTTACATATGGTTGTGATATGAAGGAATAAAATGGGGAGAAGGACAATAGCAAATGGATGACGAAGGAAGCAAAGATAGGACAGCATGGCAGGGAAAAAGAGGGTATGAGGGGATGATAGTGGTAAGTAAGGTGGGGAACATGCACAGAAAAAAGTTAAAATAGATAAGATATAATGCAAGTGAAATAAAACAAATTTAAAATACTCATCTCAAAAGCAGTCGGCGTGAAAAAAGGAAGTATGAAACCGAGCTATCACGTTAAATAGCAGACAGTGGCCGTTTCCCACCGGTTGAAAGACGCAGAGGCAAGAAAGACATCCTCGGGCAATAAGAAGCAATAAAATCGAGCAAAGGCCGAATCAACAAAGACAGGAGTTGATAGGACGCGCAGCAAAAAAAAGAACCTACGGGCAAGACAGGGACGTAGAAGCTAAAAAAAGGCCGTGAGGTATCTATGACACGAACAAAATGGCATATAGAAACAGATAGCGAGAGATGAAAAGAGATGAGGGGGCTGAGAGAAGCAAGGAGAATAAAATAGGGCTAAATAAAGAAGCTAGGAAGAAGAAGAAAAGTGAAAGTGGTAGATCAACTCGGGCTCCAAACCAAAAAAGAGATACGTCACACAAGGTAGGAATGTTGGTGGGAAGGGTCCAAGGGACGCAGGAAGGATATAGCTGGGGAGTGTCCCAAATATGCTAGGAGATTATATACAGAGATTAGACTTTTCAGTCATTGCACAGACTAAAGAGAGCAACGATACGTCAGAAATAGTTTTTATTATCGTATAAAATGGACGGTTAGTGATTATGAGACGATTATTGATTATGAGGCGATGTCAATGCATTCCAGGCAATCCCATAGTTGCGAAGTCTCCGCAAGCAAATATAGAAGAATATAGAAGAATATAGAAGAATAATTATGGTTTCTGTGGCTCCCTGGTTGAACACATTTGTCATTCTCTTCATCAGATGCACAGCCCAACTAGTACCACAATAAATACTACAATCTCTCAATCGTATCCTAGATGTATCATCTACAGTAGTATCTACATTCAACAATCGTATCCTAGATGTATCATCTACAGTAGTATCAACATTCAACAATCGTATCCTAGATGTATCATCTACAGTAGTATCAACATTCAACAATCGTATCCTAGATGTATCATCTATCGTAGTGTATAATTTCAACAAGCATTATCTTCTTTCTTTCTTTTTTTTTTCATGTAACCCCTTTATGCCTTGAGGCGTCAGGGGTAGAAAAGTTATCTGGAGATGACTTTTTTTATGCTTCATATATGTTTGTTTTCGTTGACTCTTTTACTTCTGTAATCCATCATTTGCAATGTCCGCCCCTGGCTTTGTATCCATCGTGTCTGTATAGCAATGCTTTTTGAATGTCGTCTTCTGAGAACTCTCCATAATTAGCTAGTTAGTTAGTTAATTATCGTCGAACCATCATCACTGCAAACTGGACACGTCCAAAGTTGCTTCAATCTCTCCTTGAGTGTATCAGCCATTACACTTCTGCTGACAGTACCGGTCCTGTGCTGGTTGACTATCATTCTTCTGCGCCATCCAAAATGTTCACTTCTAGCAACACCGCATTTCAATCCCTGATCTTTAATCCTAGCCATTGAAAAGGAATCATCATCCACATTAGTCTCACTCGTGCGTGCTATATTTCTTGAGGAGCACAAAACGTCAGCGCGATCCATTGTCCCATCGCCCTGTGCCACAATTGTGCATGACTACACAAACAATATGGGGAAGGAGAACGAACTAAAGTACCTATGTCTGAAAAACAATCAACAACACACCAATGGACACATCACCAAAATCTGAATAAATAAATGATCTGTATTAAGACAAAATGACTTACGGGTACCAAACTCCAATAGAAAGCGATTTTCAAAGGCATGTCTAAATATATCGTCAGTGGCTAGCAGGCGATAGAAATATGTACGCCCACTGACTATAGAATTAGGTACGCTCTTGAAAAATTGCATTATATTACAATTTAAAAACCCTTAAGCCATTTCGTCTTAATACATATCCTTCATTTATTTACATTTAGGTGGTGAGGTTTCTGTAATATTGATTTTCATCTAGTTTTCATGCGTAGTTTTATTTCGTTCTCATTCCCTATTCTCTTGCAATGCTTGTCTCTACGACAATACTTGTATATACGTATACGTCATTTTTACCTTGCCTGCCTCTGCTATTGTCTGTCATTTAATTCATTTGTGATTGTGCCTTTATTTTGACTGTTTTTAGTGTTTGTTCCCTATATATCTTGTATTTTATTGAAAAGACCATATGGCTGAAACGTTGACACTGTCGTGTATACTATTATCTGTATTTTATGCATACGTGTACACAATAGTTTGATAGTGCATGTGTTCATTGTAAAGTTGATTGATCTTGTGTTTTGCGCAAGTATTAGTATTATTATCTACAGATATTTTTATATGTCTATTGCGTCAATATATCGCATGTTTCCGGAATATATTATTTTTTAATCATACACATGCGGAAGATCTAAAGGTCACATCATGTACCTACCAAGACAATAATTATTCGGCAGTAAACTCTCAGATGAGATGTCAATATAGTGAAGTTTTGCTCTTGTGGAAACTCTACACACTTTTCTGTACAATTACGTTTTCCTTCGTGGTGTAACATTCAAAGAATCCAGCATTGCAGATAACGCTGGGGGGCGTCACCAGTCCTGACCTTGGTTCTAGCTGCTAACATTTATAGTGTCCTGGTTATGAACAGATGGCACATGGACTTTGTGCAGAATGTGACAATTCCCTGAGAGGGTCCAGAATCAGGCAAAAACATGTTAGCCCTAGATAATTGGAGAGCCTCCTTGGATGAAAATGTATACCTGAGTGTCTCACACATCCCAGATGTCATGGCCCATAGCTGGGATGTTGTGGACACCTCTGACAGTAAAGGATGCTTGGCAGAAGCGATGAAACTCATTTCTCCACTTCTGCATGTTGTTGATAAGTAATGAAAAGCCATAAAACTCATAGTTCGTTCTCCATCTGAGAAGGAGGTTATTCTCAAAGCACTGCACACCGCTTATAATTGCAGTCTTAGGGTTTGAACTACTAATGCCAATAATTGACTTAGTAAAACACATGAATTATTGTCATTGCAACACTTCAGGACACGTACAGTTGTACATAACTAAATTTAATGCTTTAACAAGAAGCCTATCATTGGTACTGAAAAAACAAACCAACCAACCGGAAAAAACTTCCCATTGCATAAAAGGATACACGAACTGTATCGTTCGTAATTCCTAGGATTAGAAAAAAAAACAAAAAAAAACATTCATGCCAGTAATTGCAGTCTAAAGTAACTTACTGAAAGATAACATTTTTTAGTAACATGTGACTTTTTTTTAACCACAGAGATAAATTAGCTCAAAGTATATTGCACTCTAGTTCTACCTTACTCTGTCAGCTCATCTACAGAGCCCTGTGCGGGCTAGTACAAACTGGACATGGAATTAACTCCCTATTACCGCTACCTTGGCATAGCTGGCCGTATCGTTGGGGAGGATACCCCACGAAAATATATTTCTCTGGTGTACTTCCTGATCGTTTTTACAGAGCCAACAAGCCATCATCATCATCAAGTATTCTGAGAACAATATGTAGACAAGTGTCAAACCTGCGTGTTTATCCATGATAAAACATATTTAATACATTAATTGAACTAACCTGACATATATCAGTGCGTACTGACATTTTTTTGATAACACAAAAAGAAAAACATTACTTAGTGCGTGTGGCAGAAACACATTGCCATTTATATAATTTAACACTGAGTGTCTAAGGAGGTACATATTATATTGATTATAGTAAATTATACCACGATGTGTGTTAACAATTGTTATGTTTTTTTTTCTTAACCCCGATAACACATGACATCAACATATTTAGTGCCATACACACAAGTAGTAAATACATAATACACTTTGATTATAACTAACAACCAACAATTACTGAAAGTTAAACCATTACGATGGCTAATTCCATGTTGCCACCAAATCGCCTGAGATAAAATTCCAGTATCGGCAAACAACCCGAGACTGGAAATGGGGACTAGGTTACACAGATATCAAACTAAACCGAAATATGTATACGTGTTACCAATATTAGACAATAAAGCAAACTAGTAACGAGACACGGTGACAAATGACGCTTCGATTACAAAGTCTTTCTCCGGACAAACAAAAGAAGACAGACAACACATTTTACATAGTGTTGGTATGATGTTGAAGATGGGAGAAGCACAAGTCGATATGCACGACAATGAAAAACAACAATAGAGGGCTAATATTGGTAACACGTATACATATTTCTGTTCATTTTGATATAGTAAATATAGTAGACGAACCGTACGAGAGAGCTTATTCTAGAACTTAATCGGTGGTCAACTAGGTCAAAGCTAGCCTCGAACACGTATGCTTCACCTTCTATCGATGTCTTGATTCGCTATGGACATAGTCACAGAAGCCGACAGGAAATATTTGAGTGATAAATAACAATATATACATCGATAAACCTATTTTAAAAGTCTTGGTGATATTGGTAGAAGAAATGTAGCAAACGGGCGCACCGGAAGTGGGATGGGGAGGGGGACATACAAGAACAATTGTCCCAGAGGTAACCACGGGCAAAAAAAAATGTTTAGAACCACCGGTAAATGGTATAGACAAGATCGTGCTGGACCAACAATAGGACCACTGTCCTGCTTCAAGAGATATCCAGTCGGCGTTTGAGAATGAACACTTAAAAATGAAGTCAGATATTGTTAGTTGTTTACAGATCAAATGTTAGCCCTTATGTTGAGCCCTTATGTTCTATCAACTGCGGATGTAAGCCTACTTTGGTTATTTCCCAGCGTATGATCAGAAATAACTTAGGTCGAAGGTTCAGACTATCCTGAATCATCCGGATACTGGTATAAATATAGGCCTATGTAGACAGCTTCATATATCGTGATCTCTATGGCACATAAACATAACATATACAGAGACATATACTGCATGAGAATCGTTTATTTAACAAATCGATCAGTGCCTGATTTATAGAGTATTATTTCTCGGCACTCTATCCATATTTTCTCTCCCACATAACTCTGAACTCTGTCTGGCTATAATCTTGACAGAACTTCTCAAGTTCATCACCGACGTTTTGTTCACAAGTATATTAAATGGCCTCCAGCATGTAGTAGAAATACCTTACATATAAAATTAAATTAGAAAATTGAACAGTCACATACAAGCTAATAACATTAATCAACTTGAAATATATATTCAATATTGGACAGTGCAGTAAATGTGCTCCACCAGACATCAAAATATGTACATTAACGTAGCACGCGTCACAATTAGAAGACATTTTCTAAGAGATTTACCCATTTTGAACCAATTCTCGCTGGTATAATTAGAAAACAATTACTTCTCCATTATAGTTCCTAGTATTGTTCTGGTAAAGAGTCACTGACATTGGTTTACTTTACTTGTCCCGATCAGCATGCATGATTTTTCTGGAGAAAGATTTGGTAAATACTATATGCAAAATCCTGGCTATTTCTAGTAATAAACCGACCCTTTCTGTGACTTCCGTGCTACGTGCAGCCATGTATATCTAGTTGTCTGTGGTTCGAAAAAGAATAAAATAAAACGTTTTGGCAATACTGTGGAGCATTACCTGAACCATAATCTCTATTACTTTTGATGTGATATAAACAACTGTGATATAACCAAATTTAACTCACTTCTGAGCTTGAAACTAGCGTACCTCACCACAAGGGCTACAAATATTGGAACATGACTCGCTAGCACCGATCCATCAAGATGTCCAACAAGTAAACGGTATGAGTATATGGCAGTTATAGAATTGTATGCGAACTCTAGGAACTTACTTGAGACTTATCAACATGCAGATGTTTGCAATGAGCGAGAATAACAACTTTTGTAAGAAACACATACAGTCGAGGCATTTGAGAATACCGAATGGGTGTGGTGGAGGTAGTAACAAAACAAGCCAAGGGCATCAGCTATGATTGTTGACGCCAAAAGAAATTCTCTAGGATTCAGTTATGTAAAACTGGAGCCTGAACTTGCACATGGCTCTATATTGTCTAACTGCACCTTTGCTTTATCATTACATCTAGAGATTACTTTACACTAATTTACACTAGTATTTTCGGTACGAACTCGGCTGACATTCCGAATCTTCTTCAAAATCTCACACTTCGCTTTTACAACACATCTTTTATTTACGGTAACAGAAACATATCTTATAGTCCGTTCAGATTCGTTTGCCGAGATGTTATGATTTATAATTCAAAAAGTTCTTGATGATTTCACATGAATTTTGGCATACGTTGTTAAAATGTCCATGACGCGAAAACATATGTGTTACTTGATGTCTAGCTGTAACGGTTATTTGAAAGCGGCGAATTCTTTTGATGTTTGCCCATGTAAATATTATTTCGACCATAAACAAAATATTTTACAGTAATCTAGTGCAATGATGACCCATAGGCGTGTCCACAAAATTTTACATGGTGGCAGGTGTAAAAAAATTTAAAATATATCTTTTGTTCGTAGAGTCAATTTGATATTGTTCCATGCTCTTGGTGTGAGTTTCACAAATGTTGTCGCTGCCTTTGAAATAAGTACATATATTTCTTCATGTAAGGAAATTTTGTCTGTAATAGTTGATCCAAGATATCTGAACTTCTGTATTGAATCAAGCGGGCTAATTTTTATAAGTAATGGTTGATGGTTTGCTTATAACATTTTTTTGAATTGCTTGGGTGGTATTGAGCAATGAAATGTTTTACAAATCAACTTGTAAATTTTGCAAATCAAACTTTTTTTAGTGTAGACTTAATCAGAGTAATGATCATTCATAATCAGACGAGTCAAATAGGTCGATTACTGTTTTCGGCTGAACAAACAACAAACCTTCCTTTTTCCAATATTCCTCTTCTTGGCGTAACACATGATCCTCACATTTCACCCAGTAGTCTTTATGTATATTTGATAGAGCCTGATTTGTAAGTGTCTCAATATCACATAATTTGAAAGTTGTATTTGTAGATGCTACGTGTCCTTTAACTTTTGCCCAAATTAGCTCTATAGGATTTAAGTGTGCATGATATGGAGGTAGTCTCAAACATCTATGACCATGTTCTTCAATTAACTTGTCTATTTTAAATATCTTTGTTCGTTGTGTCTGTTTTACAAGGTTAAGCAATTCGGGTTTCAAGTACCTGTCGGTAACTGGTATGTGTTCTTTTATGAGCCACGTTTTGATTGCATCTTTTGTACTTGATGATGTTGGGATTCTATCTTCTACGTTCACTACGTTATGGTATGAAGCATTGTCCATTATCAGACAAGAAGGTCTATCTAATATTGGAAGAATACTTTTTTCGATCCAGTCTTCGAATATGTGCCCATTCATTTCGGAGTGGTAGTCTCTATTGTCAATGGATTTTGAAATGAAAATTAGATGAGCATTCTGCAACAACCCATTATGTCTGCTACCTGCATGTGCAACTATCAAACGTTGCCCTTTACTACTTGGTACTGATCTTTTAATACTTCCATCTGCTAACTGCCATTCCTTTTCATTTGTATGATGAGCGTTGATCCAAGTTTCATCTAAATACACAATATCATAACCATTCTCGCGCATTCCCTTCACTTCACGTAAATACTTGCTTCTAAGAGCTACCAGATGTGGCTTTTCACAAATAATGTTTTTTCCACCAGCATACTTTCTAAAGGTGAAGCCTGCATTTCTTACAGTTTTCCATAATAAAGTTTTTGATATTTCAATGTCGTTATTAGTTTTCAGCCAAATCTTCAACTTTCTAAGTGTCACTTCTTCGTTTTTATCAAACATTCTACATATTTCTCTTTTTACTAGGTCCTTATCGAAACTGTCTATCTTTTCTTTCCTTCCTTGCTTTCGTGAATTTGTTGGCAATAAATATCCGCTTGCTTCCACTATTCGATCAAATGAACGTTTACACAAACCTAAAATATGCATTGTTCTCTTCTCAGGATTTGATAAAGAACAATAAAGATGTCCCTTTTTACGCTCTCTGCAGAAGTATTGATAAATCTTTATAGCAATGTTATGCTCAGTAAAATATTTCGCTTTCAGATTCATTCTCACATAGACTTGCAGAAGGTAATATGCTTAGTGCCGCCTACTTTCTGTAAATATTGAGACGTGCCTCTGACTTGTGACTTGAAATCGAGTCAATATCCGTTTTTGATTTCACATAATTCTAAGTTCAGGAAAAATAATATTTGGTGCTAAACGGGAATTTCCATATGTAACATTGCTTTATACAAATGTACAGTGGAAACAACTACTTTTAGAACGGTGCACATTCTACCGTGAGGGTCATGCCTTTATATTTAATAATCAGCTGTGAGATGTAAGCATCTACATAATCCAGCGGTTGTTTATAATTTAGATTAACTTTTTTTTAATATAGGTTAAATAAGGTATCTTTGATACTGGATCACATTTCTTTGATAAAAAAATATTTCTATAGCGACATTATTATTCTAAACCTAACTTCAAATGATCAATCCAAATGAACAATACGTTTTTGATAAAAATAATTTAACATCTCGGCAAACGAATCTGAACGGACTATAACAAATGAAAATTATATGCGATTACGGAACAACACCCAGTATTAACTTGTTATTCACCTCATATGTGAATCAGTTATTACAAACTGATCCCCTACTTAATTTACCGAAATATGAGTGTACCCGGTCTTTGTGGCGTTATCAGTGGGCGAAATTGAATGAAAAATACTTCTGCTGCTTATACAATATGTGAATAACTAAATGGACGGAGGGTGTCCGACAAAGTGGAGGGTGCCGCAGTAACCAAACGAACAAATGGTAATGCAAAATTAGTTAAACAGATTACAAGGAAAACCTAACTATGAATAAATATAGATGTAAAAGTATAGAAAAAAACTGCAACAAAACAAAACAGGACAATTTTCGACGTATCGGTCCACAAGGGACCTTTTTCAAGAAACTAATAACATTTAATCTAAAAACTACACAAAATTGCTATCTGAATATGCTTTGGGCCACACATTTATATGTGTACATATGCATGTGCTTTAGTATTGCATGTTAATATCTTTATGTGAATGAACGTTTATGGGAATACATGTATATATATGTATATCTCTATGTGTGTGGATGTTCATGTTATTGCTTTTATTTATGTGAGAAAATGTTTATGTGGATACTTATGTGTGTGTGTGTGTGTATATATATATATATATATATATATATATATATATATATATATATATATATATATATATATATATATATATATATGTATATATATATATATATGAGTGTTTGTTTATGTTAATGCAAGTAAATCTATCCGTGTCAATATGTACGCATATTCTTGTGTGAACCTTCACTTGAGTATGAATACATTTACATGCGTGTACATTTTGTGTGGGTATCAATCATACATATGTGTTTCGATTATGTGGGGCAACCGTACATATATGTATTTCTTATCTATTGTTGTTTGTATAGATACATATATATATATAATTGTATATCTTTGTGTGGATGTATATATGTCTATGTCTATATTTGGTTGCATATCTATTCCATGCGCTGTCAAAGGCTGATCCCTCTTGTAAATTTCTAAGTTTCTACTTCTATTTGTAGCCCCCCCCCCCCGTGCGATCAATTTTTTTACTCTGTCCTTCTCCAAAACCCAACATCCCCCCACCTTACCACCTCGTCATTACTCATGAACAGTACGCAACAACAAAAAAGCACGCAGTTTCTCTTAAACTGGACATGCGTTTCCGCAACCGGTACTGAGTTATATTTCTGCGCCATTGAAATATGGCCTCGTCAAATTCAGTTATCAAATTGTGTGCGGTTTTGTTTAGTTTAAATGTTATTAGGTTCTTGAAAAGGTCCAATTTGGACCGATACATCGAACATTGTTCTGTATTGTTTTATTGCATGTTTTTATATACTTTTTTCATCTATATTATTCATAGTTAGGTTTCCTAGTAACCTTTTTAACTAATGTTGCACTACTATGTATACAATATGTGAAACGCTTATATTCCGTAGAAACGACACTAAAAATAACCGTAATAAAATAATTTGGGGACTAGTAGTCCTACTAGTTTAAAAGTTAGTGCATACTAATTATAATAGTTTTAAGTTAAAATACACTTCTTTGTCGATCAGTTTCCTATGCTCAGAAGTATATACTGACAGAAGGGCACCTTCATGGATTTAGCCGTCAGCGGGAGGTCCCATGGTTGCCCCACATATTCACTTGCAGATATGTCGACTGTGGCCAGTTTTATTCATCAAGTCGACAAAAAGACATAATTTATGTCTACATAATGTGTTTTGGTGTATGGGAACCTTTTTGGCGTGGATATTGGTCGTTGTGGAGAACCATTATGTTTTGGGAGATGTTACGGTAGTCTACAGTTGCCTGAGCGGAGCCTAAAGATGGTACGTTTGCTGTGATATGTTTAGATTTGGTAAGGTATATTACGGAAAGTTGCTGCCTCTTCTCTGACTTCATGTTTGTTTGTATTTCCTGTTGATAAGAATTTTTACTTATCAGTGATATTCTGTCATGCAATTATTACTTCTTTTTTATACCTGCTTTTGCTCGTTAATCAGCTTCCTCGTTACACATTGTGCAAAGAATCACTGCAATACCACTTTGTGTGTTTTATGTGTTCGTGTGTACGCGCGCGTGTGTGTAGGAAATGTTACAGAAAAGAAAAGAGAACAAGAGACAGAACAAGATTACTACGATGAACACAAAATATTAAAGATCTTCTTAACATGACACTGGAAGAGGCTGGACATCCGCAGTCCGAGAGGCTGACAGCGTGGCAGTGAGAACATTGTTCTGCAAAGGATAAGTCCCATAGATGATAATGATATATGTGCGTGTGCGTTTTTGTGTATATATGTATATGTATAATATGGCAGCAGTAGAGATGTTTTATAGATTTATGTTGAGAACATCTTAGACAGATATAAATAAACAGCGCAAATAACGATATCTTTAAAGAAGTTATAAAATAACGAGAAATATTCATTAGCAGACATTCCATATATCTTGAACATAACACAAGAAGAGGCACACATCGTGACGACGTACAAATTAAAGAGCAAGAGTAATAGAGAAGAACAAAAAAGAATATGCTGGACCGACAGCCACCCTGGCATGGGGAAAAAATATGTATCGCAACTTATTGATTGTACATGATATAGAATGAAGTGGACAGTCATGCGAACCAACACCATACAAGGACTATACGATGAATATACATTATATATACATCCTCACACACGAGCAAGCATAAAAGTTTATTCATATCCATATATATGTAATTATGTGGAGGACATCACATATAAAGATCGATGACATTTCCATCAACTGTAAACAATTGCCATGATCTTCTTCTTCGGTGCTACTTTTCAAGACATACAGCAAAATGCCTCACAATCTCTCTTATTTTGAGCAATGACATTTCAGGAAAAAGGCGTCAATCCGGCAAAGCGAGATTTAAAACACTCTGGACACAACATAAATACATTTTAGTCTGAAGACAATGGATGTGAGCCAAACATAAATACAATCAGAGGTAATGCAGAATCTGGAAATGTCAAAGTGGAAATAGGAATACATTTCAACGTCGCGCCGATACGGAAAAGAAAAGAAATGCTGAAAGATTAAATCAGAGTCCCGGATAATATAATGGAAAGGAAGATGTTGACAGGCTGTTGACAATTAAATAGCCAAAATCTCGTAGTAATTTTACATTTCAACATTTGTGGACATGTTTTTCTAAGTTAAATGGTCATGTCAAAGAAGATAAAAGAATCCGTGAATGTATCATCTTCATAATGTGCCATCTCCGCAACGAAGGTTGACTGCAACAAACTTCCAACATCCCCTGCATCTTGTCTTGTTGTTTTGGTGATGCGCTCTGCTATCCTGTAACATGTCCATCTCGTGATGTTAATTTCCCAATTGTATCTCTGCCTACCTCTTGTTCGCCTCCCCTCGACTTACCCTCGAGTAAGGTCTTCAACAAGGTGGCATGTCTTGTAATATGTCCAAAATATTTCATTGGCTTGATCTTTATTTCCTTTAATAATTATTTCATCTTATTGAGTGCTTTTAGAACCTCTGTGTTTGTTTTATTTCCTGGCATGATGTTCTCCCTATTCTTCTATACATCCACATCTCAAAGGCTATTGCTGCTATTGTTGAGTTGTTGCTATTTCCTGATAAAACCTTGACCAACTGTCGCAATTTGGAATATTTGTGAGCACATTTTAATTAGCATTATTTCCTTTCATGAAAATAAATAATATATCTCCTTGGCGTAGTCGTTGAGAGGTTTTTCGTGCAATGCAACAAGCAATATTATTGTTCTTCTTACTTATGTCCATCCGTGTGGGAACCGGGACCTGGATTTCTAGTTCAGGGTGCAAAGAAGAGGGCCAGTGTTTTCTTTCCATGCATGTCGCAGGAGACGACTATCGAAAGTTGAGTGCCATCACTGCGGAGGGTCAACAAATCTGAAAGAA